>JAJJWW010001067.1:0-256607 GCA_023531295.1 Papaver armeniacum | reverse complement strand
GGCATAGTCTTAATATCTTCAACAAATGCCCCATGTATGTGAAAAAGCGTGGGTATAACAACCTCACCCAATATTTCACTTAACAATCTGTATGGACAATATACTTTCTAGAGAATCAACTAGACAGTCAGACTCAATCTAGATAAAAAGTATATCAAAGAGTTTATATCTCAATCTCTCGATTTGATATATACTCAAGCAAATAGAAATTTGCGAGTCTTTATCAAATACTAGAGATAACTTGGATGGTACCAAAGACCAATATCCAAGTGTCAATCAATTTAAATTAACAACCAAAAGGTCGGATATTCTAATTGATTGAACAACGCACTACCTGTGATATTTCAATTATATAACAAAATATAATGCGGAAAAGAAATAACACAGACACCAAAAAAATTTTAGCGAGGAAACCGCAAATGCAGAAAAACCCCGGACCTAGTCAGTTGAACACACACCGTATGATAAGCCGCTACGAGACACTAGCCTACTCCAAACTAACCGATGCGGATTGTGGTTGGACCCCAATCAATCTCACAACGTCCAAGGTATAGTTATGCCCTCGCCTCGATCCCCCGACGGGATGCTCGTACTTGATTCCCTTAGCTGATCTCACCCACAACTAAGAGTTGCTACGACCCAAAGTCGAAGACTTTAATAAACAAATCTGTATCAGAGGCTACGGTAATAGATAAATACGTCTCCCACGAATATAACTACGAGTTTTGTTCCGTCTTTAAATAAATCAAGGTGAACATGAACCAATTGATAACCCGGACCTACATTCCCGAAGAACAGCCTAGTATTATCAATCACCTCACAATAATCTTAATCAACGCAGCGAAAAAAAATATTGCGGAATCACAAACGATGAGACGAAGTGATTGATTTCTTTTCTATCTTGCCTATCGGAGATATAAATCTCAAGCCAATTATTCCAATTGTACTCATACGATAGAAACAACAAGATCAGATTATACAACTACAAGAAAAGTAGTATCGGTCTGACTTCCCAATCCCAATGAAGTCTTTAAGTCGTTAACCTGGTTTAGAGAAGAAAACCCAAGGTTAAAGGAGAATCGACTCTAGCTTATACAACTAGTATCGCACGTAAGGTGTGGGCATTAGGTTTCCCAGTTGCTAGAGTTCTCCCTTATATAGTCTTTCAAATCAGGGTTTGCAATCAATGTTAGCTTGGTAACAAAGCATTCAATATCCACCGTTAGATGAAAACCTAATTAGATTCAAGCTAATATTTCTCAACCGTTGGATCGAAACCTTAGCTTGTTACACACAAATGTAATGTCCAATTTTGGGTTTATGTAACCGTTCCCAAACATTAACATTTGTTGGTTCAACAATAGTTAACCAAATGGTTAGCCATATGAGAAATTCATATCAACCATATTCTTCTTCACCATAACTAGTTCAAATGACTCAAATGAACTAGTTAGAGAGTTGTTCAATTGCTTAGATCTTATGTAACTACACAAGACACAATCGAAGCAAAAACGGTTTGATTCACTAGAATCGGTTCATGAACTTTATAGCCATGGTTTGCAAAAGCATTCCTTAGTTTATATACACATGAGTTCAAGAACAACCGATTTTAGATATAACCAACTCAAGTTCGCGGACTGGGTTCGCGGACTTAAGCTCACGGAAGGAGTTCACAAACTCCAACAGAAATTCTTGGGTCGAGAACTTCCGCGAGTTCATGGACTTGGCTCACGCCACATTCTGTTTCTCCTGATCAACAAAGTTCTCAAACTTTGGTTCAAGGAATAAGGACTTATACATATATGTGTTTCCAAAACAATGCTTATATCCTACCAATGGTTATGTAATCCAAACTCTCATTCAATCATTGAAACATTCTCAGAGGACGCTATATAGCCGTTATTCATAGACCATTTTTCGTCAGAGCAATTTTTAAAGTGATTGAAACATAACATGACATTCGTCACTAGGTAAATATGAATTTGGCTAAAGCGAAAGCTTACCAACACATATTTCGAGAAATAGATAGGCGAGTTAAACTCGGATCGAAATAGAAAATGTGTATAATCAAAGTCTATATATCAAAACGACTTTTGTCTCAAGAATAGGAGATAGAGTAAATAGACTTTTGAGTGACAGATAAGTTCAAGTCTCCACATACCTTTTAGTCGATGAAGTTCCACCAGTTCCTTGAGTAGTCATTCGTCTTGTATGATGATTGCCATGAAGTCTTGAGCTCAACTACACTTTCTATCCTAGTCCCTTTAGCTATAATAGGCTAGAAATCAAGACTTATAGTTTTGATCACTAACATTGACAAACATGCTTGAGATAGCAACACATGCGAGTTCGACCAGAGCAATGCTCTAACAATCTCCACATTTGTCAATTTTAGTGACAAAACTATTAATACATATGGAATACAAAAAATAAATTAATTAACTTTTGTAGCTCCTATTCCACATGCCTAATCTTCAACATTACTCGAAATCTTCATCACTTCCAAGTACTCTAATGATCCCAAAGTTGTAAGTTTAGTATCATCGTTGTTGAAAATCCGTAGCTATAACAATAAGAAAACTATAGTTCTCAATCATTGTTATACAATGTCATAGTATCATTCCACGGCGTCAAAGTCCAATTGTATCACAACTTCAACAACAATACTATGGTGATATGTATCGCTCCCCCTTAGTCAATACTCCATCTCACATGGAAACCACTACCCCTTACATAATGATCCGAAAACCATATGTATTTGTAGTGTGAACTACATATTAATTCTCTCCCTTTTTGTCAATAAAATTGGCAAAGGTACAAAACGAGATCTAATGAAATTTCCGAAAGAGACATTTCATGACCAAAAGAAAAAAACACATATCATCTTATTTAGATGCAATCATAAAGCCGAAGCTAAATGCATTCATCAAGGAGTTTAAAGATACAAGATAACTCCTCAAATATTCCACAGCCGCACTCCCCACAAAGATTTGGCAATTAAGCGCAAGTTCAAAAAGAACTCTCCCCCATAATATGTCATTCCCGAAAGAACAACAAGAGCGACCTTAATTTCAAGAAAGAAAAGAAGGATTTCTTTGGATATAAAAAATCACATATAAGTATGAATGAATCCAAAATACTCAATTAAATTAACCACAAGAGAATTCATGATTAATTTAACCGGAAATGCTCAACATAAGTGAACTTATGGAGACTCAAAAAATCAATTAGATTAATCACAAGAGAACCCATAATTAATCTAATCGGAATACACAACCAAACTAATCACAAAAAGTAATCAATTTAATTGGTCATGCTCGACATAAGAAAACTTACGGAGCAACAACTAAATAACCAAGCGAGTTGATTAATATAGTTGAATATGCTCGACATAGAGTACCCTATGGAACAACACAGTATATACACAAAAATTGTGGATAGGAGATCGACCTAATACCTTGGAATAAACAATGACTCATTCTATTTTCCATCACCATTTGCACAATGACATACAATAGACATAATCCTTGAAAAACAAAAGATTTTAACCTATCTTCCATCAATAATTGACATAATAGGCTTAACTTTTGTATTTCTCAAAAGTCCATTCATTCTTTTATCAATATATGCATATCGATTACGAAAGACTTTACTTTTGACAAGATATGGGACAATTATAATTCACGGACGCAAACACACATATCCCATAAACAATTTGCAATATATAAAATCATAAAGAGTAATACTTCAAAAATCATCTTCCAAACAAATTTAGAATTTAAACCAATAAATCTAAAAACATAAAGATGAAAACATTGGACATAGCTATGTGTAATCACAATAATTGCTATTCCAAACTCTAGTAATCCTTCTCAAAAACAAGAATAAATTCTCATAAGAAGTTTCCTAGGCATCAAGACAAACTCGTAATGCACATATAAGATGATTTGTCCTTAGGGTAGAATCAATCTTTTTCGCCCGATTTAAACCAAGAATATCTACCAAAGGCGTATAAAAATATTTTATTAACAAAGAAGATCATACAAAGTCATTAACGACCATGCCAAGTAGTTCACATAAAATGATTGTGAACATTCAAGAATTCCATAGTAATGCGTACTCTGCCCATTCTTGAACTCCCTTCTATGTGATTCACCAACAACATTCTTGTAAAATCTACAAATTAGCTTAGAAGAGTATTACTGCAAGAATCCAAGTGCCAAATTCCAAGAGAAGTGGAACAAGTGCGACGAAACGGAGCAAAACACTCAATAACAAGAGACAGGACAAATACCAATCTTAACTCATCCAAATTCAAGGTTTCTCATCTCCATTTTTAAGATAATTCAAAAAGAAAGAATGCAAAAATAATGAGGTCATTAGAGTTCGGATGAAGAAATTACGGCCAAAACAAGTTTACTCGAATATCGACATCTACGGCAAGTATGCATACGGGTTTTCATGACTTGGAGCAGTTTGCAAACCGGGTATGCGAACTTAAACCCTGGATTTTGATTTTAAATGATGGTATGCATACTTGGTAGTGTACCATGAAGTCCAAACATCCCGAACTACTATTTTCAAACCTAAACACAAAGGAACCTTAAACACATATCAAGTTAGGTATAAATGAACGATAAGCAAGGTACATGGATCATTATAAGTACTCTAAGAAAATAAAAATACAAATATTGCTCAAGTTTATAGACATACCTTTTTAGAAGAATCCAATCGAATTCTACAGCGTTACCAAACATTCAAAATCATACCCAACTTAATATGTATGCCCCAGTTCTTGTGCTTCCCTCACCGTATACATAACATGGCATTTCTTAGTGAGGATGCACTTTCAACACAATCAAGTTTTGTTGAGGTGAACAATGTCTTGCTCACCATAGCACCAAGAAAGAGTTTCTTTCCAGCAACTCTTACATCTTGTAGTGTTGAGAAACACTAAATGAACTGTTTTTATAAGTCTATCAAAGAACTTCAAGAGAACCCAAAAAGATTTGTGTTTATGATTTCTTGTATTCCAACTTATAAAAAAGCAGGTTTCTTGAGATAGTTTTTAGTACTGAAGGGAAACTCTTTTGATAAAAGGAGACGTCCTAGCTTCTTCATAAAAGAAGACAATACTACTATCTTGATAGGAAGTATCAGAAATTGAGCAATGAATCGATTCATGCTTTGAAGTGATATACTCAGATGACTGAGATTTAAACTCCTCTTGTAATTCGTTTAGTTTGTTACAATTAATTGAATTACGCGGAGGAGGAGCATTTCTCTCACTAATTAGTAAATCAATGTCAACTTCAACATGAATATTATTCCTCATAACTTGATTTAGCTTGTCAAGAGATTCTTGTTCTTTTGGAGATAACCCAACATCAAAAGATAAGCTTTCAAGTTTCTTTTCAAGCCAGAAAAAACACTTCAAGGGATTTTAAACTCAGGTGGAGTTTTAGGCAATTTCTTCTACATATTTAATTAAATCGGACATGGAAGAGAATTCAGGAATCCCCGGATCACAGTGGTGCATTTATTGAGATAACTCTCATCACCATAGAGTCGGATCACTACAAACACGGACTTATAAGGTCTTGAACGTGTTTGCACTGCTCGATACCAATTGAAAAGGCGGGGTACAACAACCACACCCAATATTTAAACTTAGCAACCTGTATGGACAATATACTTTCTAGAGAATCAACTAGACGGTCATACTCAATCTAGATAAAAAGTATATCAAAGAGTTTATATCTCAATCTCTCGATTTGATATATACTCAAGCAAATAGAAATCTGCAAGAGTCTTTATCAAATACTAAAGAGATAACTTGGATGGTACCAAAGACCAATATCCAAGTGTAAATCAATTTAAATCAACAACCAAAAGGTCGGATATTCTAATTGATTGAACAACGCACAACTTTGTGATATTTCAATTATATAAAAAAATATAATGCGGAAAAGAAATAACACGGACACGATTTTTGTTAACGAGGAAACCGCAAATGCGAAAAACCCCGGGACCTAGTCCAGTTGAACACACTGTATTAAGCCGCTACAGACACTAGCCAACTCCAAACTAACCCGTCTGGAATGTAGTTGAACCTCAATCAATCTCACACTAATCCAAGATACAGTTATGCTCCTACACCTCTGATCCCAACGAGGTTGCTACGTACTTGATTCCCTTAGCTGATCTCACCCACAACTAAGATTTGCTACAACCCAAAGTCGAAGACTTTAATAAACAAATCATATCACCACGAGAAAACTCTACGATAATAGATATATCCATCTCCCCACGAATATACCTACGAGTTTTGTTCCATCTTTTGATAAATCAAGGTGAACATGAACCAATTGATAACCCGAGTTATATTCCCGAAGAAACTGACCTAGTATTATCAATCACCTCACAATAATCTTAATCGATGCGGCGAAAAAAGATATTGCGGAATCACAAACGATGAGACGAAGTGTTTGTGATTTCTTTTCTATCTTGCACATCGGAGATATAAATCTCAAGCCAATTATTCCAATTATACTCGTATGATAGAAATAGAAGGATCAAATCACATAACTACAAGAAAAACAGTATCGATGGCTTCACAATCCCAATGAAGTCTTTAAGTCGTTAACCTAGTTTAGAGAAGAAAAAGCCAAGGTTAAGGGAGAATCGAATCTAGCTTATGCAACTAGTATCACACGTAAGGTGTGGGATTAGGTTTCCAGTTGCTAGAGTTCTCCCTTATATAGTCTTTCAAATCGGGGTTTGCAATCCATGTTAGCTTGGTAACAAAGCATTCAATATTCACCGTTAGATGAAAACTTTGATTAGATTCAAGCTAATATTTCTTACCGTTGGATCGAAACCTTAGCTTGTTACACACAAATGAAATGTCCAATTTTGGGTTATGTAACCGTTCCCAAACATTAACATTTGTTGGTTCAACAATAGTTAACCAAATGGTTAGCTATATGAGCAATTTCATATCAACCATATTCTTCTTCACCATAAATTGCTTAGATCTTATGTAACTAAACAAGACATAATCGAAGAAAAAACGGTTTGATTCACTCAAATCGGTTCATGAACTTTATATCCACGGTTGCAAAAACATTCCTTAGTTTATATATACATGAGTTCAAGAACAACGATTTTAGATATAACCAACTCAAGTTCGCGGAATGGGTTCGCGGACTTAAGCTCACGGAAGGAGTTCACAAACTCCAACGAAATTCTCGGGTCGAGAACTTCCGCGATTTCGCGGACTTGGCTCACGCCACATTCTGTTTCTCTTGATCAACACATATATGTGTTTCCATAACAATGCTAATATCCTACCAATAGTTATGTAATCTAAACTCTCATTTCAATCATTGAAACATTTTTCGTCGAGCAATTTTCAAAGTGAATGAAACATAACATGACATTAAATCACTAGGTAAATATGAATTTGGCTAAAGCGAAAAGCTTACCAACACATATTTCGAGAAATAGATAAGCGAGTTAATCTCTCCAGATCGAAATAGCAAATGTGTATAATCAAAGTCTATATATCAAAACGACTTTTGTCTCAAGAATAGGAGATAGATTAAATAGACTTTTGAGTAACGAATAAGTTCAAGTCTCCACATACATTTTAGTCGATGAAGTTCCACCGAGTTCCTTGAGTAGTCCTTCGTCTTGTATGATGATTGCCATGGAGTCTTGAGCTCAACTACACTTTTATCCTAGTCCGATACCTTTAGATATAATAGGCTAGAAAACAAGACTTATAGTTTTGATCACCAACATTAACAAACATGCTTGAGATAGCAACGCATGCGAGTTCGACAGAGCAATGTTCTAACAACATGTCTTCTAGGCCATCGGGACTAAGAAATGCAACTAAGGCGAAAAATAAACTCTTGAGTGAATATTAAACATACATATTCATTATCATAAAAGAAAAACAAAAGACGAATAAAAAAATTTAAGTCAAAACTTTCTTATTTTGGATTAACCCTCCAGGTTCTAGGTCATTCTCACTTGCATATTTCATTGCCGAAGAAGAATGATTTTACGCAACTCTTTCTTGTCTGCAGAAAAAAACTTAAAATTCAACTTCATAAATTCTCTAACAAATATTCCACCAGAACTAATGCATGTTTGGCCATCAACATAGCCTTCTCGTGGTAAGTCAATAACGGCATTAACATCACTGTTTAGAAATTATTTAAATGAATCTAAGATTCAACAACTTCATGATTTGCAAGTCTAATATAAAAAATAACTTGACTAGTAGAGATAGTACTAATATAAGTTAGGGGTTGATCTTACCTCTTTGTTTAAAGCATTCACTCTTTGAATCAATCCCGAGAATGACTTGAGGCTTTAAGTTCTGTTGGTTTCCCTTATTTCAGTCGAAAGACTTGAAATATGAGATTCCCCCCAACAAATTTTGTTCCTCAGATGTAACATAAAAAACATTTGAAAGAAAATTTATCTGAAAATTCATCTTATCTAAAGAAAGTCCAGAAAAAAGGTAAAGGTAGTTTGGCATGGCAATCCGATGTTTGTGAGAGTTTTGTTTTCTAGCCTCCTTTGCCAAGAAGAATTTGGTGGTAAAATTAGCAACCCAAAGATGAGGTTGTTTCAAATGAGGAGAAATTGTTGTCATGGAATCAATTTTGATCAACATAATTCTTCAAATCCTGGAAAGGTTCGAGTTGTTGAGGATTGTGTCAAATCTAATATTAAGATTAGGTTTCAAAGGTAAGGCATGCATTTGGCTATTTCATTTGAGACATCTCATAATTGGGCGGCATTAGTCGGTTTGAGCGCATTCCACTTCTCAATGTAGCCCAAACCATTTGTCTCAGATATCTAATAGTAATCATAGTCTTGAAAATCAATTAGAAGCTCTGGACCTTTGAAATATCTGACAACCAAAAATAGTTAATAGCTACAAAATAAGGCTTCTCTTAAATATAGCCCATAGTTTTATTAACCATAACCCATTTAAAAAAAGTGCTTTATCTAACCAAATAGATCTATAAAATCATTACACATAGCCCAAAATAGTAAGATGATCATTAAATCTCTTAATAATAAAAAAAAAGTTAATTATCTAACTTTTTATAATTAAGTTTATCTAAGATATTTGACATCATTAAGGTTTTTGAAGAATAATCAATACCCTCGATCAATATTGGTGCAATCATGATTGAGAAAACTAATCTTAGAGATTTCTTTTATGGATTGTGTTTTTGGAGTTTTAGGAATAGGGTCTTAGGAAAAGAATCAAACCCTAAGTTAATTCTGTTTCGATTGATGTTGTTGTGGAAATTTTTGAATGGGACATTTTATATATGCACTCCTATTAATTTTAAAATTATTATGATTAAGAAAAAAATAATATCGTTTTAGAGAAAATTAAGAATTATGATGTATTTTGTTTTGGGGGAAAAGTAAGAGATAGGGTTTATAATTCTATGGGAATTATAACTAAGATTTAGGATTTATATGATGAAAAGAAAAGTTAGGGTTTATTTTGATTTTGAGTAAGGAGAAGAATTTAAGTTTAATTGTTAGTAAAAATTAAGACGCGTTTGGATTTCATTTTAACTTAAACTTTTTGGGTTATGGTTAATAAATGTGTGGGCTATTTTAAGAGAATCCCAAAAGAAGGTGAAAGGAACAAGGGATGCAATGTTAACTCAACCAAGACAAATGGAATGCTACTTGAAGGGTACATAATGGTAGGTTAGTTAGTTAACAAGCGAAAAGCAATATTTCTTTTTGCACTAGTGGCACAATTTTAGTGAGACGTATATCTAACAGAACATTCGATCTTTATTTAAAAGTTGAGCTCTTCAACGAAGCATATAGAACAAGGGACAATTCTTCAGAAAATCATATGACATACAAGATGTTTGATTCGATATCATGTTCTATAATCAGCAACAAACAAAAGGTGCAAGTCATATAGTCTTGCCAATAATTGAAAGAAGCATTTTGTTGAAGTGAAACCCTCCCAATAGGGCAAAATGCCAAAATCAAGCAAATCCGAAAAATATATCAAACGGGTTATGAATTTAAGGGAGATTCAGAAGATATCAAAATATTTCCTAATGTCTCGCAGTATCATGATGGACCTCTCCTACACGGTAGATTAAAGGCGAACAAACAAAATGTAAACAAGAACTGAAGTCATTTCCACCTATTAGAAGAGATTCACTTCCTCCTGGAGGACCTGCACCTAAGCCAATGAGTTTCAAGTCTTCCGCTTTCGCGATTTCGACTTGAAACTAGCCTTCCATTTTTCTTTTGTTGTTTTCGAAGAGTTAAACTTTGTGAGACTTGCTATCGTGGAATCAATGTCTTGGACATATACCCCAAGCATAGTCTTAATATCTTCAACAAATGCCTTATGTATGTCTTCTAGGCCATCAACACTAAGATGTGCAACTAACACAAAAAAATAAACTCTTGAGTGAATATTAAACATACATATTCATTATCATAAAAAGAAAAAGAAAAACCAAAGACGAATAATAAGTTTTAAGTCAAAATTTCTTACGTTGGATTAACCCTCCCGTTCCCGGGTCTTTCTGACTTGCTAATTTCATTTCCTGAAAAAGAATGATTTTATGCAACTCTTTCTTGTCTCCAGAAAAAAACTTCAAATTCAACTTCATTAATTCTCTAACAAATATTCCACCAGAACCAATGCACGTTTGGACATCAACATAGCCTTCTCGTGGTAAGTCAATAGCGGCATTAACACGCTGTTTAGAAATTATTTCAGCTGAATCTATCTGAACAGCTTTGCCATCATAATACCGCAGAACGAAATACATATAAGGTTTATTATCTTTAAATGATGCAAATATAACACATCACTCTAGTTTGTTGTGGTCATACCCTTCATAGGGCTTAGGACAAAGGGAAAAATCATATTTTCTAGTAAAGTGCTCCTTTGCAAATTTTGCACAGAACTTAGCTGTTTTCTCTCACCCTAAGGGGGAAAAACAAAAACACAAAGATGACATAGTCAAGATTCAACAACTTCATGAATTGCAAGTCTAATATATAAAAATGACTTGACTAGTAGAGATAGTTCTAATATAAGTCAGGGGTTGATCGACCTCTTTGTTTAAAGCATTCACTACCGAATCAATCCAGAATGACTTGAGGCTTTAAGTTATGTTGGTTTCCCTTATTTCAGTTGAAAGACTTGAATACGGGATTCCCACAACAATTTTTTTTCCTCAGATGTAACATAATTTACATTAGAAATAAAATTCATCTTATTTAAAGATAGTGCGAAAAAGGTAAAGGTAGTTTGGCATGGAAATCCGTTGTTTGTAAGAGTTTTGTTTTCTTGCCTCCTTTGCCAAGAAGAATTTGGTGGTAAAATTAGCAACCCAAAGATGAGGTTGTTTCAAATGAGGAGAAATTGTTGTCATGGAATCAATTTTCGATCAACATAATTCATCAAATCCTAGATTTTTCCGCCGATGGAAAGGTTGGAGTTGTTGAGGATTGTGTCAAATATAATTATATTAAGATTAGATTTCATGGGTAAGGCATGCATTTGGATATTTTGATGAGACATCTCATAATTGGCTGGCATTAGTCGGTTAGAGCACATACCACTTTCTCAATGTAGCCCAAACCATTTGTCTTAGATATCTAATAGTAATCATAGTCTTGCAAATCAATTAGAAGCTCTGGACCTTTGAAATATCTGACAACCAAAAACAGTTAATAGCTACAAAAGAAGGCTTCTCTTAAATATAACCCATAGTTGTATTAACCATAACCCATTTAAAAAAAGTGCTTTATCTAACCAAACAGATCTTTAAAATCATTACACATAGCCCTCAAAATTATACATAGCCCAAAATAGTAAGATGATCATTAAATCTCTAAATTAAAAAAAAAGAAAGATTTAATTATCTAACTTTTTATAATTAAGTTTATCTAAGATATTTGACATGATTAAGGTTTTTGAAGAATAATCAATACCCTCCATCAATATTGGTGCAATCATGTTTGAGAAAACTCATCTTAGAGATTTTTTTATGGATTGTGTTTATGGAGTTTTTGGAATATGGTCTTAGGAAAAGAATCAAACCTAAGTTAATTTTGTTTCGATTGATGTTGTTGTGGAGATTTTTGAATGTAACAATTTAAATATGCACTCCTATTAATTTTAATATTGTTAAGAAAAAAAAAATATCGTTTTAGTGAAAATTAAGAATTATGATGTATTTTGTTTTGGGGGAAAGTAAGAGTTAGTGTTTATAATTTTATGGAATTATAACTAAGATTTAGGATTTATATGATGAAATATGATTAAAAGAAAAGTTAGGGTTCATTTTAATTTTGAGTAAGGAGAAGAATATAAGTTTAATTGTTAGGAAAAACTAAGACGCGTTTGGATTTCATTTTAACTTAAATTTTTTGGGTTATGGTTAATAAATGTGTAAGCTATATTTAAGAGAAGCCCAAAAGAAGGTGAAAGGAACAAGGGATGCAATGTTAACTCAACCAAGATAAATGGAATGCTACCTGAAGGGTACAGAATGGTAAGTTAGTTCAACAAGCAGAAAAGCAATATTTCTGTTTTGCACTAGTGGCACAATTTTAGTGAGAGGTATATCTAACAGAACATTCACTCTTTATTTAAAAGTTAAGCTCTTCAACGAAGCATATAGAACAAGGGACAATTCTTCGGAAAATCATATGACATACAAGATGTTTGATTCGACATCACGTTTTATAATCAAATCAAGAACAAACAAAGGTGCAAGTCATATAGTCTTGCCAAAAATTGAAAGAAGCATTTTGTTGAAGTGAAACCATCCCAATAGGGCAAAATGCCAAATCAAGCAAATCCGAAAAATATATCAAACGGGTTATGAATTTAAGAGATTCGGAAGATATCAAAATATTTCCTAATGTCTCGCGGATATCATGATGGACCTCTCCTACATGGTAGATTAAAGGCTAACAAACAAAATGTAAACAACAAGCTGAAGTCATTTCCACACATTAGAAGAGATTCACTTCCTCGGGAGGACCTTCACCTAAGCCAATGAGTTTCAAGTCTTGAGAAATCCATGATATTTCTTTTCTCAATCTTCGACTTGAAACTAGCCTTCCATTTTCTCTTTTGTTGTTTTCGAAGAGTTAAACTTTGACAGAGACTTGCTATTGTGGAATCAATGTCTTGGACGTATACCCCAGGCATAGTTTTAGGTCGTGTTTGCTATCCTGGATATCCCATCCTAGGTTGGGTTATCCGAAAAAAGCTGTTAAAATATGTTTGTCTCATTGCGATTCCAATATCACGGATAAGGATTACTAAACCTTCCTTGATTTTAGGAAGCTAAAAAAGTGAGGTTAAGGTATTCTTCCAAATACAGGTTTACTGTATCCTCACAGGTTAGATGATTTTTCCTTTATAATAAGTAATTGTCTAAGCAATAATATTTATATTAACCTATTTTTGTAGTCAAACAAACATAATTTAACCTAGCCCAAAATATGATAAGACTTTTAGACAAACACCATTAAAACTAGCCATTGATAAGGTTATCATAAATTAAATTAAGGTAAACCTTTCCAGGATATGGATACGTTATTAGTTTCAAGCTCCCAAACAGACCCTTAATATCTTCAAGCACTAAAATATGCAACTAAAACAAAAAAATAAACTCTTGAGTGAATATTAAACATACATATTCATTATCATAAAAAGAAAAACAAAAGACGAATAATTTTTTTTAAGTCATACGTTGGATTAACCCTCCCGTTCCCGGGTCTTTCTGACTTGCTAATTTCATTGCCTGAAGAAAAATGATTTTCTGCTACTCTTTCTTGTCTCCAGAAAAAAAATTCAAATTCAACTTCATTAATTCTCTAACAAATATTCCACCAGAACCAATGCACGTTTGGCCATCAACATAGACTTCTCGTGGTAAGTCAATAGCGGCATTAACACGCTGTTTAGAAATTATTTCAGCTGAATCTATATGAAAAACTTGGCCATCATAATACCGCAGAACGAAATACATATAAGGTTTATTATCTTTAAATGATGCAAATATAACACAACATTCTAGTTTGTTGTGGTCATACCCCTTCATAGGGCTTAGGACAAAAGGAAAAATCATATTTTCTAGCAAAGTGCTCATTTGCAAATTCTACATAGAACATAACTATTTTCTCCCCAACCTAAGGGGGAAAAGAAAAACACAAAGATGAAATAGTCAAGATTCAACAACTTCATGAATTGCAAGTCTAATATAAAAAATGACTTGACTAGTAGAGATAGTTCTAATATAAGTCGGGGTTGATCTTATTACCTCTTTGTTTAAAGCATTCACTCTGAATCAATCGAGGAATGACTTGAGGCTTTAAGTTATGTTGGTTTCCCTTATTTCATTTGAAAGACTTGAATACGGATTCCCCTAACAAATTTTTTTCCTCGGATGTAACATAATTTACATTAGAAAAAAATTCATCCGAAAATTCATCTTATCTAAAGAAAGTGCGAAAAAAAGGTAAAGGTAGTTTGGCATGGCAATCCGTTGTTTGTGAGAGTTTTGTTTTCTTGCCTCCTTTTCCAAGAAGAATTTGGTGGTAAAAGTAGCAACCTATAGAAGAGGTTGATTTAAATGAGGAGAAATTGATGTCATGGAATCAATTTTCGATCAACATAATTATTCAAACCCCCACCCACCCCACCCATGTGCAGCTCTCCAAGGGGTGATCATGGCTCAAGGGATCTCAAGTTCCTAAAGAACGATTTTTTTGGTGACCATGCTTTTCTTTGGGGACCATGATTTGATTAGGCCAACTTCCCTACACTTATAATTGGTGTCCTAAAGTTATGTAAAAATAATTTACCCTTTATCCTAATTTAAATTAAAACTATCTAAATAACCACATAAACCTAATCATATATAAAATATTAACCAAAATCAAAAACAAATAGTGAGGAGAGGTGAGGCATCGGAAAATTTTAGTTAAAAAAAAAAAAATTCTTCTCTTCTTCTTCCCTCTTTCCATGACGTTCCTCGTTCGATTGAAAAACTCATCATTTTTAATTCGTTTTTGATTGAAAATATTGAGTAAAAATCATCAAAATTGGGTTAAATGGATTTTACGCATGTTCGGTTAGGAATAGTTAAAAAAAAAAACCTAGTTAGCTAATCAAACATTCTTAAAACAAGAACACGAAGAAAACTTCGGATATTACGATTTTTTTTTGGTAACTAAACTCTTGCATAGAACAACAAATGCTGAGTTCGGTTGGTTCGCAAAAAAGAAAAAAAAAATCTAACCCAAATCCTCTCTAAAAACCAATATGTTACATTAGGTTAGTTAGGTTAGTTGGAAAATTTGGTCCACATGGATTGTGAAATTTGGATAAGGGGCAAAAGTGTCATTTCAATACTATAGACAAAACTCAACTATCAAGGAAAAGATTAAGCCATTGGTCCTCAAGGAACCCATAACCACGATTTCTAGTATGCGTTCCCATGAGACATTGTTGGTCATGATGCCGTGATTCCTAGCGCACATCCTCGGCGAGATATTGCTTTGGTCATGTAGGTTCTATAGAGTGTAAACGTCCCACGACTTATGAACCAGAACAACCACAATTCAAAGATGTCTTCTCGAGACACGGTGATTGTGATACCATGATTCATAGTATACATCCTCATGGGGCACCTTTGGTGGTCATGTAGGCTATGTATATGCATAAAACGTCCCGGTGGACTCATGACCCAGAACAGAGACATACATGTATTATGTAGGCACGACTCACCCTATTTAAGATCAATGACTGATTCCTAGTACATCATTGCGAGATACACTGGTCATGTGTACTCTAGGCTCTGACTCGACTTACTAAGGCTTCAGAAAAATCTAGGACATCCCTGCGAGATACGCTTTGGTTATTTTGCCTCTCTGGCCCTTTTGTGATGACTCCTAAAACATCCTTATGAGATACAATGGTCATGTCGTCCCCATAAATACGAATACAATTGAATCCTAACACATCTCTGCAGTATACGCTGAGGTCGAAAAGTGGCCAAAGTCTCGCGGAGACATTATCAGGCGTGCAAGCCTTCTTTTCTCCCAAACATGTCTCGGTTGACTTCGGAGAGATTTCATCGCAGTGGCCAAGTATCGAATGTAATCTATCGCTGACCAAATCTCGAGCGGCTCCCAGACGCGTTGGCCAAATCTCATCTGACTCCAAATGCGTCGTAAACCTCGGATGGCCTCATCCGAACCGAGCCATCTCATATGAAGAGTTTATACATGCATAAAACTCAAACACAAGCTAGGGCTCAAGCCTATTTCTCGGATCTCAAACACACTCACAAACTGGTAAATTGAGCATGAACGTACATGTCATCCAAAAACGTGGATAAGCTCTCTTGAGTTCGGCATGCTTAATAAAGGGACCCACAAGCATAATACGTATCGATGTGACATATATGACCAGTCCAATGAGAGTCGAGGCTCAACCTCGGTTCCTCTCACACTCTACACACGATTTCAGGCATTCCATGACTTTTCACGTGACTCATCCTAGTCGATCTCACAAATTAGATAATATTTCTCTATCTCTAGGCCAATTCGGCTAAGAGAATATTTCTCTCTCGAGACACATCATCACAAAGGCCGACCCAACTTCACTGGTGGGGGGTGGGGGGGTGGGGGGATATCAATTAGGGTTTTCGTCTGGCGGTGTACGACAACTGTGAAAAGCACCCGACATATTTCTCACTGCATAAGAGAGTAAATACGGTGGAATAATGAGGTAAACTCAAAATAGTTTATTTGTATCTATTCTTGAAGAGACAAGCGAAGTGCTCGCATCAAGCAATCCATATCTTCACCGACTCCGATATTAGAGAATTCAACTATAAATAGGTCATCTATTTCTCATAAACTCCCTCGGAGCAATTTTTACTCAAACCCTAGAATTATATGATCTCTTTTCATCTTCTTCTCTCCTAAAACCGGCCATAAGCCTCCATCCATGTGACTGAAGCAGCCTTTGAACTGCCATTGTGCGTGGTTTAGGCGAAGATTATTCGTGCTCAACCTCCCGTAACTCACTTTGAAACCCTAGAATCCCACTTTTAGCCTCTCACCAATTTTAGGTAACTACATTTTGGCGACCACGGTGGGAGGTTGTTCCCTTTGGTTCTGATTTCAATCATGGTTAATATTAGGAAAGAAGCGGATTCCACAAATCCAAACACAAAAAACGTTTCATTGAAACATGTATTTATACCTACCCGGTTTGTCTCTCGACGAGTGTCTAACCTTAGTGAATAGGTTAGTGCTTCTAGGATCAACCGGATCTCTCCAAAAACGCGCCAATAAACTATTTCCATGAAAATCTACAACTAATCCTTGAAACGTTAGGTAAGGACCAAGGGAAATCTCGGATCGACGAGCTCATGGGGATTCAACAAAATCTTGAAAATCTCGGATCGACATCTTGACTTATCCTCGAAACGCCTTTAAAATTAGGATATATCCAACGAATATACATCAAGTACACGTTTCTTAAATAAAGAGTACTAAAACTGCTGAGAATAGCACGGACGGGATCCACTATGTTTGCAATCGACCTCACAAGAGAAGATGAAGCTTGTTACGAACGCGACAGAGAAAGTGAGCAACCATCCAATCGACCTTCCGATCTCAAGGACCATATGACGCTCTAAACTTGGAAATTCGATGAATATTTGCTCCAAAATTCATTTAGGTTAAGGGCCCTCAACCTGATCACAGGGGACTCGGGATGTTATTTCACTTTACTATTTTACTTATACCTTTTTCATTAAGATACGATTGACCTCTTTCTTTTTCATTGGATTTGTCTTTTCGTCTTCTACATGATAAACTTAGCTAAAACTTGAAAGGATCCAATAAAATTCGTGACCTAATCAAAACATTGCAAAGCGGTCTACTTTCACGGACTACCATATCAGACCAAGATACAACTTATTGTTCTTCCCTCTGAGGATCATGACGACTGACAAAGTACGAGACAAGACTAGTTTCCAAGATTTACGCTTTGCCAAAGCTCATACTTATCCGAAGGTTCAAAGCGGAGTAATCGATATGCTATCTCAACATATGTTACGGTCATAAATAAGAGGAACTAACCCTAGAAATTACAACCATGTTTCGATGAGCCTAGCTGCACCAAATGACTATCCGGTTTCATTTGATGATGGTACCTTAGTTCGCCCAAGGCGTACAAGGTGAATATCTTAGTAGCCAGAACCTATCAAGGGAAATTTAATCCGTATTGATACTCATAAGGTCAACTTTTGAGATGAAGACTCCACTTACTCGAAATACAATCACAACCATATATTATCACTCAAGTAAATAAATGAAGGATCCAAGACCAAACTCTTCATCAATCAATCCATAAGATACTCATCCATACACTCTAGCAGTTCCATGACCCAAGCCTCTTCACGCCGAAAACTTGCTCAACAAGCTTCCCACATATATCAAAGTCGAGCGCGATAACCGGGAGGAAATGATATGACGACCACTTACATCTCCCTCGGTCCCAAAAGGTGTTTATTACTCCCAAGTTTGGTTGACCATCTTCATAAGAAGGATAGATCTCGCATAGAATTTGCAAATGTGAAGTTAAGAAAAACCTAGTGAGACATACCTCGTCCCCGAAGACTTAATCTCGAAATACGAGAGGTCCTACCACGACGATCAAACATGTTCAATAAATGAGAATCCATATTCATACAACAAGCGGGACCGACGAATTACCATTCATCATACATCTGTGTGACCAACATGAGGTGACCCAAACATTTAATTCCTAAGTGGCTAGCTCTTATGCCATCAACATGAAGATTTCGGAACACGTAACAAATTGTTAGAATTCGAAACCTCCCAATTAAGATACTTCTCACTAAAGGTACATGAGGAAGAATCAGTTTTCTTGATCGAGCCTCATCTCTCATGGCCGAGCCTCAGACACGTTATCCTTCTCTTATGAAGACGTGCTACAACCCTTGTGTCCATATCAAGACTTATAAAATGCTATCATTCGGAGGTGAAATCAATCCCACTATAGAGAGGCCAAAATACTTCCGCAAGACGAAGGTGAGAATATTCAAAATCGAGTTTCGCCACATCCAAAGAAGGACACACCATGCATCACGCCAAATTTAGGTTTCTTTTCACATACGGATGGATGTACAAAAGAAAATATGTGTTTGAATCCTCCCTTTTACTCCGGATCCACGCATGAGACTACTAAGTGGACTTGATTTATGTAGTATGTTTGCTTGGATAGTTGGTCACTAAGTGGCCGGTTTCAAATTTTGAAATCAACAACGCTTATCGTAGAATGATTCGACATCATTTATTATATCCCTAATTACTTGATTCAAAAAATAAGAAACTCTATCGGTGATTAGTGACCCGGATGAGAGATGGACTCTCCATAGCAACTTCTTACTTCAATTCAAAAATAAAAAGCTCTATCAATGATTAGTGACCGAATTCAGGACTCCTCAAACATATGGATATAATCATTTTCAAATTGTGGACTATCATGATGCTTTGAAAAATATTTGTCCCTTCAATTCAAAAATAAAATAAAAAGCTCTATCAATAATTAGTGACTGAATTCCAGGACTCCTCGAACATATGGATATAATCATTCTCAAAACGTGGAATATCATGATGATTTTTATAATTAAATGGATATAATCATTCTCAAAACGTGGAATATCATGATGATTTTTATAATTAAACATTTTTTTAATGGGTTGGAACATTGGTCTTGTCAACATTCCTAACTCCTTATAAGGAGTTATTTTTGGCAATTACGGGGTTCGAACTCCTACCTTCGCAGTGGGAGGGAACATGCCAACCATCTGACCACTTGATTTCACATAAGTAAGTCACCGAGACTTCAATAATCATTTTCGGTGCGCTTCTAAATTTACTTTTCCTAAATGATTACATCTAGTATGTTAGATTAGAACTTATGACTAAGGATGTTGGGACCTTAGTCCCACATTGGTAGATGAGAATTGGGTAGTTTATAAGTCAATAAATAGGTTTTCAATACGTTCTACCCATGGGCTTTTTGGGACCTATCATTCATATCATGGCAGAACTAAAAAAAAAGCCAACACGCTAGACGAAACATAAAATAAAATAAAAAAACACCCTAAAAAGGGTCGTTAAAAAAAAAAAGAAAAAAAAACACGCTAAAAAGAGGGGTCGAACTAAAAAAGAGCACGCTAGAAGGAGGGGTCGAACCTCCGACCTTGTGGTTAACAGCCACACGCTCTAACCAACTGAGCTATTCCAGCTTCCTGTTGACTCTTAATATTATACTAACTAAATCATCTACCTCCTACACGGCTACGACTCTTTGTTTCCCCCTCCAACTTTTTCATTATTTCATTTTCATGTGTGCCCTAGCCAAAAATGGGGAGAAGCTGATTTGGTTCTCATCATGACGACGATATCTTCTTCCTCAGAAATTCTAAACGATAATACACCGATCAAGAATTCCAATTCCAGTTCTTCCAGATACCTTCCAACAGTACTTCTCTTCCCCTCTCTCACTCACAATTCTCTCTTACAAACTTCTCAATTCCCCTTTTAACTCCTCCCCCATTTCTGTCTTCTTCTTGTTTTTGTGTAGGTTTGTTTAGAAGCTTGGTGGTTGCTGAAATCTGATTATGGAAATAGATTATGCATTGGAGGTTTAGTCTTATCAGAGTAAGTAATCACATACTTAGGGTTTTTATTTTTATTTTATTTTTTTGGAAAGGGTCTCAGTGATTTCTAATTTTTTTTGCACTTTTACAGAAATCGATCTAGTGTTTTCCTCAGCACCAATTACTAAGAGACATAGTTTAATGTCTCTTAAGACAGCTGATGGGATCAGCATTCAGCAAAATAGGATTTCTTCAGAGGTTGTTACTACTACTATATCTCTATTCTTCTTAGTTATGCCTTATATATTTGTCTTCTCACAAGTTGAGTTGTTAGTTTGTGCATATAAATTCTCCTGTAAATGACTAAATGCGTAAGATTTGCAAACAAAAAAAAAATCCATTTGAGTTATGCTTTTTAGGTCACAAGTGATGTTATGGATTACAACCTGCATTAAATCAGTCTTTCCTCGGTTATCAGTTTCTTGCGAACAAATGCATGGACAAGTCAATTTTGGTTTTTGTTGAGGATTATAGTATCTAATTATGGGTCACTGTAAAATTTGCGCTGAGGACATTATGTGCACATTGAGTCTCAAACTACATTACCTGTTCTGGACCTCTGGTATGTGAGGAATTTTAGTATTATCTATTGATGGATATCTACGCTATCGGCAGGTTTGCAGACGTTTCATTGTGGGGTTTCCATGTGGCTGGGAAAATATTGCTGATCGATGCTTGGGCCAAGAATTTGCTGGTAATGGTGCTCCAACTAGTAGTATGTCTTCCTTTGCTGGTGAATCGCTTCATTACGATCTTTGTATCAATCAACCAATTAACATGTACTTATATTTGTTTATCGAATGCTACTCCCTTCTGCGGAGACTTTTTCATTTAAATTCCGTTCATGACAGTCTGGACAAACTCTATCAAAACAATATACTTTATGATGTATACTGGTGTTGACATGTAATTCCAGTATCAGAGAAACTGAGTTGTTGGCTTTGATATTGTTTTATGTACATCTGGATAGTTTGTTGATGCTGGTTATAGTCCTTGTTGTCCAATAATATTTGTTTTGTTTTGCATTAACATACTGATTCTTTTCTCATTCGTATTTACATGCAGTGGTGGAATGAATGGGTATCTATTCCTTTGTTGTACAGATCCTTCCCCTACCATCTTTCGCCCTCCTATTATTGCAGGAATGGAGGATATTATTGAACAATCAAGTGATGTATTTTTTTCATTTCCTTTTGAGGCTAATTTCTTTCGTAAAGTTTCTAGTTATTCATATTCATGATTCGTTGCTTCCTTCCAGATGTGTCATATACAGACTTCGAGATACGCTCAATTCTTTCGTAAAGTTTCTAGTTATCATGATTCGTTGCTTCCTTCCAGATGTGCCATATACAGACTTCGAGATACGCTCAATTCTTTCGTAAAGTTTCTTGTTATTCATATTCATGATTCGTTGCTTCCTTCCAGATGTGCCATATACAGACTTCGAGATACGCTCAAACACATAACTCCAGTTGGGGTATTTTTTCCAAACCAGGTAACTGGCCCTTGGGTAGCACTTAAAAGACCTTTTGATTTTCTTGTATATGGACAAGGACATGGGGACAAGGACATGGTAATGAAATATTTTATGGAAAACAGAAGTCTGCCTAGTGGTATTGTGTTCCTACTTGAGACAAGAATCAAGGTTCCATAGAATTGCTATCTGTTATGAGGAGTTTCAATGCTACTTGTTATGCAGTACTTGCATCTATCAAATCTTTCCTAATATTCAACTTTTCCGTATGAACCTTTGATTTTGCTTGTTTCTCGATCCTGCACACCCTTTTGAATGTAAAGAAATCTGGCATGTCCTGTCTGGTTCTTCTTGCAGATTGTTTCAGCTAAAGATTTGAATCCACCTCCTGCTATGTGGCATGAAGATTATGGGAGAACACCATGGCACGATAATAATGGGAGGAAACCATGGCATGATGATAATGGGAGGAAACCGTATCATGACGACACTGGATGGAAACCACTGCATGATGGGGGTAGGAAACAGTGGCATGGAGATAATGGGAGGAAACCATGGGAAAGTGGAAGGTACCATACTATAGTATTTTCAAAACAGTATCATATTATTTAATAGACACTCATGCGAAGCCAGAACAATTTGTGTACTCCTCCTCCCGTCGCAATATGATTGGGATCCCGTAATTTGCTGGTGGTAAAAGAAAAGAACACAACATATGGAGATTACCAACTCTTTTTCCTTCTATGGCTTCAGCACGTTTTAACCACTTGTTCTCTTTAATTTTATTAGGCAAAACCCACCTGGAACTATTTTCGGTAGAGAACTTGGTGAAGCAGCAGGATGTCTCGTTGTCAACAGCCTTAAGTTACCAAAGGAGGTACAGATGCATGCAGTTCCACCACCATATAATGGAACAGCTCATTACACCACAGGTAAGGTAGGGGATATCATCATGGTCAAAAGACATGTTAGACCAGTACCTGTACCAGTACTACTAACACGAATCTGCCCTTCTCATACAATATTACCTATTCCAAATCAACCGGTCCATGGATATGGGCACCCATATGCTTCTGTTACAACCAACACAAGATGACAGCATCATCCAAGGATGTATTGTGGTGGTGGTTTCCAGCAGTCGGCAGGCTCACCAATTCCAGATGCTAATATGTTTCAATATCATCCTAGAAATGTAACCCCAGTAACAGTTGGGGTTCATGTTCACCACCAAAGGGGTAGTGGATACTACAACCATGGAGCTACTCACCGACCAGATGGAGCTAGTGGTGGTGGTCATCAACATCATAATCGTCACCGGCAGCGGCAGCAGCAGCAGCAGCAACAGCAACCAAGGTGCTGCACGTGGGTTCCTGAAGCAAATCAAAGTAGTGTAGGCAGATGTTCTAATCAACCTAACAATCATCAGGTAATAGATTTTCAGGTTCAGGTAGATGTGCCAATAAACGGCCACCACGGTCCCACCCTGTGCAAGATTCATTAGATTACTGAAGCAATTGCTTTCAACAGTATAATAAATTTTCGGTTAAATTCAAAATTACAATTAATTTATATTGTACTTATATATGCCCCACATGATTGATTAACAGATTAATCAAAGATCTTCTCATTCAAACCATCAGTAAAATCAAAGGTTAAACTGTTTGTTTGATATATCAGTGTGTTATGATTGAGATCAAAATAGTGCGGTTACCGCGAACAAGATAATCAAATTTATAAATAACATCTTTAGAATAGCAGACCCAAACTACAACATGAATCAAAATTTGTACTACAATCCTATGAATGACGACTGTCTCAATATTTGTACTCCTGAAAATAGAAAGATGGAAACAAAATTGGTTTATAAATTCAGCATAGCCCTGATTATGATGAATCCTACTTCCTCTTTTGGTATTGGCATAATTCTCACTGACTATGCACGTTTCACCATTGAAGTCAGGGGATCTACCTTCAACTGCAGTACTAGAGAGAGTTAGAAAGAAGAGGAACATAAACAGTTTTCCATTGGGCAATGGAATGGAGTGGTCATGATGTAGCTTTTCACAGGATTGCTTGCCTACTTTGGTCTTTTGCTCAAAGGAATGTATGTTGAAGCCGGGAAAATTAGACATTCTATTAGTAATGATTTCCAAAGAAACAACTTGGTCCTAATTAATTTTAAAATTTCAGAAATTATGTTAACTCTTAGATTCAATGTAATATGGGCGGCGAATACGGCATCCTATTGTAACATCTTTAGTCTCCAAAACTGTTGGAAAGGAGAGAACCTAGGTCATCTATTAAGCTTTTTCAATTCACAATACTTTAATGACAATAAATCTTGGTCGAACCATGTCCCGATCATGATTAGAAACTTGAATATGTAATATTAGAGGGTTCCTTCCTCTTGTTTTATGAAAAAAAAAATGATTGAGATCAAAATATAAATAAAAGAACTTAAATCGTTATGCAGAGCCGTCTTATGGGTAGGCCAGCTAGGCTGTTGCCTAGAGCCTAAATTTGTTGAGGCCCAAAAATTTTTATTTTTTGTTTTTGGTTTTATCATGCAAGTAGTGTTGTGACATACTGTCTACCATTATTCTTATTGATAGTCATACCTTTTAGCTATTACTGAAAGCCGTTTGTTTTGGAAGCCTATAAGGGCTTCAAACTTTTGGTTTTTAGGGCTCACAAGATGACAAAATAGAGAGTCATGAAATAGTTATCAATAAAACCCCCCTATTAGTTTTGTTAATTCTTAATGGTAATATCTCCATTAGTTAGTGCTAATAATTAGATTAACAAAATTAACTAAATTAAGTATGATTAGTGTTTAAGTTAGACTAATTTATAGTTAGGGTTTGAAAATCAAAATCAATATCATTTTTTTTAAATTTAACATACGGAGTCTCCAATATTCCCAACCGTAACCACCATAATCTCAGTCGTAAAAAAATTTCTGGTTAAAATACGGTTGGGAGTTTATATTTTGCCAACCATAAATACCGTATATGGTTGGAACTCCCCAAATAGAAAAACCTAGGTTCAAATACGGTTGGGAGTTCATATTTTTCCAACCAGTATAATTTATTTACGGTTGGGAAATGTAATTCAAACTATTTCAAAATCCCTAATCAAATCCAACCTATTCATGCGATCAAAAGCAACAAAAAGGGTGGGTTTTTGATTCTTACCTAATTGAAGTAATTAGTTGTGGAGAATCGATGATTAATCATCGTTGAAGAACAAAAAAAAAAAGATGGAGAAAAAGAAGAGAAGAATATGCAATATTGATTAGGTTTAAGTTTAGTTGTTGGCTTTAGGTTAATTATTTAAGGGTAATAAAGTAGTAATAAATATAATTAAAAAATATTTTTTTAATTTTTGTTATGAGTGAAATATCCCCTTATCCATATTTGGGGCACTTGAATCTACATGAGCCCTCAAACCAAAAACTTGGAACCCCTATAATAAGCTTTTTGTTTTGTAACTAGTGCGTACTACTTTTCAATTTCATTTAGTCATTATTTTATTTTTGTACACTTTTATATAAGAACATTAGAATTCACTACATTTAGCAGTTCTCTTTAAAAAAATTTAAACATCCTACATCCCAGACCCAGTAAGTACATTTAAAATATGATGAATATCATCGGCAAAAGATCATATTCTAGCAAGTCCCACTATTTTCTGAAACATATTATATTAATTTAAACGAAAAAGAAATAATGCGTGAGTACGTTACCCTCACACCCATGGAGTTGTCAATAACATATTTTCTTAAAAGCGTGTATTTATATATATTTTCTAAAGGTGGTTTCAAAGAATCTCCAGATGACTTTTGTCTCTTTGCCCGATTTGCTAGTGTATACGCCGCCTAGTTGGCCTCTCTATAGATGTAGTGCATTGTATGATGCTGAATAGATTGCAGTAGGTCTCTCATTTTGATCAAATTGCCATAAACTGAAAAGGCGGGGGAACAACAACCACACCCAATATTTCTCTTAGCAATCTGTATGGACAAACTCCAATATACTTTCAAGAGAATAGACTCAATCTTAATAAAGTATATCAAAGAGTTATATCTCTCTTTCTTGATTCAATTCTTTCTCAAGCAAATAGAAATCTGCGAGTCTAATTGAATACAAGAGAAATCACTTGAACGGTACCAAAGACCAATGTTCAAGGATCAATCAATTTCAATCAACAACCAAAGGTCGATTTCCAATTGATTGATTCAAACGCACAACCTTGATATTTCAATTATATAACAAAATATAATGCGGAATAGAAATAACACAGACACACGAGAATTTTGTTAATGAGGAAACCGCAAATGGAGAAAAACCCCGGGACCTAGTCCAGATTGAACACCACACTGTATTAAGCCGCTACATACTAGGCCTACTACAAACTAACTTCGGTCTGGACTGTAGATGAACCCCAATCAATCTCACACTGATTCAAGGTACAGTTGCGCTTCTTACGTCTCTGATCCCAGCAGGATACTACGCACTTGATTCCCTTAGCTGATCTCACCCACAACTAAGAGTTGCTACGACCCAAAGTCGAAGACTTTAATAAAAAAAATCTGCATCACACAGAAAAGTCTACAGAATAGATAAATCTATCTCCCACAGATAAACCTACATGTTTTGTTCAGTCTTTTGATAAATCAAGGTGAACAGGAACCAATTGATAACCCGGACTTATATTCCCGAAGAACAGCCTAGCATTATCAATCACCTCACAATAATCTTAATCGATGCGGCGAAAGAAGATATTGTGGAATCACAAACGATGAGATGAAGATGTTTGTGACTACTTTTCTATCTTGCCTATCGAAGATAAAGATCTCAAGCCAATCGTTACGATCATACTCAAAACGATAGAATCAGCAAGATCAGATCACACAACTACGAGAAATTAGTATCGGTCTGGCTTCACAATCCCAATGAAGTCTTTAAGTCGTTAACCTGGTTTTCAAGAAGAAACCTAAGGTTAAAGGAGAATCGACTCTAGCTAATACAAATAGTATCACATGGAAGGTGTGGGGATTAGGTTTCCCAGTTGCTAGAGTTCTCCTTTATATAGTCTTTCAAATCAGGGTTTGCAATCAATGTTAGCTAGGTAACAAAGCATTCAATATTCACCCATTAGATGAAAACATGATTAGATTCAAGTTAATATCTTTCAACCGTTAGATCGAAAACTTAGCTTGTTACACACAAATGAAATGTGCAATTTTGGGTTTATGTAACTTAGTACCCAAACTTAGCTTGTTACGATCATACTCAAAACGATAGAATCAACAAGATCGATCACACAACTACGAGAAAGTAGTATCGGTGCTCGCTTCACAATCCCAATGAAGTCTTTAAGTCGTTAACCTGGTTTTCAAGAACAAACCTAAGGTTAAAGGAGAATCGACTCTAGCTAATACAAATAGTATCACATGGAAGGTGTGGGGATTAGGTTTCCCAGTTGCTAGAGTTCTCCCTTATATAGTCTTTCAAATCAGGGTTTGCAATCAATGTTAGCTAGGTAACAAAGCATTCAATATTCACCGTTAGATGAAAACCTGATTAGATTCAAGTTAATATCTTTCAACCGTTAGATCGAAAACTTAGCTTGTTACACACAAATGAAATGTGCAATTTTGGGTTTATGTAACCGTACCCAAACATGAACATTTGTTGGTTCAACAATAGTCAACCAAATGGTTAGCCATATGAGCACTTTCATATCAACCATGTTCTTCTTCACCATAACTAGTTCAAATGACTCAAATGAACTAGTTAGAGAGTTGTTCAATTGCAAGGAAATCTTATGTAACTACAAAAGACACAATCGAAGCAAAAACGATTTGATTCACTAGAATCGGTTCATGAACTATATAACCACGATTTGCATTTAGCATTCCTTAGTTAATATAAATAAGTTCACAAACAATCGTCTTTAGATATAACCAACTTAAGTTCGCAGACTTAGTTCGCGGAAGGAGTTTTCAAACTCCAGCAGATTTTCTCGGGTCGAGAACTTCCGCCAGTTCACAGACTGAGTTCGCAGACTAAGTTCACGGCTCTTGTTCCGGTTCTCTTGATCAACAAAGTTCGCAAACTTCGGTTCAATGAAACAAGGACTTATACATGTATGTGTTGCCACACAATGCTTATATCCATCATTGGTTATATGATCTAAACTCTCATTTCAATCATTGAAACATTCTTAGAGGACATTTCGTCAAAGTAAGTAATTTTCAAAGTGATTGAAACGTGTCATCACTTTCGTCACTAGGTAAAGATGAACTTGGCCAAAGCAAAAGCTTACCAACACATATTTAGAGAAATAGATAGGCGAGATAAACTCGGCTTGAAATAGCAAATGTGTATTATCAAAGTCTATATAGCAAAACGACTTTTGTCTCGAAATAAGAGATAAAGTAGATAGACTTTTGAGTGACAGTAAGTTCAAGTCTCCACATACCTTTTAGTCGATGAAGATCCACCAGTTCCTTGAGTAGTCCTTCGTCTTGTATGATGATTGCCATGGAGTTCTTGAGCTGAACTACACTTTTTATCCTAGTCCGAGACTTAGTTATAAAAGACTAGAAATCAAGACTTATAGTTTTGATCACTAACATTGACAAACATGCTTGAGATATCAACGCATGCGAGTTCGACAAGCAATGCTCTAACATAAACACCATTGTGTCTTGATCACCCTAGTTATGAAGTTGACTAGGTTTTGTGAGTCAGATTTTTATCTATTGTATGTTGTCGTTCTAACCACCATAAACATGCTCTATGTATTGCCACAAAAAATGGTTATTCATTGCTACGATCGTGGTAGTTCAGCAACTCCTGGATAAAATTATCATTATTAGTTTTATGTTACGATTAATAGAAGAAAAAAAAAAGTATATACAAAAAAAGTTACAAAAATTCAAAAAAAAAAAAACAAAACGTCAAGTATCAATTATTTGAAATCAAGATCTCATTCTCGCAACTGAACAAAGAATACTGAACTTGGTCATCCATTTAGATCAAAAATACTTTGTGATGCTTGTCAAAGAAATTAACAGGAACTAGAAAAGTACAGGTTTTGTGTTTATCTGATTTATTTTCAACAAACTTTATGCTATTAGCGCGAGTTTTTAGTAAACAATTATTAATCCATCAATAATTGGATGAATCATTTATTTTAATTGAGATTTAGGACTTGTTTTTGATGAGGAGACCATCGTAGGAAGAACTCGAGGGTTGCACCAGGAAAATGCACGTCCATTTTCCTTTGCAAGCATGTTTCCTTAAGTGCATCACTGGATTCTGAGTACCGTACAGGCATTATGCATGCCTTGGACTTGCGCATAGACCATTAAAAGCTTATCTCCGCTTCCTTACTTCGCTTTGGCAATGAGCAGAAAGCATGCACTGGTCTTGATCGAGCCAAGGGTTTATCAGTCAAGCTCATGAGCATCCAAGGAATGTTACCACCCCATCAAGCATGGAAACAGTTATTGCTTTCATCGCAATACCGAGACAAATGATACGAGTTACCATAATATCACATGAAATTATATCTCCAGTTAGATGAAATGCCGACAAAAATGCTGGACCATTTATGCTGCAACTAATTGCGGCTGCATACATACCCTACGAAGAAGGATGAAGCGCAGACTGTAATTCATAAGTCTTCTGGACAAGCAACTAAAGCTAACTCGTAATCGGCACGCTTGGGTTTAGGACAAAGGCCAAGCATAGTATAGTCCGCTTAGGCCAAATGATCTTTTGCAAGAATTTGCAGATGTTGAATATGATTTGCTGGCTTTTCCTTCATTTTTGCACCGTGGTGGTGCACCCTTAGTTTCTCAACACCACAACAATAATGCCTAAGCATCAATAAGCTCTCTCGAGCAAGTAACGTGCCATAATGATGCTTTCACATCATATAGGATTTACCGGCTAAGCTTTGAATCTTATTAGTGCATCTACGGTATATGCACCTTTAACCAGCTATCCCTTCCTGTATATGTCTTATTGATATTTTTACAACTAAAAGTTGGGGACTAGTTGACATGCTTGCTTCACTATTCATGGTCGTTTTTCCATGCATCATGAGTAATGCGCCATGATGGTGCAAAATCCAGTTTTGGCCCGACGATTGACTTGAATGATGCGCTATCATGGTGCAACAATGCTCTCAACTAGTCACCCACTGAAGTAATCCTCCACGATGGTGCAACATCTCCTTCGGGCATCCACCACTGACGTGATGCACCATGATAATGCGATATTAGCTCTTAGCCAATGTAACCTGCATAATGCACCATGATGGTATTGGCCCTTGGCCAATATTCCTCTTATTACGCAACATTATCTTGAGATGACGCTTCATCTCCTTCAAATGATGTATCTTTGTGCATGCGCCATGCTTACAGAAAGTACAACAATTGTTAAAAGAAGTTTTTTTGACGTTTGTACCTTTAGATTTACGAACCTAAGATTTTAGGTTAAATGAGATTAGTTAGAAAAGTATCAGGAGAATGTTTTCTAATCAAGGTCCGCAAACTCAAAAACTAGGTTTGCGAACTTAAGTAAGTTTGGGTACATGAATCTTTCTCTCTCCACTGGGTTCCTGGACTCAAAACATATGTTCACGAACTCAAACCAAGCCGAGTTCAGGAAATTTTCTTTTTCTTCAAGCTTTGCGAACTTAAAACATAGGTTCACAATCTAATATGTATAATTTTTTTTTTTAATTTTTCCAAAAACCAAACTTTATTAAAAAACTAAGGATCCAAATTATAAGACTAAAAGAGCCAGAAGAAGGCTAAAGAAAAAAGAAGCAAAAATAAACTAAAACTAGAAAACTACAACATATTCAAATCTATAATAAGGTTGGTTAGGATGTTCTAGGAAAACTAAACTGCTAGGTCTAACATTAAAGCTCAGGACATGACCCTTTTGTAGATGAGTCCCTTCTTGGCAAAATGACCAGCAACACAGTTGACCTCTCTATAAACATGTCTGTAAGACACTGACATAAAACCAGAAATTACTCTGTGCCATCTAGCCAGAAGAAACCAAGGAACTTTCTGATGAAGTAAGGAAGTAATACAAGCCTTTGAGTCAGATTGCAGTATTAATTTGGTCTTCTGGTTATTAAAAGCCCATTTCAGAGCTCTGATTCTTGCTATGAATTTATCCACATAGTTTATTGCCACTCCCAAGCCTCCAGATTCTTCAAAGATAAAAGCACCCACATGATTTCTGACAACAAAATCATAACCTGCCAAACCTGGGTTGTGTATGGAGGCTCCATCACAGCAAATACGAATTTCATCCTCCTTAGGCAACTGGTAGTATAGTTCAATGATTCACATTCTCTTTATTCTCCTGTTCTGAATCTGAAAAAATTGTAATATATGTCTTTCAAAAGAAGAATTCCACATGGACCCTTTAAGTCTACATTCACAATCATGGACCATCCTCTTAATCTTGATTTGAATCTTATTAGCATCAGGCTTCACATTATTATAGAAAATATCATTCCTCATAAGCCATAATTCTACCATAAGAGTATATGGACAAATAGTCCAAATATCTTTTATCACAGGGATGAAATGTTTGCACATTTTTAAGACATCTTCAAAAGATAAAGGATTGAGGAATTGAAAAAACTCCAAGCCATTTCCAAGTAACCTGACTGAAATTACAGTGCCAAAGAATATGGTCTATAGAATCCTCCCCATTATAGCATATATAGCATCTTGAAACAAAATTGAAGCCTCTTTTTCTCATATTTTCATATGTAGCACAAGCTCCTTTAGTAATCTTCCAAACATTTGCAGATGTAGATGGAAGAACAACATGATTCCAGATCTTCTTGTACCAATAAAGCTTAGACATGGATATACTTATCTTCTTCACAACATCAGGCACAGTAAATTGCCAAGAATGAGAATTACACCAAATCAACATATCTTCTCCTTCCTTAATTACTAGAAATTGATCATCAGTAAAAAATTGGAGAAACACCGTAGAAAAATGCCACTGACCATTAATTGTTAAAGCACTGCTCGGTCGAACTTGCAAGCGTTGCTATCTCAAACTTGTTTTTCAATGTTAGTAATAAAAACTATAAGTCTTGATTTCTAGTCTACTTATAGTGATGTCTCAGACTATGATAGATTGTGTAGTTGAGCATTAGACTTCACGGCGTTCATCAATTGAAAACGAAGAACTGCTAAGGAGAGCTTGTGGAACTTCATCAAAAAAAGGTATGTGGAGACTAAAACTCATCTATCACTTGGAAAGTCTATTTTTACTTTATCTCCTATAGTGAGACAAAAGTCTTATTACTATATAGTATTCGATTATGCACATTTGAGATTTCAAGCCGAGATTAACTCGCTTATATATTTCTCGAAATATGTGTTGGTAAGCTTTCTCTTCAACCAAGTTCATCTTATATTCTTGACGAAAGTTAAAAGATGATCATGTGAAAATCGCCGAGTAACATCTTATATGGTTTGTGTGATACAATCATTTGGTGTAGACTTGGAATGTTTCGTTATGATTATTTCAATAACTTGATAATTGCTTTGATGCTAATAGTGTGTTAAAACGGCTATTGTCATCCTCTAAGAAAGTTTCAATGATTCAAATAGAGTTTAGAACTATTAGATTATAAACATAGTGTGCATTCTTGCATGTATGTTGTCCATGACCGGAACTAGAGTATGCATACACGTATGCGTACTTGAAATTGTGAAATTTCGTGTACCAAGTACACATACCGGTATGCATACTTACGTAAGGTATAGGTCCGAGAATTTTGACTGGGTTTTGGAAGTGTACTTAGGTATGCGTACATGTTCGCATACTAGTGAACCTAAACTCGGGCCAGACTACTTAGGTATGAGTACTGTATATTTCATACTTGAGTGGTTAAAGTTCTAAAATCAGTTTGTTCATGAACTAATACAATTATGTATTAAAGAATGCATTCTTTGCAAACCGTGGCTATAATGTTCATGAATTGATTCGAGTGAATCAAACCGATTTTGCTTTAATTGTGTTCTTTGTAAACTCTTTAACTAGTTTCATTTGAGTCATTTGAACTAGTTATGGTTAAGATGAATAAGGTTGATATGAGAGTTTTCATATAGTTAACCTCGGTTAACTACCATTGAGCCAACATGGTGTACACGTTTAGGGTACATTTCATTTGTGTATAACAAGCTAAGTTCGATCTAACGGTTGAAAGATATTAGCTTGAATCTAATCAGGTTTTTATCTAATAGTGAATATTGAATGCTTTGTTACCAAGGTAACTTAGATTGCAAACCCTGATTTGAAAACTATATAAAGGAGAACTTTAGAACACAGGAAACCTAATCCCCACACCTCATGTGTGATACTAGTTGTATAAGCTAGAGTCGATTCTCCTTTAACCTTAGGTTTTTCACGAGACCACAGTAGGTTAACGACTTAAAGACTTCATTGGGATTGTGAAGCCATACCCAACTATTTTCTCCATAGTTGTGTGTTCTGATCTTGCTGTTTCTATCGTATTCAGTACTATCTTCTCTAAGATTTGCTCGAGATTTATTCTCCGATAGGTAAGATAAAAGTAGTCACAAACATCTTCGTTTCATCGTTTGTAATTCCACAATATCTTGTTTCGCTACCATACGATTAAGATTATTGTGAGGTGATTGATATTTCTAGGCCGTTCTTCGAGAATATAAGTCCGGTATATAAATTGGTTCTTGTTCACCTTGATTTATCAAAATACGGAACAAAACTCGTAGGTATTTCTGTGGGAGACAGATTTATCTATTCCAATAGACTTTTCTATGTGAGACAAATTTGTTTATCAAGTCTTCGACTTTGGGTCGTAGAAACTCTTGGTTGTGGGTGAGATCAGCTAAGGGAATCAGGTGCGTAGTATCCTGCTGGGATCAGAGACGTAAGGAGCGCAACTGTACCTTGAATCAGTGTGAGATTTATTATGGTTCAACTATAGTCCAGTCCGAAGTTCATCAATAGTAGGCTAGTGTCTGTAGCGTCTTAATACAGTGTGGTGTTCAAATCTGGACTAGGTCCCGGGGTTTTTCTGCATTTGCGGTTTTCCTCGTTAACAAAACTTCTGGTGTCTGTGTTATTTCTTTTCCGCATTATATTTTGTTATATAATTGAAATATCACAGGTTGTGCGTTGAATTGATCAATTGGTAAATCCAACCTCTGGTTGTTGATTGAAATTGATTGATCCTTGAACATTGGTCTTTGGTACCGTTCAAGTTATTTCTTTTATATTCAACCGGGCTTGCAAATTTCTATTTGCTGATTGCAGATTGAGTTGAGAGATAGAGATATAAACTCTTTGATATACTTTTCTCTAGATTGAATCTGACTGTCTAGTTGATTCTCTTGAAAGTATATTGGAGTTTGTCTATTCAGATTGCCAAACGAATTATTGGGTGTGGTTGTTGTACCCCCGCTTTTTCAAACAAATTAACTCTTTTACTTTCAAATGGGGATGTTAAACAATATAAGGATGGGAAGGAAAAAGTTTACACAAAGGTTCTTCAAAGATCCATCTGTCATTCCATAGAGAGATTTTCTCACTTGTACCCACAATCCATCTCGTATTTTCCTTTAAATCATTAAGCACCGATCTAATTCCAGGCCACACAGAAGATCTCTTATAGTAAGTAATCCAGTTTTCATTCTTATCCATGTATTTAGCCAGAAATTTTTTTTCCCACTCATCCTGGGAATAAAGAATTTTTCCACAAGAATTTCATCAGTACATCCTTATTAATATCTTCCAATTTCCTGATGCCAAGACCACCTTGAAACACAAATATTATCCCACTTCACAGTGACACATTTTTGATCCTCGGCATTACCAGACCATAAGTAATTTCTAATAATTCTTTCACAAGCATCAATTACTTTTTTAGGTCATTTATAAATGAAATATTGTATATGGGGATACTACAAAGAACATATTTTACCAGGGTTAACCTTGCCTGAAAGTTGAGTAAATTTCCACTCCAAGAAGCCACTCTAAGATGCATATATTCCACCATGTGGCAGAGATGAATTGTTTTCACTTTACCTTGCACAAGCATAATACCTAAATATTTTTTAAGAAAAGAAGATAAATTCATTTGAAAGAAATCAACAATTAATCTCTTCCTAGAATTAGAAGTGTCATTGACAAAGCATTTACTCTTAGCAGCATCAACTATTTGACCAGTTGCAGCTTGATATTCAATAAGAAGAGACTTCGAATTTTCAATAGTCTTCATACCACCATTACAAAACAACAAAATGTCATCGGCAAATTGAAGATGAGTAGGATGAATTCCATTTCTTATAACCATAGGCTGAATTTTCTTCCCCATAACCATTTTGTGAATTTTCCTACTAAGAATGTCTTCAACAATAATAAACAGAATGGGAGATAATGGATCTCCTTGCTTGATCCAACTACCAACACAAAAAAAAATCAATTGGCCCACCATTTAACATAATAGAAATCTTAGCAGAATTAAGCAGAGTCATTATCCAATTGCAAAAAGTAATAGAGAAACCAAATTTTTGTAAGGCTTTGTAAAGGAATTCCCAACTCATAGTGTCATAAGCTTGTGAAATATCAAGCTTAAGACCCAAATTACCTCCTCTTCTAGTTACTGGCATTTCATTAACTAATTCAGAAGGTAGGTAGATTTGTTCATGAATACTTCTATTTTCGATGAAAGCACACTGATGTTGAGAAACAATTTGATACATGTATTTGCTAAACCTCATAGTGTCTTAAAATAAAAGTTACTAAGACCAATTAGTCCATTTTTTTTTGCATTCTTAGCACCTTTTATCTTAGGGATCAAAACAATAAAGTTGGAGTTCATACCACTAGGGATCATGTTGTTCGGCCAACAAAATTGTATAGCCTTCACCAAGTTATTCTTTGTAATATCCCAAGTGGCTCTTTAAAACACACCAGTAAAGCCATCAGGCCCTAGATCTCCATCTTGGTTCGGATCAAAGGTGGCATTTCTTATTTCAGCTTCATCAAGACAAGATTCCAAAAAAAAGTTATCATCATCAGTTAAATTTTTGGAAAAACATCAAAAATTGTATCATTTATGTGAATTGATTGATAACCAAATTTGTTACTGAAATAATCAATTAGAACATTGGAAATGCCTTACTGATCAGTTATAATGTTTCCAGAATCATCTTCAATCTCCGTAATAACATTATGGGCTTGCCTCATTTTAATACTTGCATGAAAAAATTTAGAATTAACATCACCATTTTTAATCCAGTTTACTCTAGCCTTCTTTCTTAGGAAAGTATTATAATTGTTAGCTACTAGATCATATTCTTCTCTAGCAATAACCAAATTATTCAAAAGAGTAATATTATAAGGATCATTATCTGATTCCAAAGTTTCTTCCATAATCTTGTCTTCAGCCTTTTTAAGATTAATTTTCACATTTCCGAAAACTTCCCCAATTCCAATTCCTAAGTTTTTTTTTTTTAGTCTTTTCAATTTATTCATGAAAACAAAGATAGGATTACCATAAATCTATTCATTCCAAGAATCCATCACAAGATGAAGGAAGTTAGGGTGTGAAAGCCACATCTTTTGAAATCTGAATGGAGTATTAAGAGGTCTAAGAATAATAGTATCAGACCCAATGATAGACACATTTATGTGTCTAAATTGTCCATAATTTTCGATATTGTTAGTGCTCATTTTTGTACTTATTATGATGTTTTATGTCTTTGTAGGTATTTTTGGAGAAATAAGCTTTTGCGGGGAAATTGGCTCAAAAAGTGGCATTTGCACCCCCGGGAGGAATTACTAAAGGCACCCCAGAAATGTGTTAAAGGCACACGGAGGAGTTAATAAAGGCACCCAAGAAATTTACCATTTACACCCAAAATTACTAATTCCACACCAGGAATGGATAAGGGGCACCCAAATTACTAAGGGGGTACCCTGATTGCTATCGACACCCCAGCTGCTCAGATAAGGGGCAAACATCTTCAACAATTCAAGTTCTGGAATTTGGCAGGAAAAATTGGTTTGAGAAAACAGAATTAGGGTTTGGAATTTGAACGAGTTATAACGAGATTAAAGTGCTGAAATTAAATGGGTTTGCTCTACTAAGCTAAACAGGTCTGGTATGGGTCGTTGAATCGACCAAAATTGGCTATAATCATGGATTTGGAGGTAATATCTTTCTTGGGTTTGTTTTGGTCCGGGAAGTTCTGTGGGGATTTTGGAAGATTTCGAGGGAGACTAAGTCGATACTATCGACTGGATAAGCCCTATTACACTTATACAGGTCTGGTAGGTCTACCAGAATCGATTAAACAGGGCCAGATAATCGATAGGAGCAAAACAGGGGACGTGTATCAACGGAAGGGTAAAACATGAGTTTTCTTGTGTTTGAAAAGGTTTAACGCAATATCTTTTATGCTGGAAATATGTTTGGAGTGTGAAGGACTTAAATAAGGAAAGTTAATCAGCAGCAGACGCGTGTAGAGATAACGAAGAAAATAAAATCTCGAGATATTGCAGAGAAGTTAAGGGAGGATTATTCGCATTAAGTAGTGAGATTCCAAGACCATGTTATGTATAAATAGGTTGCTTGGGATGAATGGAAGGGTTGCGGAGAGTCTAAGGAATAATAGAGAGCTAGAAATAACAAAATCAGAGTTTGCAAAAACTCTGCTGCTGCTGCTGCTGTGAACCAAGAACACGAAGAACATTGAGCTGCTTAGGACAGTTGGAAAAACTGTCGCTCTTCTACCACATAATCCTTTTATCATTTACATCTTTAGTTGCAATACTCTTTTGTAACTGAGTCATCATGGTCATTGGAGACATTTAATCACTGAAAATCGTTGTAAGCAAACTTCTGTTATTTAATACAATGATTAATCAAGTTTTCTCCATTTTTGATTTCATGAGTAGCTAAGTTTCTTTTCTAGGGTTGGGAGGAAGCTATTTTCTTGATGAGTTTATTTAAATAAGTATTTTCTTCGTCATATTTACTCCTCTTTTGTGCTAATAATTCCTTAAAGAAAATCTCTATTCTTTGCATGCCTCATTTAAATTGTTTTGAATAGTTTTAGACTATTGATTCTTTATAGGCGAAGGAGAAGTAGGCCTAAGATTCTCTTATTACCAGCTCTACCATTACACCTAGAAAAGTCTAAACCACTTTTAAGAGCCTGCAGAAGACCACAAAAATCAATATAGTCATGAAAATCCTTCACAACTTGACAAAGAGGACTTCTACCACCCTTTTTTTTTTTCTTCCACTGATAGCACAATATTAAATTCTCCCAGAATTAACCAAGGTTTATCAAGTAAACTAATCTCACGTAAATCATTCCATAATTCTCTTCAATTCACCGTATAAGAATTAGCATGAACACTCATCACAAGAACACTATCAAGTTCAACAGTTATGCAATAACTAAAGGAGGCTTAATAGAACAGTTCCAAAAAAGCCAAATATTACCTTTATTACCATTCATGGAGTTATGAATGATTTTATGATGAATACCAGGCAGTCTGATATTTTTATTTTTACTTGAATTTGAGGTTCAACAACCCAAACTAGGGTGGTATTATTAGAACTTACTAAATAAAAAAGTTTGTCTTTGGCCTTTTGTCTTTTCAGGCCCCTGACATTCCATAAGTACAGTTAGAGCATATATAGCTCGGTTGAACTCACCAAGCGTTGGTATGTCAAGTTTGGTTGTCATATTTTAGTATCAAAACTCATCTAGAGTCGCTTGATTAAATACTAGAGTTCACTTCGTTTAGGTTAGACTTGAAAGTCTAGGAATGTTGAGACATACAAGTGTTACTCCGAAGACCTGAAGAATGTGAATAAGTAACGAACTACAACGACAACATCATCCTTCCACTTGAGGTTAGTAATATTGACTTGAACTGTTTCATTCCTAACGTATCTTTCAAGTCGTGCTATATTGAAAACACAACTGTGAAGCTGTATATATAATACTCTAGTGTACATATTGTATATATCCTAACGACAACATCATCCTTCGTAGATATGACATCCTCATAATCTTATATATAGTGTTATGATTATGTGAATGGGTTATAGTGAAGATTTCATCTTAGGGAAAAATGTTTTACATTTGTTTAAAGGAAGTACATTCATGAGCTTGTTTCGTGAATCGAAAGGGAAATCAATAGGTTTATTGGTCTGGCTATTCATTGCATATCTTTGGATGACCAATATGTGTGAGTTGGTAGAACCGATCTTAACTCAGGTTATTTATCTTGGTATAACTGATCACAATGCCTAGACTTAAGATTTGGTATGACCAGTCCTGGTAATTGGTATAACCGATCCTAAGTAATCGCCATGACATGGTATGATCGATCCTTGTAATTTGTGTGACCGATCCTAGTAATTGGTATGACCGATCATAAGTGTTGTGCGTCTGATCCTTGTAATTGGTATAACCGATCCTAGTGACTAGTGTGACCGATCACAAGTAGATACCATGTGTAGATGAAACCGATCCTTGTAATTAGTGTGGCCGATCACAAGTACGTACCATATTAGGTATAACTGATCCTAGTAATTGGTATAACCGATCTGAACCCATGTATGTGACTTGTTAAGACCGATCACAACTAACCAGTGTGATTTGGTATGACCAATCACATAGTAGTCTTGGAATACTAGCAAAACAATTCTAAACTTGTTTGGAAGTATGGTATAACCGATTCCAAGAAGCAAATCCATGTAAATATGAAATAAGGATTTGCAGTGAAAAGATGTCAACATACTTTGTACACGGGAAGTAACTGTTATCATTTATTGTTCAAAGATATTCCTTGGTACTCAAGATGATCTTGTGTCGAAATAAATTAAGAATCTTTTAATTAAGGTTTTTAATTTTATATCCTTTAATTACTAGCAATTAATGCATAGCTCTAGAGAATAAAAATTAGTAATGTGCATTTACTAATTGGAGATTTTCTATTGCCAGATTTCGGAAAATATTGGACCAACATTTATTGGAATTATGAAAACCAAATTTGGGCATTCATTGTATATCTTGAGAATATTTTCGGTTTTGGAAATTCCTTGATGACCAAAGATCCTTTGTTTATAAATACCTAAGTTTGCAATTCTATCAAACTATCCTAAGAGACAGGAAAACTTCATTTCTTGTTGTTTCTAGTGAAGCCGTCTATTCGGAGAGGAAAGTATCCTAATTAGGTCAAATCTCTTTCGACCTCTCGTTTAAAGACTTCTGTGGGATCAAGAAGCACTACGAGTTCCGTTGGTTAAAAACTAGATAATTGCAGTATTATTAGTTTTTGATTTGATTTGATTTGATTGACTAACGGTTGTTGAAACTTTGATTGCACCTAGTTTGTTTATGCTTGAGAATCTTCTTTTCTAATATATAAGTCACTCGGACTATATCAAAGTATCACCGGGATCTTCAGAACTGTTTTTAGATCTAAAGACATCTTGTAATCATCCATCGTTAACATACTTTGTTCTGTGCGTGATTGACCACAAAAGATTCAAGTGGTGTTGTGCAAGTATTTGAAGATAAAAGAGGATTTGAAGACGAATAAATTTCTTATTAGTTTTCATATCTTGTGGATTTAGTGCACAAACCTTGATCGGATAGGATCCAACTAGAATCAGTTTATCTTTGATAGATCTAATTAGTTGCGTGAGATCGACATTCTCTATATTTCTATTTGAGATCTATATTGATTGAGTACCAATCTATACTTGACTATTTCGGTAGTCAAAGTTAAATTGATCTAAAAATACAAAGGAGTTTATTAGATTAAACAGAAGAGCCTTTGTCAATGACTCGTCTATATCTTTAGCAAGATTGATTAGAGTGGTTACAAAACAGATTCTTCCTTTGTTGTTTGCAATACGATCCAAAGGACTTGCTATTTTGGATGACTCTAGGGAACTAAGTAGCTAGGGGTGGTCTTCTTGGTCTCAACTATACGAAGTTGGTATTAGATTTTGTATACCGGCTTATTTATGAGAGTATTCAAAACTGGACTAGGTCTTTTTCTGTATTTGCAGTTTCCTCGTTAACAAAATCTTGTTGTGTCATTTACTTTTTTATTCCACGATTATAATTGTTTTTATTATAACTAAAAGTAAATTACACAAGTACGTTAACTCCGTAATACTTGATAGTGATCCTATAGAGTTTGGTTATTACCGAACCTATTATCAAGTAACACATTTTGTTGTTGTATTGTCTCAATCTTGTATCCATAATCAATCACACAAATTATCTTGTTATTGTATTGTCTTGATCTCGTATCCATAGACAATCACACGAAGTGTGAACCGAATTGTCATATTGTCTCGACTATGTCCATGGACACTCACATTTGGTATAGGACTTATAGTTTGATAAATAAAAGATTGTGGTGTATTTGGGTACCCTTGTCTTTTCAAAAAGATTACCTTCATTTAAGAGGATGGGGTGAGGAGGAGGAGTTAGACTCCAATTGTCAACCACATGCTTTAAACTTTCCCTACTATATTTCCTAGTTGCAACAGATTTAACTGGCTTTATTGGGGGTTTTTTCTTGCCTATATTTTTATTAGAAACAATGGAGTCAAAACTATTTTGAGTGCTAGCACCAGAAGATTTGATAATAGTAACAGTCTGAGACACCATACCATAATCCAATAAATTTGAAGTACTAATCTCCTTAATTTCTCCATCTTCTGAGCTAGAAAAATCACTATCAGTATCTTGTAAGATCTCATATTGATTAGAGTTCAAAGAAATACCAGAACTAGAAGGATAAGAAACTTCAAGTATTACCCCTTTTGTACCATTCATTTGTGGAAGCTCAACAAATAATGCTTTTGGTAACTTTGGTGAAGATTCAGTCCATGTTGTTTTGCTGTGCAGCACATATGATGACTCTCAACTGGTTTTAAATTTTTTATTGCAGCTACAGGTGTTTGGGTATCTGTAATTTTGGGAGTTTCATTACCAACTGGTACTCTTTGAGAAGTTGACTTCATGGAAGATTGATCAACATAAGTTCCTTCATTAGTGTGTTTATTGAATCTACACTCAGATTGAAGATGTCTAACAATCTTACATTTTGAACAGATTTTAGGAAGATTAGTTAATATTACCCCTTGCGAAAAAGCTCCAAATATGGTGATTATCCATAATTTATTTGGCATTGATTTTGCTAAGTCAATCTTATGAATAAGAAATTTTGCATAATATCCACTCTGGTATTACAGAGTAGCATCATCAACTTTGACATGATTTCCAATGGCTCTACTAATAGTAAAAATATTTTTTCATCCCAATATTCCAAGCTTAATTAAGCTAGGAAATTGATCCCAAATCATTGTTGTTAACGTTCGTTGATTTCCGATCTAAAATTAGGCACCCAATATATGACTTTCAAAATTTGATCCATAACTTCCCATTTACCAGTTTTTATATGATTCTTATCTTGCTCATTTGATTACTTGATTGTAAAAAAATCTTTACCCAGTGGAATCAATTGACACCGACCTGTTAAATTCCATTGTTTTCTTAAAAAGTAGTTGTATCTGAAAATTTTACACGGAGAAGATTGAGTCGACCAATTAAAGAAAAACACCATGATTCATATCTATCCTTATCTTGATCATCGATCAAATTAATTGAAGGATGAGTTACATAATTTTTGGATAAATCTACTATCGATGGATCCCATCTCAAGACCAGCACTTTTATCCTCTAAATTCATAATACCAACACAAGATTAAGACAAAAAACTATACCAAAAAACTAATTGAGATATGATGTAAGAATTGAAACACCAATCATTTGATATCACCTAAATTAATGTATGATTTCGCCCTGAAAAAGGATGAAAAATTTGGTAAAAAAGAAAACTGAGTTGATCGCCGATTCGCAGAGCTCAACTCGGACCAATTATGCTTAATGCTCTCCCTACTCTCACCTCCTATGTATAATTTTTAAATTTCAAATAAATTTCTTAAATAGATTTGTGAACCTATACTTTGGAAACTCAACTGAGAATATTACTTGATGTTAGTTTCGAAATGAACTTGACATCGAAACTTCACTAAACTTCAGCCGAACATCTAGTCTATGACAAGAACCATCTTTTCAATTCGATTATTTACTAAAGACTTTGATTTTGCTATGATAGATGAATAGAATGGAAAAAAGTCTGAAAGAAAAATCAATCCTTTTTACTAACCTTTGATGAAGTTCTTCATGTAATCTTCAATCATGAATCTTCACGATTAACTTGGATGAACCTATGAGTTTACTACCTAATATTATCTAGACCGAAGCTAACTTTAGTAGGTTATAAATCGAGAAATAGTTTTGGCATCTAAATTTGAAAACATAGTTTCCATATCAATGAGTGGAGGTTCAACCGAGCATTCTCTCTAACAATATCTCATTATTTTATTCAATTTTAGTGACCAAACTTTTCAAATACATATGAGCTTTTACAAGTTTGACTTTCAGTACAAATGCGATGATGCTTTCTTGATTTATGGAAACTTTAATTTTATTCTTCTGCGGTTTTTCATGTGTTCGTTGGGTATAAGTAATTGAAGATTCAATAGTGATAGATAACAACTTTAATATTCTTCCCCTTTAGAATTTGCATGGATGACTTTCATTTCACGTATAGTTGTTATCCCAATGAGTAATATCGTTTTTCAATTTTAAGCACAATATAATTTTGTAAACATATAGTGATACTACTTCTAATTTTGATATGTACTCCTCCTTAGCCTTTATATGTCAATTTTTGCTAGATAGGGCGATGAGCACAAATATTAATTAACTCCCCCTTAAGATAATGTTTCGAAAAGCCATATGTCATTAATAGTAAACCATTATTTTTCCTCACCACAAAGTTGACAAAGGTGACGAGAATTAGGTTCCACATGATTAAGCCATTAGTTGAGCAATTGACACTAAGAATTCTATCAAATTAGTTTCTTTCACCTTAAAGAGACTAAAGGGACTTTTCTCTCATAAATTCCACAAACACACTCCCCACAAAGATATATTAATTAAGCGCTAGTTCAGTTAAGAAGTCACCTCCATTTGATGTCATTCTCAAAATAAAACAACAAAGACGATCTTTTACTAGAAAAACATTTTCTCGGATTTTAACAAATCTCACAAATGAAGATATAAGAAAAGGATCAATCGTTAAAAGTATCCATCTTTAGTTATTCAAGGAAGAACATCTTGTTTAAATTTTGAAGATTATCATGAGATTGACCACCACGAAAAAAAACGATTGAATATAAATATCACGGAAAACAATACATAGAAGATCTATTCATGAAGATCAATTATTGCAATTATCTTCAATGGACAATTTAACTAAATAACTTCCATACACGATAATATAAAGAAGTAACTACTGAAAATTTATTACTATATAAATATTAATTACAAAAAAATAATTAAAAAAGAAAAGAAAACGGTACTCGATAATGCTTTTATCTTCATTAATGTATTTAGTATACACGTTACTACTAATTTCATTTTCTGGATGTTTCCCACGTATTAAAAACAATTTGTGATAAAATCTTATTACATGTATTTTTTCTAGTACAACATGATTCTTTTTATATTCGTTTGAATATATATTCGTATATATATTATTATGGATTTTCTGGTAAATATTTTTAAAAAATTATTTTCTCTAATTTCAAGTAATCCATATAAAAATAAATATCAATTTGAAATGTTGTTTATTTTCTCTAAATCCCAAGAAACGAAGATCATAATTCTTTTATGTATTATATATAGATAAACATTCATAGGAGTGTAGAAGTAGAATGTTGTTTCGTAATAAATCTTACATATCCTTACATTTAGTGATATGCATTACATAACAATATAAGAATATGAGTTAAAGTATGCTTCAAAAGTGGTGTGTGCAAACACTAATTGTTAGTTTCATATAGGTATGACCATTAAGTTTCTTTTTAGAAAATTATAATATATTGGTGCACCTAAAAGGCCAAAATTTAGAAGCACACCTAGAGTATCCAGAGAGTGTGAGACTACCATGTGTGGAAGTTAGAATCAAAAGGAAAATTTACAACCAAGTCTCTCTACAACAAGCTTTGATAAGGAGGGGACGAATAGTTCATTACCAGATAAACAAAATTAGGAAGAACATTTGGGATATAAATGTTGTGTTAAGGATTCAGACTTTCATCTGAAAATGTGTCCAGTCGTTTCTCCCATTGAATGAGAGAATTGAGCAGATTACTCAAACAATCAATAAGAATTACCGCAATTGTTGCGTATAGGTTTTATGTAAAGAAAATATATAGAGTACACACTACTGCGCAGTTCAAATATATCATCAAAATTCAGAAAATCTTTGACATCCATTGAAGTCCAGAGCTTGTAAACTATAATCATTATCTTATAATCCTAGGGGCAGAGAGAGAGAGAGAGAGTCCAAAATCAAATTAGTGAGACCATTTACAACATATAAGGAATCAATCCAGCATCCCAGTTATTCTGATAACTAAAACTAGTAAAATCCAGCAGTGGGGAAAATAAGTGTGAAGCTAGCTACTCATGTGGTTCCTTTGGTTAACCATCACTCCTTTACTGCTCGCATTGTTAGCCTTCTGTTGCAATCACTATCTTCATCAGCTTCCGCAGATTGTAATTCGGTAGATGAACTTCCAAAGACTTTGGCTCTAGTGTAGAGGGAGCAGTATGTTAGCTCCATGTGGGCAAACCCCCCAAAATGGCATCTTGAGCAGATTTACCATCACAAGGTGATTTCCAATTTCAGCGAACTGAAGTCGTAACTCTTTCAATATGTAATATCCAGTTAAGTTGTCGTAAGTGCACATCATAGCAAATCTCCGACGTATAACTCTCATTAAGCTCGAATATAGTACTTGTTGTTTAACTGTTGTTTGCAAAAGGCCGTATTCATTCTTGACTGTAGTTCCTAACTGCAACCCGAAGTTTGTCGTCTTGTAGACATCAAGAACTTTGCTAAAGAAAGAGGCCACAGTACCATTGTCACAAATGCCATGTTCATCGTACTCATGCCTCTAAAATTGACGTTATTCTCATATTCGGCATTCACTCTGTACATGTTCAGGTCATTCACAAGTCCCGTTAATAATCTGGCATCAAAAGCTTGTCCACTGCAACCCGCTGGGTCCTGGGGTTCCAACCATAACCCATGAACTGTAAAGTCTTGCACAAGATACATTTGGATGCATATTGGGTAGCCTCCGCAGACGGTGTATCCCCATTGCAGAGCTAAAATGTATTCTGCAGGTGGTGGTGGTACTTTAAGGCCAAGCACAATAGTTTTCTTAGCTATAGTTTAATTAAAGCTAAGCGAAATGGTCACCTCATTCACATTTTGTGTAAGGAGCATCGCTTAGTTTCCATTTTCTTCCCCAGAGTTTTCCATTGGATTTAGATAAGTGTTTGTTATAGGTTAAAAGATAATTAAGAGGGAAAAAAAATGGAGATGTATTAGATAAGTATTTTTATAGGTTAAAAGATAATTGAGAGGAAAAAAAAATAGAGATATAGTAGAGAAAAAAAGTTTTAGTAAATAAAAAGAGTGAAAAAGAGAAGTATTAGTGTAGAAGAGTGAAAACCAGAAACATATATTGAGAATTAAAAAGTAATTTTTTCAACGGAAACTGAGTTTTCGTGTGATTTCCCATAGCTAAAGCCAACATCATATGTGATCAACTCTTTAGAGTAGCTAAGGGATTTCTCTACATTAAGGCGAAACAAAAGACCATAGTAGTTGGATTTCGCTACAATTAAGCGTCAGAGAAATGGGAAATACCTGATGTTATTAACACAATCGGCATTGTTAGTATTTCATCGACTATGCCAATTGTTCACATGAGCAAATACTCACCCCAGGGGATAAGACTCAACAAAGCTGGCCATGTAACAAGATGTATCAAATAAGATGTTTTATGTAATAGCAAAGTATTTATCAACAAAAGCTAATTAAGTTCAGGAGAGAGATAGCAAGCTAGGGTTTGTGAGTGTTATAAGTCTTTTATTATTCTCCTATAAATTTTGTCCTAATAATATGTTTACATTTTCTTTGGTGGACGTAGGTAATAATACCGAACCACGTTAACTTATGGTGTTCATTTATTTACTTATGATTTCATGTTTATGGATTTGTATTATTCTTACATCTTATGGTCAGATCCGATAATTTAGATCTTTGTTGTTGTATAGCTAAATAAATGGCTATTCAATGCGGCGCTAGAAACAGGAATGTTTAACACATTTGTTGAGTAACTTGTGGAAAGTAGCTTCTTACTCGAGTTTTTTTCCTTGCACTTTTGCTTTCTCACTGAAAGTTTTATGGTTTTTCCTTATCTTTCAATCTTTGGAAGAAAACTCTAGAAACTTACTAAAAGTCCGCTCATCCTTGCAATAGATCTTGAGAACAACAACATATTTATGATACATTTGCAGAAGTTCGAAAAAATTCTCAAAGGTTAAAAGAAAAATACTCGAGTTCATTAAAAACTTAAAGGGGTGGTACTCTGTTTTACGAGGGGTAGTACTCTCTTTATATTTCCATAATATCCAAGGATCCATAAGTTCCTTGACGATTCAAAGAAAATTCAGATCTACGAAAACCAGTTCTAATCTTGCAACAAAATCTCATTTGTTGATAAAGAATACGAACAATACGCCCTTAAAGAGAAAAGGTGGTAGTCATAAAAAAAAAACCCAACCTCATCGGGGACCACTGAAAAGGGTGGTACAGTAATCATAAGAAAGTTCTCTCGTCCTTAAAGAAAAATTGGTTTTGGGAATGTTTTCAGTCTCATAAGCAACACATTTGCATTTATGTTTTAAAGTTTTTTTTGGCTTCTTCTGTAATTATACCATCTCTAGGGCCGTCTCTAACATTCAAATGACCTTGTGCGAAAATAACTTAAGTGTCCTTTGATACATTTTTTTTTGAACACATATCAATTATATTTTTTCTTAAATGAGACTCTATTACCATTGCGTCATTATATTTGCCCTTTAATATAATTTTTATTTAGAATATCCAATCGTAGCTGGTATGACCGTTTTAGTACACATATTATTGTTAATACAATATGGAATCAGACGGCAAAAGCAATATTAATTGTATTGTTAATACAATATGGAATCAGATGAAAAAAGCTATAATAATTGTACGTTAATTTAGTACCAAATGTCCCGAAATATTAATAAATTTTTAGATGTTTAGCATGATTTGAGGTTTGGAGAACGAATTTGGTTCCAAGTGTTCATTGTACACATATTTATTTGGGTAGTTATTCTTCATGCCTTTGTAAGAAGATATACAACAGTCACCGGTTCTCTAATTTCCTGCACAACGCTATTCCAAAAATTATTGACAATCCTAAATCTATAATCATATAGAAAACTAACTAGGATTCAAAGAATATATAAAATGATCATACAACAATGAGTTAGACAAACAAAGAAATCAAAATAGAACAATTAGATTAATAGATTTGAAAACATAAATCACTTGCCATATCATATTGATGCAAATAAGTGCTCTAGCGTTTATGCTTTGAATCATACCCAGTCATATTCATATCATAACAAGAGATGGTCTCTTCATTTTGAGCATAATAAAGTTAATGTAAGCCCATTTACAATTAAAACTAAACAAGAAAACATTTTTTTTTGGCAAAAAGATTTCCCACCCCGTGCTGGAGCACATCTTGCCCCCCTTCAAAATCGTTCCTGACCATCTCGGAAAAGTGAGATAGTTAGTTGTGGAGACAAATTCAGTCTTGAGTCTTACAAATCAGACAAGGAAAAGAACTGTAAACCCTTTAAATGTTAATCATTTGTCGGATCTAGGATAACGTGTACAAAAAGAGAATATCTTGAGACGAGATAATAAAACTATTTTTTTCTCTGGATGTAGGTGAAGTATTCAATGAATCCAAAAGAAGGGATATTAGGATTAGAGACATACAACCGAAGGTCGAGAAAGAACAAATACACGTCATAAAGTATTGTCATAGAAGGGATACCAAGGATGCTTGAGCCAACTTCGACACAGATACATAGAAAGATAATCAAAGGAAAAAAAAACTAGGTAAATCATTAAGGAGATGACGATAAGGATAAGGAAAAAGGTCGAGACATACACGAGAAGACAACGGTTGACGCAAATGATAAAGGTACAAGTTTTGGAGAAACACCATCAGCTGAGGAGATTGCTAAAATGCATAAGACAAAGAACTGCATAAATCAATTCGTGAACGCGAGTTATTTGATATTTATTTATCAAGTCTTTTTTATTTATAATCTCAAGTTCGTGAACTGACAAAATCACTTTGTGAACATAAGAACTAACTTGACATCTCCTTATTAACTTATTATGCAAATGCAACATTTCAAACAATAAATTGTTCTCAATCTATTTTGCAACAAGTTCTCTATTGCTTGAATTTCTTCTTTGCAATTGTGCATTATAATACTAGAATCGTACAACATATCTCAGTGGATAGAATGGTAGATAATATGAGTAAATATGATAACCATAGTCTGATGTAATGCTCTTGCATGTATTCTAAGTGTCCGCAAGAATATTTTTCACGCATCAGAATTATCATCGAATCACAACCGAAAAATCTCAGTTACGTATTTGCAATGTCAAGACCCTGACTGTCCCGAGGAAACACATTTGCTAGATGATGCTAGGAAGGTTAAAGAAGATGAACAAAATATAGTAACACTATGCAAAAACTTGAAATAGAAAGCCAAAATGAAGAAGTTACTTTGTGACCACCGTGGGGATGGAGATCACAAATACAAACATTATCCCCATAGAATTAGTGGATGCTCAAAGCCTGGTTGCAGGACTTATATGTATTTTTACACTTGTATCCTAAGTGTTTTTGAAGACAAATGGGAAAGAACTTCGGAAATATCCCGGTGTTTTTGGTGGAGTTGATGTTTATTTATTAAATGTAGGCACCGATTTATTCCATTTTCATTTTATGTTTTAGTTTGGGAAACTATGGATTAAAATTAATCTATCATTCAATTAAAACTAACTTATATAACTTGCTAATTAACGTCCTCATTCAATGGGTAGGTGGTGGAGTATCTAGGAAACAAAAGGGTTGAATCTATGGAGCTCTCTAAGAATGTTGAGACAAGCTTCGTAAGAGAAATGTTTGTCGTTAGATGGATGCTATGTCGCGAGAGTTATTTATATCGGTTTAGCTTTTGTTTCACCGTTCACTATGACGGTTATTATGCATTACCAATCCTAGATTAACATCGTGACTCATTGCTTGAAAACTGGCCAACAAGGATTGAGCATCACGCCCCATTGGGTTTCCAGTTTCTTATGCAAACGTTGTAAAAATATTTTGTCATACATTATGAATCGACATATTTTGTTGACCATATAAGAAAACTTTCTATTTCTCTAGAAACATAAGCTCTACAAAGAGCTAAATCTTCTTATTGAGTACACCTAAGAGCACGAACTCGGGGAAATATTAATATTGGTTAGTGTTAAATTCTCTAGAAATGACCATGAAATTACAAAAAAAAAATTTTAAAGTTGAGTGTAGAAGGTGTGATTTTAAAGTTGAGAATGAAGGTGAAACTACAAGAAATTTTGGGTGTAGTAGATTTTAGATTTGGGAATTGTTGAATTTATAGAAGATGAGATCATAATCGTTGGATAAACCTAGCCGTTATTTGTTAGAGAAGCCTGAGTGGCTCAAACGTGTCAACGAGAGCCGAGCTTCAGCCTTTTCAGGTCGGCCGTCTCAATTACATTGTATCGTTCGAAGTTAAATATTCGGCTCCATTTGAGAAGGGATGGGTAAACGCGCAAGTTTGCCCATCCCGTTGGTCTGTTTGCCTATCCTACAATGGTTGAATCCCACCCCACCATCTTTGCCCTAATATTCTTGGGTGATCATATCTTCTACCTATGACCCTCTTGTTTCCCTCCCACTTTTCATTTATTCATTTCATTTTCATGTGCCCTGGCCCTAGCCAGAAATGCTGAGAAACTGATTTTGGTCCTGATGACGACGAAATCTTCTTCCTCAGAAATTCTAAACAATAATACACCGATCAAGAATTCCAATTCCAGTTCTTCCAGATATCTTCCCACGGTACTTCTCTTCCCCTCTCTCACTCACAATTCTCTATAACAAATTTCTCCATTCCCTTTTAACTCATCCTCCATTTCTGTCTTCTTCTTGTTTCTGTGTAGGTTTGTTTAGAAGATTGGTGGTTGCTGAAATCTGAAGATGGAAAGAGATTATGCATTGGAGGTTTAGTCTTATCAGAGTAAGTAATTACATATTTAGGGTTTTCATTGTCTTTTTTGAAAAGGGTCTCAGTGATTTTCTAATTTTGTTGTACTACTACAGTAATCGAGCTAAGCGAGTATTTTCCTCTGCACCAATTACTAAGAGACATAGTTTAATGTCTCTTAAGTCAGCTGATGGGATCAACATTTTGATTCAAGGCCCTATCAATAATTCTCGTTCTCAGGAAAATGGGTTTTCTCCAGAGGTTGTTACTACTACTATATCTCTGTTCTTCTTAGTTATGCCTTTTTAATTTGTCTTCTCACTTGTTGAAATGGAGTAATTTTAGTTTGTGCAAATAAATTGTCCTTTAAATGACTAAATGTGTAAGATTTGTGAACCAAAAAAATAAAAATAACATTAGAGCTATGCATTTTAGGTAACAAGTGATGTTACGGATTACAACCTACATTATATCTTTCCTCCCTCGGTTATCACTTTGTTGCGAACAAATGCATGGATAAGTCAATTTTGATTCTTGTTGAGGATTGTAGTATCTAACTATGGGTCATTGAAAGTTTGCACTGAGAATAGTATGTGCACATTGAGTCTCAAATTACGTTACCTGTTCTGGTATTTGAGGAATTTAGTATTATCTATTGATGTACTATCAGCAGGTTTGCAGTCGTTTCATTGTGGGGTTTCCATATGGCTGGGAGGATGTTGCTGATCGATGCTTGGGCCAAGAATCTGCTGGTGATGGTGCTCCAGCTAGTATGTCTTCCTTTGATGAGTCAAAAGAAGTGCTGTCTTCTCTATCCAACAAGAATACGTTCACCAACATGAAAAGTGAAGAATCGAAAAATCTTAGTTGCAGTTATGATACTGGTGTGGATGAAGTTATAAAAGATGCTCCAGCATCTACAAGTTCTGATGTGAAAAATGCTGATCCAAATGAGGCCAGTGTTGTTGTTCCAGTGGGCATCTTGAGTACAAAGTTGGCTAAAGCCAAAGGTGGAGTTAAAAAAGGTAAAGTAGGTCGGAAAAAGAAGAAAGGAGCAAATTCACGTTCTATTTCTGGATCTGCTGGCTGTGGAGTTGTACAAGTCCATGTCAAAGAGGATATAAGTCATGTTTCTGAAGGAAAGCTGGTAAGATCTGTGTCAGAAACGCTCATTGCAGCCTGTCCTAGTGTGCAAGAAAGATCTGGAAGTTGCAATTCTCATACCATGGAGGAGTCTACTCTGCAGAGAATTCCCAAAGCTAACGTTAGTTGCTCGATTGAAGTGGGTTTAGATAAAACTACTAGCAGTAGGTTGAATAATAAGAATATAGCGTCGGATTGTTGCAATGACAATGTCAACAGTATCCCTGGTCCAAGGTTGGAGGCTTTTGAGACACCACAAAAAAAGTTCTTGATTAGTAGCTGTGTTCCAAATCCTTCTAGCTCTAATATTGACAATGTAAAGGAGATTATGAGTTCACCTAATGGCAGAAGAACAGCTAGCAGAATCAAAACACTGGGAAACAATTTGAAGAAGGACCAACCTACCAACAGTAAGATTCTGCGTGAAAGAGAAAAAGTTAACTTTGTTTCCTTGGGTTCTGATTCTGTAAATAGTAAGGTAACAAGTACTGATGGTGAACTAGGTGGAACAAGTACTCCTGATCAGCCCAATGTTCAACTGCAGGGGACTATTCCTGGAAAACCACATCATGATCATTATTCTGAAGATGGGCTTCAGACAGATTTTATGCATTCCCCTGTCCCTACTGGAGCTGTAGAAAAAATCAACTCCGGAAGTGGTATTGATGGCACAGAAGGTCGTGAGCTGAGAAAATCTTGCACATCTTTCTATAAGGTTGGTGATGTGAAGGTTGCAAGTGACCTGGTGTCAAAGGAAAGTGAAGAAAGTAAACATAGCCAACTGGAGATGTCGGGAAGTATAACAATGAAGGAAAAAGTAAGTTCTTACATTCAATCTCCATTTTATACCTTGTACAAAGTTTCCTCTTTCCTTTTTCTTTTCAAAATTCAACTAAGTTATTTAAAACCTTCATACTTAAAAGTGTTTGTGAGAACTTGAAAGCTATGATGATAAGATAGTCCAAAAAAAAAAAAATTCTTAATTTAATTCTATTTATATCATTCCAATATATGAACATTACATTACCTGACCTACGTCTTCTTCAAAACATTTTTCTCTGTTACTTTTATCCGAAGCTGTTATTTGTCTGTTTTTAGCAGTTTAGTTCAAAATTAAAATGTACCTTTTAAGTATTAACTGTAATGATCGGCTCCATTTGTTTAGGTACCTGCACTGCCTTCTTCTAACACTAAAAGGAAGAAAAAATCTTCAACTGCCCAAGAACGTCCTAATCTTAATCTCAAACGAACAAGATCTGGTAAATCTGTCAGTCCCTTTTTCAACTAGCATTTGAAAATTTGGGTTTCATTTTGAACTGCCGAACTGGTGGAGTTTATTTAGAATTTTTAGTTTCTTATGATGGATATGTATTCTGCAGGGAGACTGCTTTTACCTCCAGTAGAGTTTTGGTGAAACCAACCAGCCCTGTATGATAAGGTATGTGATATGTCATATGTTCACGCTTCGAGGTTGTTGGCATGCTCAGGACTACAGTTTATTTTCTTTATAGAATTATTAGAAAAAGCTGTAAAAGATTTTAAAAAATGTGTGAAAAATAATATTCTCTGGATATCATTTAGGTTTGTTTTTTAAGAAGACAATAGTTTCTTCTAACCTGTCCACTGGCAGGAGAAACCTATATATCTTGTTGCACTCGTAATGTGTGGTCTTAATATCCATAGTATACGAATTTAAATATCTAAATCTAAAAAACATTAATTGTAAAGATCAATCAATTTTGAAAACTAAACCTAATTCTTCTAAATCTTCGGTATCAATCTGCCCAGTTTTGTTCTCAATCTATCACACAGAACCTGAATTCACTCTACCTATCAATACTGTCTGCGTGGACGTTTGAATTTGTCTTCTCTTTCAGTTGGCTCTTTCTTCTCTTTTTTAATCTTTCTTTCCATTTCTGATATCTCCGCATTTGTATCTTCGTCATCTTCGGGATCGCTGTTTTCATCTTCGTCATCTTCGTCCGAGATTACTTCATCATTGCTGTTTTCATCTTCCGGTTCCTAAATTATATTATAATCTAGTTAACCACTATCATCATTGTTTTATATTCTCTATAATTTAAATTAGTTCAAAATTTTGCTCTTTACCTTTTTCACCTTGGTTATATAATTTTCTCTTGCCTCTGGAACATTGCTCTGTTGAATTCTTTTTATCTTAAAACTCTCCCACTTGTGTCTCACATTGCGATCGTCAACTTTTATCTTGAATACAAACTTTTCTCCACGCAATTGTTGAAACTGCTTTTTAATTAAATGGGATAGTCCTTCCTGCAATTGTGGAAACTGTAGTGTTATTACTTTTGGTAAGATGGTTGCAATGTGAATAATTAGTGTGTATGTTAAATACCTCTTTTAAAGGGTAACATATTTGAAGTTGTTCTGGAATACCCGCATAATTCATCAACTTTGTTGCTACTGCACCAAATGCCACAAAGGTTGTCTCTCCTGTTTGGTCTCCAACCCCTATCGTCAGCCTAAACCTGTATTAACTTTTTGCATGTCGTCCGTCATTACACATAAATCTATTATTCAATCTAATTAACCTGATTATCAATTGTTTAATACGTACGTCGGTTTTGTTGTTCCATCACCATTGCATATTGCTGGACAGTTTTTGATGTCGTTTTGGCACTCTATGCAAGCGTTGAAGTACCCCCGAACTAATCCTAGGATTGTTGCTTCGCATGTAAATACCTTATTCTGTTTGATATTGCTACAAATATATTTATCTGCTCAAATTTTAATATATCTTAATATTCAGACAATAATATTTCTAAGGTTTACCTCATTTGATTTATCTTGTAGCAAACCTCTCACTTGAGATACCGTTAATTTTTTATCAATTTCCGATGCAGTTCTATCCGGTAGCTTCACACTGGCAACGATTGTGCTTTGGTCACATCTGAATTATTTTATTTTTCTTCATTTAGTAATCAATCAAAATTTATGTATTAAGTGTATGATATGTTTACTTACTTGTTCTTGTATTCTTCCACTTCAGGTATATCCAGGTTGATGTATGATTTTGTTGCTGGTGTGGCTCTAAGAAAGTATTTACCTGTTGAATTTTAACATGTTATCTACTCCTTCCTTTTTCACAAATATTGGCTTGTTGGTTTGGTCCAATTACTAATTTACTACTCCCTCTATTTCGCTAAAATAGACCTGTTTTACCCAACAGTCAATATAATTGTACCTTTGCTTGTTTTACCTTTTCTCTTTTGATAAAGGTACATTAAAAGTATATTCACGATTGGGTAAAACAGATCTATCAAGTGAAATAAAGTAGTAAATTAGTATTTTTCATCTAGAAATCCTATGTCTGACATGGTTTGAAGTTTACCTGCATATTCCTTCACAAATGTTGATGTTATTATGATGACCTGCAATTCTTTTGTTTGCCCAATTGCATTGATGTCTAGTTGATCGGCTATCTCGTCCCAGAGATTTATTCTCACTTTTGTTCCACTGCAAAAATATAGTTCTTGTTATATATATATATATACCTTTTTTGAATATTTTGATTACTTGAGCAAAGTATTTGATGTAAAGCAAAGAATATACTTTAGATTCTCTATAAATATATCAGTTACTGCTCCCTCGATTCCATGTTTTTGCTTGGTCACTGGTTCAGTTTCTGAGATAGATATCAGTCTCCCAATCACATCTGAAAAAAATATAACCAATGTTTTAGTTCTTGTACTTTAAAAAAAAAATTGAACAATTTGTTGTCTTTTAAGATTGTAATTACCTATAAGATTAACCCTTTGGTTATATCTAGAGCCAACATCTTCGAGTTTAAGGAAGAAATCGAATTTAGGTCCCGGGAAATCAAACGTGTCGCCTTCAACTTTTTGTACTTCTGTATCTTCCGTGAATTCCATTTTTTTAGTATTTCCAACTGGCCGAAAAGTCGCTTTTGGTTCAATTATTTCGAAATTGCTTATTAGACAAACTTCTCCTTCCTTGAGGTTTCGAATAGATTTGTTCTCGACACATTTATCCATGGTAGCATGGTGGAGCTTCTTCTGTAAAGACAACAAATTTTCGCATGTTGAGATTTCCGGGAAAAATACCATAACTGGATATTTGGGTTGAAAGCTAAACCCCGGGTCCAAATATCATGGTTTGGCGTGAAACTAATGCTATTAGCCCAGAAATGACTCGTGGAACAGGGTTGATTGGGAAAACTGAAGTTCGTTTAGTAATTTTATATTGAAAATAAATGCGTCTAATAGTTTAATCTGAAAAAAAAAAAAAAAAAAACAATAACACTTACTTCTGCATCTATCATGACGAAGTCCAAGCTTGCTATCACCCCCGTAAGTACGTATTTCTGGTTCCAAATTCTTAGAATCCTTGCTTTGATCTGATTTACCGAATACATTGTCATAGTGAAATCTTCGAAAGAGAAGTTTGAGACCTAATATTTACAAGGTAATGTAGAAGGATTAAAACTTTCGACAAACCTGTGACATCTTTTGCTTTTTGTGTTGTTGAACCATTGTTATTGCCATGGATTAAAATTTCCTTAAATAATATAATGATGATTTAGTAAATAATTTACAATCAACTCCAATCATAAAAACTCAATAAGCTCCTCCCTGTTTTCATTAGCTTTAAACGGCACCTTCTATAGACTTTAGATAAACATGAAACACTTACTTACAAATAAAATTCCTAACTTATCGGAACCACTTCCCACGTCAAGCAATATCAGTATAGATACACTGATATTGTAAGAAGCTTTGTTACTTCTGGTGTTGTATGTAAGATCCTAATTAGGAAATTACAAGAGGCCGTTTAATTTAGACGTTATTGATGCTAGAAATAACGTATATATATATCGAGCAAAAATAAAGTAAAATAACGGTTAAGGTGTAAACTAAACGTCGATAGATACGTATATTTATGTAAATTGCGGTATAAATAAATATACTAAAAAACGATATACTTCTCAGAATAGAATTCGGTTGTAATTCTTTGGATTTTAATTGGATTCGGATTAGGGTGGGTTAATATTTGGAATGGGAGATGGTTTAAAGTTAGACTATAGAGACGTATTTTCTTTCCATTCTTTTGTTCCCCTTCACAGCAAAATCAGCAGTACATGATTTTTTAAGGTCCTACTTTCAGCAGTTGTTCAGTAATATTATAATATATGACCCTCCAACAGCCCGGTCCTTGGTCCAAATCTTGGACATGAGGTGGCACAATCTTAATGGTTGAGAGGAAAATGATTCTAGCATTGAATTAGTAGCGGGTTGAATATGAGAGTGATCAAGGGACCAGATTTATTGGCCCATATCTGGACAATAACAATCGTCCCATTTCTAGAGTTTTCCGATAATACGTGAAATATCATTCACGGTAATTTTATTATTCCTTGTCATATTATTTTGAGAATTATTGCTTCGTTTCTTCGGCTGTCTATTTTTCTTGAAGTTAGGATTTAGAAGGACACAAGACGTCAAGGTCGATTTAATGGAGGAAACGGCGTTGTTGCCTACGGGTGATGTGATGATGGTCTATGATGAATTTAATCTTGTGGACTATCGTACTCATCATATGGACATCAAGGACAAGGTTGTTGTGACAAAGCGTTATCCGGCTCAGAATTTGGCTGACCAGGACAAGGCTGATGGGACAGAACATCTTGACAAACGTGTCAAAGAATGCCCTATATATGACTCGTAAAATTTTGTATAATGATCTTCCGGACCTAATAGCAACGCATAATGAGGATGGAAAAGGGACCTTTATTCATGTTGCTAATATCTATGAGAAAAACGGGGTGTCCGGATTCAGATAAATTATCCGTGACTGTCATGGTACGCCCCTTGTTGCATATTCTGAATATTTTGATACTAAAGATATTGAGCCAGTTGCTGTGGACAAAAGTTTAGATATGCCGAAAAACTTGGCATCAAGTATGTTTCGATGGTTAGTACATCATGTGAAGTAGCCTATGCGGTTCATGATTATTACTTGGGAGAAATATGTGGAATGCGTGTTAATGACAAGGAGGAGGCTAAAGTCACTGATGTTTCTGTTGGTATCATAGAAAATCTCCAGAGAATAAGAAATCGTGATAATGATGAGAATCATTTTTATTTTCATATTTATCCACAACCACATGAAAGATCACTTAATTATGCAGTATGTCTGGTGGAGGTAGGACTTGAAGCCAGTGGGAGGGTGTTAAAATTTGAACTTTTATTTGATAAGAGTCAGCAGAAGATGCCACTAGCGAAAGACAAGCTTGTTGAGTTTTTTTTTTCCTCGGCAAAGATAATTTTATAAATGCCCACCACAGTACAATCCAAAGGATAAATAAACTATCAAATTACAACCTTATCATAAGTTTTACTTGTAAAGAAAAACTCATGAACCCTAAAAAGAAAAGTACAACCCATAGGATAGATTACCTATCAAATTACAACCCACACATGAGATTAACTTGTAAAGAAAATTCATGACCCATGCCAAGACTTATAACAAGCCCAGAACTCATGCCCACATCTCCAACAGTAAGAGCCTCGTAAGAAGGCCCAATACCCATCAAAGAGATAGAAACGCTAAGTCCCTAACTACTGAAAATGGGTACCACTGGCGGCTCCGCTGCTTCCTTCACATATGCACCACCACACAATCATGGATACTCTTAGACTTGTACCTGGTAAAACCCCAAATGAGAAGACTGGTGTCACTCCCCACTATCTCCTATGCCCATAACACATGATCTTCTTTGGCTCATCATGACCGTCTTCAACCGCCACTGCACCAACAACGACGAACAAGCAAGAAAATTGCGTCGCCTCAACCTTATCAAGCTTCCAAAACCAAACAGAGATGAAACCTCAAAACACCATGTTGTGATGGACTCCGACATCAAGTAAACATAAGAATCGTTTTTTGGGGACCATGGTTTTTTTGGGGGACCATGGTTTTTTTGGGATTAATGTGTTCGGTTAGGAAATTTTTTTATACGTGAATCGAACTTAGGTTCGGTTGAGAAATATTTTTTATGCGACGTAACCAACTATTGTTCGGTTGGAAAATGTTTTTTGTAACTAAACCGAACTATTGTTCGGTTGGGAAATGTTTTTTGCAACTAACCGAACTTATGTTCGGTTGGCAAATGTTTTTTTATAACTAACCGAACTTATGTTCGGTTGGGAAATGTTCTTGCAACTAATATTTGCAACTAACCGAACTTATGTTCGGTTGGGAAATGTTCTTGCAACTAATATTTGCAACTAACCGAACTGACCAGTTCGGTTGGGAAATGTTTTTTGCAACTAACCGAACTTACCAGTTCAGTTGGTAATTCTTTTATAACTAACCGAACTTATGTTCGGTTGGGAAATGTTTTTTAACTAACCGAACTTATGTTCGGTTGGAAAATTTTTGTTGCAACTAACCGAACTTATGTTCGGTTGGGAAAGGTTTTTTGCAACTAACCGAACTTTTCCCCAAAAAAACCATGGTCCCCCAAAAAAAACCTTGGTCCCCAAAAAACGATTCAAACATAATTCCCCAAAAGGTCATCTCTTCCCGACGCTTGATAAAGAATGAATATAACACCACCCCAAGCCCAGGGGTCAGAGAGAGGAGAGAGCTTTGTTACCGTTGTCCCACAAACTTGTTGAGTTGCTGAAACTTCTCCACATAGAAGGAAATACTCGAAGCTTATTTCATCAGTGAATGTGTGTTATAACTTTCCAAAGATCAAGATCGTCCAAGAAAGGTAACAAAAGCTCCCCAGATGCTGTTGTAGTAAACAATTAAACTCCCCAGTACTACAACCTTCTTTATTAAGCTGTGTCTTTTTAGTCATGTGTTTCTAGACTCTTGCTATATACTAGAACCTGGTGCTTTATTAAGATATTGTCTTAATAAAGCATTTGGATGCACACTTAAAATTTGCTTTTCGACTTCTAGAAGTCAAAAAGTCAGAAGTTAGTTTGGCAATAATATTTCAGAACGACTTCTAGAAGCAAGTCAGTTTTTTGTGAAGCAAAATAGTTTTTCTTCTGACTTCTGCTTCTGACTTCTACTTCTGGAGAAGCAGAAATCAGAAGCAGATTTGTATCCAAATGCGCTAGGTCTAGAAATTGTTCTTCTTTAAGGTGCCATAGTCTTATGAACATTTTTTAAGGTGTTTGTTGCAAAAGTTTCTTGATTTGTTGTATAAGGTTTTCCGGATTTGGAATGGCATTTTCAAACACTACTAGAAATCTATGTTTCCAGATGAACGCGGTGACAATTTTTTTTGTGAACTGCGCAAAATCCGGATACGTGATCCAACCTTTAACCCAAGAATTTATCGAATCCGTACTAATTCTAGTATTAATAGCTTCTAAGGAAAATCCAAACCATATAACTCTTCCGACGGCAAAATCTAAACACGTGTTGTTCAGTTTCTTGCTCCAGAGAGTTACACATTGGGCATTCTGATCATATATTTGAGTTGTGTGCCCCGAGTCTTGAAGAAGTTGGTAGAGCTTTTCGAGTTAACTTCCAAATGAATAATTTTATTCTTAGGATTGCTTGACTTTTCCATATCTTTTTCCAAGGGAATTCACTTAAGGTATCACTTCTTTGATCTAGATTTATGAGAAAATTGTAAATATTCTTAGCTGATAAAATTACCGAAGGATGATGGTCCCATCCAAATTTGTTTTGTTCTTGTCTTTTTGGCAATATAACTTGAATTATTGATTCTTCTGGAGTAAAGTACTCGTCTACTTTTGATCCCAATTATCTTCAATAATTATCAAATCATTAACCATTCGTGGTATCGGTTCTTGAATATTCATAGGTTTGGGGATTATATATGTGTTAGGCACCCATATGTCTTCCCATATTTTTATAGACGCTCCGTTTTAACTTACTGCATTTTAAATTTCCTTTAATATGGTTTAACCCTTTTGAATACTTGTCCAAATCCAGGAAATATTAGAGGATCTAGAATTTTCTAAAGGATGTCAATTTGGGAAGTAGTTAGCTTTTAGGAGTTTGGTCAAGAGTTGATCTTGGTCATAAATTAGCCTACTTGCCGATTTCGTGAGGAAAGCTATATTAAATTGGTGGGTGTTCTTAATTTCTAGCTCTCCTTGAGATATATGATTACTAGCCCTTAACCCGTGCCGTAACGGCACGGGCCTTGATGTTTTCCAAGGCCCGAATACTTATCAAATCCTTTTGTTCCGATGCATGTTATATAAGGCTTGGTCATAGATATCGTAGGGATATCCCCTGTTTTGTTTTTTCTGTTCTATCAGGTAAACAACTAATATTGTTAACACACTCCATTAAATCAGATATGTTTTCCAAAATTATACGCGTTGTCGCCATATACAATTCATAAATATATATATATATATACAAATAATTTTAAAGGGAGTTTGTACGCGTTTAATATCTTAAATTAAGAAAGTGAGTTCACCTCCATGATTCTTTATTTCCTTCCCCCATTTCGGGTTTAAAAAATTTGTACGTAGTCTGTACTTTCTCAGACCTTTTTTTTACTTATTGGAATATATGCTATTGAAATTTTATTTTTGGAAATATATCTCTTGATTTGTAAGACCATGTATATATACTCTTATGTTGCGAAGTCTCTTTGGAAGATAAGTAACCTCCAGAATCGTCAGCCTCTTTGGCAGCCGTTTTCCGTAACCATTGCATGGATTTTTATGGTCGAGGAGTATGCGGCTTAGTCGCAATATGTATTTTTTTTGAAGAAAAAGAAATTTCAAAGCCGACTAATATGTAATTGGAGAGGAAAGATCGAAGTTCCCTTATTGCCATATATCTTTCAATGATCGAGTACATCTTTTTTGTTACTGAGCTGATTTGTAAGACCATATACTTACCTTGACCATTGTCGCCTCTAGAATCGTCAACCTCTTTGGTAGGAATATAACATAATAATCTTCTGTCTTTTCAATGTGGAGCACCCTGGTGACCAATTGGTGCGGTCTCGCTTCTTTTAATTTATACTACCTCCAATATTTATGTACACTTAGAAAGAACAAATTAAAAATAACCTGATCTACCAGCGTTCGTGATGGTCATCGTAATGGCATTGTTTGATTTTTCATTCTTTACCGCATATCAATCCGGAGAATTTCTATCGAGAAGAAGAGTAGAACCCGGAAACTTTATAGCATATTCAAGAAAAACGAACAATTGTAAAGTAAAACAAAAAAGTCAGGGTGCATTATCCGAAACCATAACATTTGATGTCGTCTTTGATTTATTTATTTATTTTTGCCAAAAGTGCAATCTTATCGATTTATTTTTTGCCAAAAGTGAAATCATCAGCTTAGTAAGTTGAAATATGTTAGCTTGGTGATGCCAGTGTCAGAAAATTTCCTTCAAACCCACTATAACAAAATTAACATTCCAACTTTGGGATTCAGAACAAGATTGGGAACATAAATTAGATTATCATATCAGCACGGTTACACATGGGACAAATCAGATCCACCAGTGCCACTGTAGATCATGACCAAAGGGGCTAATACTGAAATGCAGAAGAAAAAAAAGAGGAGGAATTTACACGTCAACAAAATGCAATAAGGGAGACACACCAGAATAAAATGCAGAAAGGGAAACACACCAAAAAAAAATATAAAAAATGCATACATACAAATACACATGATATACTATTCTCAGGTATTCTTTTATTTGGAGCAAGGCTTCATAATGTTTAATCTTCTAAGAATAGTAGATGCCGAAACCTTCTGGCATCTTCAAGGCGTGGTTTCTTGCGAGGTGGATTATTATCTTTCATCTTTAGCGCAGATGATTCCTGTATTCTTGGCAAATATGGTTGGAGTTGGTGTTGCGTGGAGCGAAGGAAACTTTGCTACAAAGAAGCTTGGGGTATCAAGATTTCTAGGATAGAGGATTTTGGGGACCCGTTAAAAATGATTGAGCACCACTTGACTCATCCATCTCCCTAAAACCTAACGTACACGTGCCAGAAAATGGGTGTGGTCTGGATAACCATGGCCATTGATTTATCTTTCCCTAAGACAAACCTGGACCGTCACTAACACAAGCAAATTTATCCAAATTATGGTTATTAGTATATTAAATATTAAAATAAAATATATTAGATATCAATATAAAAGAGAATATTACAACAACAAAAAATAGAAAAATTTAATTGAAGACTTAAGTTTGTTCAATCTAAGCTTTATACATGACGTTTGTGGTTAAAAATTAAAAGCACGCCTAGCTGCGGGGGTGGCAACAGTGGTATCAGGTGATTTTGTTGTGGTGGCGTGTGACAGCCCGGATTTTCATACTTCTAGCGGACATAGATTCGACCTTGTGGGTCGGGTCCCATCCAGCTAACAAATCCAAATTTCCGGACCGCCACTCGTGTAAGACCAGATTTTTTGTTTTAAAAGATTTCAATAATTCGAGCTCAATTAAATTTACTAAATAAAATGTAACCTTACTTTTAAAATTACAAAACTTTCAAATATTAATTACAAAATCAAAAGTATCAAATTAAAACAAAATAACACTTCGATTAAATTTAAAAAGCGATACCCAAATCCCCGTGATATATAATTATTTCTTGTCGTAGTCTTTCTTCGTTTCTCGTGGAAAGGAGGAAAATGGGTGATCAACCACAGCCCATTAGAAAGTTTCCAAAAATAATAGAGTGCATCGAAAACAAACAAATGCAACAGATATAATGATTAAAACCATGCACGAAAATTCACAACACTACTTACGCCATTCTCAACCACAAATACCTAACATTTTGTTACTCAAAATCTTCAATCTTAAATTCTAGATCCTTAATCTAAAATTATTTATTAATGAAGATACAAATTTATTAGTTTAATTAAGATAAACTTTATAATGAAAAAAATTAATGGATCATTTATACTCTTGATTAGTGAAAAAAATTATTATGAGGAATTAATAAATCATTTATCATCAACAATTAGTGTGAAATACTAATTAGTTAGGCATTTATTATATTAATCATTTATTATATTAGATTTCCCTTAATGGGTCATTAAATGATAGTTTTATGGGAGAAATTACAGCCATAGATTTATGAATTGGGAGAGTAAATCTCAACCACCACTTACATAGGCTAACTTAGCCAAACTGTGCTTTATACTCTTGACAAATATTGGCCCATGATTTTATATATCCTCCTCTACTCTTGGACTTATCTTTATTATACCAGAAGTCTCTTTGGGTTATGTCCAATTGATCTAGAGTTTTCTTAGGAAGAGCTAAGACTTGCATTTGATAAGTTGGCAAGGCTTGGAGAATAAATTTTATCAGTAATTTTTAGCCTGATTGTGAAAGAAATTTTGATTTCCAGCCTTGAAGGATAATATAATATTTTCGAAGAAGAAGTTCCAAGATATCTATCATTTTTTGTCGTCAAAGGGAATTTTAGCATCATTGCTACGATTTTTCCATGTTGCGGATGCATACGTGGGCTGAATTAAATCTTTACTTTTGAAGATTGACCATTTGTCCCGTAATTTCGCCAAATATCGATAGGATATCTAAAATATTTTTTGCTTCCCCCAAATCAGTTTTTGTGAATAAAAAAAAAAAAAAAATCATCCGCAAAGAAAAGATGTGAAATATTCTGCCGTGATTTTTATTTATTTTAAACCCCGGCTTTTTTTTTTTTTTTATCCTTCATCCTTTTTTTCTTCTAAGTCTAAATAATATCTCTATGCATATTAAGAAAAGGTAAGGATATAAATAATCACCCATCTCAAACCTTTGAGGTGGAGAATTTCAACCTGGAGATCCATTGAGGAGGATGGAGAAAGAGGTGGTTTATATACATTGCATGATAACATTTATCCAAGAGTTTTCAACTCCAAAATCCATCATTGCCAACTCTGTGAACTTCCACTCTACCCTATCAAACGTTTTTGATAGACCTAATTTTAAAGCTAAATGCCCCTTTTTAGCTTTTGAAATTTTCATCAAGTAAATTAGTTCATGGGTGATTTGTCTCCCTGAGATAAAGGATGGTTGATTAAGGGAGATTAACTTGTTCAGGATGGTATTTAGTTTGTTTGTTAATATCTTGGATATGATCTTGTAAATTGTATATTGCTTAAGCTAATGAGCCTAAAATCTCTTGAAGTTTGGGGAGGGTCGATTCTCGGGATTAGGTTATGAAACAAGAATTGAACTTTTGGATTTAGGATTCCAGATTTTAAATAATCCCGGATTGAGAGAATCATGACTGGTCCCAGTATGTCTAAGTTAGCTTTGAAGAAATCTGGTTGAATCCGTTTGGACCGGGAGCTCCCCATTGATTCATATTAGATTTGGTATTTCGTGATGTCTTATTTCGTGGGTATTTCAAGGAGAGATAAATTTTCAAAGATCGGAGATACTCAATAAATATGATAGGTCTCTATCAAAATTGTTGATTTGTGAGGTGTCGATCTATGAAAAATGGTTTACTATAAGTGTATTGATTTGGTCTCTATTTGAAATCCATAATTCGAGAGGGTTCTCTCGAGAGAGTGAATCGAAATTGATTGTTTTTTTATTTAAAGTCAAGAATGGAGACATTTTGTACTTTGGTCATACTCTTTGAAGAATTTATCCCTTGAGATTTGATGATAGTAGTCGTTTATAATCTTGTAAAATTTTCCTAGTTCCACTTGTAGATTTCTTATTATATCTATATTAGAAGAGATATTTCCGGCTCTATGGAGGCTCTTAATTCTCGTTATTTAGGATTTAATATTTTTGTGAATATGACGATCTAGATCCGAGGATAAGAGTTGTAAATTCGACGAAATATTTCTATGAGGGCGCTACTAGAATGAAGTTTCCAATAGGTGGCAACATCAATGGATAATGTAGGGTGTGACAAACAAGATCTAATGCATCCTAACAATTTTTGTACCTTTTGTTTTCTCGGATTTGAGTCAAAACGGAGAGGAATGTGGTCTGAAACCACTCTAGGAAGGTGACTTCCCTTTGAGTCCGGGAAATTTTGTGTCCATTTGAAAGATATTAAGACTCTGTCGATTCTTTCGCATATATTGGCATCACCTTTTCTATTATTTGACCATGCTAAAGGCGCTCATTCGTATTCAATTTCTTGTAGAGCAAGCGAGTCTTTGTATGTATAATGTATTATTTGCTGATTGATTTGTTTCCGTCTTGATTTTCTTCTGGATCCAGAATAATATTCATGTCTCTTATTAATATGAATGGCTTATTTAACTGTGGTTCAAGCCTTGATATATATGACCGCAGTATACGCATGTAATCAAAATTTTATTATCTCCTAATTTTGTTTCAAAATGGCACACATTTATGTTTCATGATATTAGGTGCATTTCTATGTTGTTGTTCCACGCTATAGCCAGCTCTTTTGCAATTCCCACGAAAGGTACAATAAACAAATCATGAAAATGAGATTTTTCTTAAAACATTTCCATTCGAGACAAATGAGCTTTTGTGTCGGCTAAGAATATGATGTCGGGCATATAATATTGACTAAGATAGTTAAGGTGGTCCTACGTAATTGAGGTCTAACATCTTGGACATTCCAGGATTGAAGCCTCGTGGCTAAATATAACTACATGAATAAAAAATCTTAACATAAATTTGGTACTATGAAGATTGAAACGTGAATAGCAGAATCTATAAAATATAAACTTAAGTTGGAAATCAATAAAAGAAAACATAAGCGCAATTTGGGAGGAAAGAAACCGAGACAAGAGAGAATCTACGATATAAAGAATATTCCCAACATCAGACTAAGCCACATATACTAAGTCCAACAACAAAACAATCCAATATTGAAAAGATACAAGATTGAATCTCTGAGTAATGATCGGAATTAATATGTGCAGTTCCAAAATTTAATCCACCTAAGATAGGTTGATGAAACACGATAGAAATATATATTCAAAAACACTATAGAGGAGTTGGAACTAGATAGGAATTACAAAATCGAAATAGAGAACAGAAAAACACTAGTAATTCTAAAAACTAAAGTAGAATTATTATTACTCTAAGAGATAGAACAACTGAGAAATTACTATAACAAGAAAGTACAGAGAAATGATTAAGACAAGATTAAGATTACAAAGTACAAAGTATAGAATGTGGGATAGTAACCAACAAGATGAGGAGGTTACGTAATAATAAATGTGAGACAATTGTTAAGGCTACACAGTTAAAAAAAAACACAATGAGAAACATGAGTTCAGAATATTGTAACAAGATCATACAATAGGAATAAAAAGTGAAATATATATATACTTAAATTCAACTAGTAATTACAATTGTATCACTATTAAATTTTCTTAATCAATCACAAGTTTGACGCATATTACAAATGCAAATTGCGTTTTTCATTCTTAATCAATAACATTCTTAAAGTGGTGTTGTAATATGAAAATCCATCAACAACACTTTGGCGACTTTAACAAATGTCATAAAGGTTACAATCGTCTCGCTTGGTCTTTACCTCAAACTCAGAGCATACTTGTATTGTGTATTACACATTGTTGACTATTCTTTTATGAAGTTTGCATATAATAAATTGATAAACTATTTGAGACTTACCTTGGTTATGTTTACCTATCACCATTGCATCTTTCTAGGCAATTTTCGATCTTTTTGTAGCACTTTTTGCAACCATTAATATAATACCGCTCTGAGTCTAGAAGTCATCCTTTGATCGTAACTTCTGGTCGGTTGTCAATCCGTCAAATATAATTTCACTTTCTCAATCAACTAAATATAAATATAGTATTCGATAAGAAAGAGTTCGTATCCACAGAGAGGCTTTCGTTGTTATAAAATTCTAGTTTCTAAGTAACCCGTGGTATGTTTGTTGTATTTAAGCAAATAAAAGTAATTAAAAGCAAAGTAAGTAATTCGAGAAATCAATAAGGAGAAGATATTGGTCGTGGGATAGTATCATTCACAAACATGTATTTTCATCAATGATTAGAATTGGTATTTAATCTCGTATTTATTAAAAGTCCTAGGATATCTTGATCGCAAGTATAACCCGTTAATTCCTGTTTTCATCACAACCACATTAAAAGATGCATATGTGAATTCTTCAATAAAGCAACCTAAAGTGTAAAAGCACAATTAAGTTTAACTCCTAAAAGCATTAAGATTTATGGAATAAGACTCATCAATGCAAACGAATGTAAAAGCACTAAACGTTTTAACAAAAGTTATGATTCACTTGTGACTAATAGATATATCACTATAAGCACTAATCACAATTATGCTACTTAGAATCGTGGATAAACAACGCTTTATTGAAAACCCTAATATAGCTCTAGAGATGAACACAAATCGGATTGATTCCGGAATAAACCTAATAAGTTTTCAAATCTTATAACACTATTAATTGTGAATCACAAACAATAATTACTGAGACAAAACTAATTCATTGAATCAAAAGCATGTTGAGAAATCAACTTTTATCCCATAACCAATAAGATGTTTAGCTACTCATAGCTATGGAGTTCATCATCATCAATATTCAATAATAAAACAAGGAAGAAGAAGAACAAAACCAAACCCTAGAAGCGTAAAACAAAAGTGGCTCTCCAAAATTCCAAGAAAAAGATATCCATAGGTTGTAGAAGACCTTCCCTTTTATAGCTTTCTCCAACTTCTAAAATTAGGTCTAGTCTTCAAAGTCCATTAGGTGAGAATCCACCAAGCCCACAAGAAGGAGAAACCCGGGAGAAAATACGCCCTAAAAATCGGTCGTCGAAGTCGGATTGTGGCTTGGAAATCGGCACGAAAGTCGCCGAAAATGTACTCCGGTGGATCGGCAAAGTCCGGTCCCTGGCCACCGGCCAACGGGTCGGATCGGCTGGAAAGTCGAGTCAACGATTCGGATCGGTCAACCCGGTCAGGATCAAGTTAGGCCGAGTCAGGGTGAGTCATCTATTCAACTGAGCAAACTGGTCTGAGTTGCCATGGCATACTATCATTGCGCCTTACAAGTGCAATCCAGCCATGATGGCTGTGCACCACATTTCCAAACTTGCCTGCAACCTCAGCTTCATAATGAAATCTAGCCAACAAACACCAGTTGCAACTGAATCCGAGCTTTCAAATTGAATCCCAAACTCTATTTCATGAGCTCCAAACACCAAAAATTCTGATATTCATAGACCTTCTCATCTAGGCACTACTTTCTCTCACAGCAACAACACCAGCAAGACCAACCAGCCCACCTGCAATAACATCAGTTCTCGCCACTTCTGCAATCAACAGTAACAGCTCCTATGTCACCTTCACTTGCGAAAACAGCCCATGCCACTCAATTCTCCTCCACCGCAACTTCAATACCCATTGCGCCCAAACCACAACCGGCAGATTTTGCCTTCTTGCACCGTTAGGACAATCACCACGACAACACCGCATTCATTTTTAACATTCTCAAAGAATGCCAGCTTTCTCCAATGACAGCTTTCACCTTTCCCGCTCAAACCATCAACACTTGTATTCCTAGCATACATCTAAGTTCAATACCACCTTTCTTGCCCCGAGCCACCAAAGAAGCTCCAATTGCAGAGCCACCGCAATCCCCACAACCACTGACCTTCCGACTCCGAATTGGTCCTCAACTGAGCCATCTCCTTGTCACCACCAACAGACTTAAATTCATCCTGTAGCTCCACAACAATGCCACCAGCTCAATATACATCCCATATCCTTTATACTATCAGCAACTGCAATTTTAGCTCCAGTACATCACTCCATTGCTGCACTTAACACCTGCAATCTCAATGGCTGCAACTACCAGCAATGTTACTCTTTAGTTCTCTCAGCATCATCCTGCAGCTGCAACACAGCCAAGCTGCCAACCACTAGCCCAGCAAACTCAGGACCAACTCCACTTCCACCTGCCATGAAGCATCTAAACTGCACTCCTTCTAAGTCAGGCCATTTCATCTCCAGCCTAACCTTGAGCCCATTCATCCTCGCTCGAGCTAACAAAGAAAATCACCATAGAACCCTAGCTTCAACTTGAACCATATTGCCTGTGCAACCAAGCGCTGTTCTTCCCATGGCAACCTGAGCTTCACATTCCAGCTCTAAATACCAGCAATACCTGCATAACCTAAGCATTCATCTAGGACTTCACATAGACCCATCTTAACTCGCACTTTCGTATTTTGCACATCCACAACCACCCGCCATTCTCCATCTCTGAATCCATGAAAACCCATGTGCTTCTCTGCATATCTACCATACTCAAGCTCCCGCAACTCTCTTGTTTTCAGCTCCCGTCACAAAGATAAGCTCAACAAACTTCACCTACATCTCACATCGATCCAATCACAAAACCCCGTAATTTCATGAGCCACTCACCAAGCCATAATTCTTTTCTACCACCCGCAACCGGCAAGAACACCATCTTCTTCTATAACAGAAACTTCCCATCTTGAAATAGAGCTCAGCTTAACTCGCTTCAATTTCTCCATGAATTCTCTCAACTCAACACAAATTCCCGACTCACCGCACCTCCATTGAATCACCATCTTTCACCAAGAGTCCGCCACACAAAACCCAAACTTCAATCCAAGCATCATTACCATCCACAACAAAATCATTTCCTTCTCGATCTCTCGCCATCACCAACATCTTCATAAACCCTCATTGATTGATTGAGGGTCTTGGAATTCCATTTGAATCTCTACTGCAACAAATCTCCTTTAAACTCAACAACCACCACCCATCCGTTCTTCCAATTCATCACCCATTCGCATCAATTACAACAGCAGCGAACCCTTACCTCTCTCGATCGATCTACTGAAATCGATATCAACATCTCGAATTCTCGAACCTGACGCAGCAGCAAAGAGCACCATCGTTATTTGCTTCTTCTCTTTCTCGTGCCGATTTCAGTGAAGAAATGATTGAGAGAAAACATCTCTCGAGTTAGGTTTTAGTGTAGGAAAAATGATGGTGGAAATAGCCACCTGTGTCCTGCGATAAGGGGTACCACTGGTAGCCCCTTAACATTTGCTGGCTGTCATTTAACACCTCTCCAAAGAAAGTTGTCCCTTAACCTTGGGTCAGCTCCATATATCACTTGCCTGTGATATGACAATTTCGCCCTTTTGCTCAAATTGGGTAATTTCTCCTTCTTTTCCTCCGTGCGACTCCAGAGTACCTAACAACTCAAAAGCACGCGTAAAGTACATAATTCACAAGAAAAATAGCAAAGAAAGCATAAACTCTATATAGTAAATACGGTGTATTCTACACCTATCAGATTCCCCCACACTTAGACTTTGCTTGTCCTCGAGCAAATCAAACAAAACAATAAAATACAACAACTCCGTGTCGTCGAGGCTACGGTCACTTTTAGCATAAATAACAAGCCTTTAAACCCCTAGGTGTCCCTAGTGGACGAGTTATAGTCTCGTGAGGGTTTACTAGAGATTTACCCACAAAACCCGTTTTTCCAACTTACTAGTTCTCCGTAATGATAGTATCCAACGCGCTAAGAAGACATAGAGATTCTCCGCACACTAGTCATAAGAAGTTAGACACATAAATGAACATAATCTCATTCTTAAAAGTTGAGAGAGAGATAACCATCCCTTCGACTAAAATTCGGTTTCTAGTGATCAAAAGTCTCACTCGCCCACAAGAAAGGGTTTTTATGAAATTGCTCTCAATAATTAACAGCTTTTTATGGGTCACACATGTGTCCAGGTTGGAATGAAGAGAGAATACTGAGACACGTTGAATGGTGGGAAGGCATAACCCTCCGAAGTATTTTGAAACCCACATCTTTTATATATTTTTGAAAACCCATTTATCCGACGATCTCTTTCGAAAGGAAATCAAACCATTTAACGAAGGTGGGAATATGCTTACTTACAAAGGAATCCGTTCGGCGTGCAGCTAGCACCACTCACAGGATCCGTAGAAACGTCTTCTGCCTTCTATCGGTGCCTTCATCTTCGCTTTGGTCTTCAACTCTGATGATAACTCAACTTCGTAGAATCTTGACAATATGATTCTTTCCTCAAATTCCTTGTCGCTGAAACTTCATTACAAATATTCCTTCTTTCCATAGGCTTTATTGAAAGAATACAAAAAATAAAACAAATTATACAAACCCAATTTTTTTTTTTTTTTTTTTCAATTTTTTTTTTTACCGAGACAAGAGAAAGTAAATACAAAAATAAAAATGTAAGTACAATGCCATGGTATAAGTACTTTACCGCTTGAATCTTCACAACTTATATGTCTTGATATCATAGACTTCGAACTTTCATCCTTGATAATTTCCGCCTTGTACTATAGTCTTCAACTTATAAAAATTTTCGCCCGTTTTTGTTGCTTTACTCAAATATGAAACCCCCATTACACAGTTGTTGCTTGTAAACCTCGAACGTATTCAACTTTCCTTCAATTTGTGATGCTCCTCTTGTTGATGATGATGGTGTTTCTATGGACCTTGGTGTAGAGAGAGATAAGGTGGATGGTGCTAATCAAGAACAAGATCACAAGTGGTATGTAAGTTAGCAATTCGATGTCACCAACATGGTTGATAAAAATAGCACTCAAGAGATCAAAATAGTGCTTCTATGGTGGGAAGTTGACAACCACCATTCTCGCCTCGAATTTACGTACGGTGACACACACTCTAAATGCACAAATTTAGACAGGTACAAAGAATTGAAGGTCATGCCTCACATTATGTAACATGGGTAGTCTCCACTATAGGGGATCACCGTTCTAATACCGAATTCAGCCTTCGCACCTTATTTGCCACCGGGCATGGTTAAATCCAACTTTAACTCTCATACAATTAAGAAACCCGATCATGTTCTCTCATCATCTCTAAGTTCACCACTATTGTGAGATTCTCGATGTAATCTTAGCGACATGTATACTATGTGACTCTAAATAACTACAAGTTGGAGTTTTCTTTTTCACTAGTTCACAAAAAGTTGAAAAAATGCAAAAATTTACAACATAAACCACTCCCCCACACTTAAACTTTACATTGTCCTCAATGTAAATTGAATCGTCCAAAGTAAGTCAAGGTGGGAAATCCTAACAAGAAATCAAAAAAACAAAGTAAAAACAAAACAAGAAAAAACTAAAAACAAGAAAAGAAATAAATACAAGACAAGAAATACTCATCCTTTGGGTTGCCTCCCAATTAGCGCTTGGTTTAAAGTCGTCACCCGACTATCTCCTTGCTTTCTATGACTCCTCCGAGGGAGCACATCCACAAAGTTAACTCCTTCCACCACTTCTAAGTGAAATTCTCATAATATGGTTTCAACCGGTGCCCATTAACTTTAAGTTCTTTCCCCGTAGCTATGCTACGAATTTCCACCGCACCATGAGAAAACACATTAGTAACAATAAAAGGTCCGATCCATCGTGACCTTAGTTTACCCTAAATAATTGCAAGCGAGAATTAAACAAAAGCACTTTCTGCCCAATGCAAAATTGTTTCCTAGAAATCATGTTATCATGGAATGCTTTCGCTTTTTCTTTGTAAATTCGCGAACTTTCAAATGCATCATTGCGAAGCTCCTCTAGCTCTTGGAGTTGTAACTTCCTTTGCTTTCCAGCCCCATCCATCTCCATGTTGCATTGCTTAATAGCCCAAAACGCCTTATGCTCAATTTCCACGGGTAAATGACAAGGTTTACTATACACAAGCCTAAAAGGAGACATTCCAATAGGTGTTTTATATGCGGTTCTATACGCCCACAAAGCATCATTAAGTCGCATGCTCCAATCCTTCCTTGTTGGGTTCACCGCCTTTTCTAGAATGGATTTCACCTCCCTGTTAGACACCTCGGCTTGTCCATTGGTTTGGGGATGATAAGGTGTTGCAATCTTGTGCGACACATTGTACTTCGCCAACAAGCTTTGTAAAATCCTCGTTTTTGAAGTGAGAACCCCCATCGCTAATTATGGCTCTTGGAATTCCAAACCTTGCAAAATATTAGCTTGCACAAAATCAAAACCACTTTAGAATCATTAGTAGGGGTGGCTTTAGCTTCCACCCATTTCGAGACATAATCAACCGCAAGTAAGATATAAAAAATTCCCATGGGAGTTGACAAAAGGCCCCATAAAATCAATACCCCATACATCAAAAACTTCAATAAATTGAATATAAGTTTGTGGCATTTGATTTCTGGCACCTAGATTGCGGCTCTTTGACACCTATCACAAGTTGTACAAAATATATGTGCATCCTTAAACAAAGTTGGCACAATAAAACCACTTTCAAGTACCTTGTGCGCGGTTCTCTTACTCCCAAAATGTCCTCCGCAAGCATAAGAGTGACAAAAAGACAAGATAGAGTTAAATTCGATTCGGCACGCACCTTCGTATTACTTGGTCACTACCATGTTTCCATAAGTATGGATCATCCCATATGTATTGGTTCCTAACCTCTTAAGTTTGTCCTCTCAAAGACGAGACAAGTTCTTTGGGATTTGTTTAGAAACTAAGTAATTGACAATATCTAAGATACCATGGTTCTCCAAAGGCAATTGAGAAAGTTGCTCATCCGGAAACTTTCACGCAACGGGATAGTCTCCTTTGTCCACAGCAAGTCGGCTCAAGTGATCCGCAATGGTGTTCTCAATTCCTTTCTTGTCTTTGATTTCAATATCAAACTCTTGCAAGAGTAATATCCATCGTATGAGCCTCGGTTTCGCCTCTTTCTTTGTAAGCAAGTATCTAAGTGCCGCATGATCGTAAAAGACAACAACTTTTGTACCAATTAGATAAGAGCGAAACTTTTCTAAAGCAAAAACAATGGCTAATAACTCCTTTTCAGTGGTTGTGTAGTTTTGTTGAGCCTCATTTAACGCTCTAGAAGCATAATAAATAGCATGAGGAAGCTTCCCCACACGTTGCCCAAGCACCGCACCAACCGCATAATCACTAGCATCACACATGAGTTCAAACGGCTTACTCCAATCCGGTGGTTTAATGATAGGGGCTGAAATCAAAAGTTCTTTCAAACGATTGAATGCCGCCATACATTTCTCATCAAAGTTAAAAACCACATCTTTTTGCAATAAGTTACAAAGTGGTGATGCTATCTTGGAAAAGTCCTTGATGAACCTACGATAAAAACCCGCATGACCAAGAAAAGAACGTATCTCCTCACCGTAGTGGGAGGGGTTAGAGCACGAATAAGGTCTATCTTAGATTTATCGACTTCCAAGCCTTTAGAAGATATTATATGGCCTAAAACTATGCCATGAGTTACCATGAAATGGCACTTCTCCCAATTTAGCACAAGATTTGTTTCAACACATCGTTCAAGGATTAGAGACAAATTGTTCAAGCAAAGGTCAAAAGAATCACCAAAGACACTAAAGTCATCCATGAACACTTCGATTATGTTTTCAACATATTCAAAAGATACTTACCATACACCTTTGAAAGGTAGCCGAGCATTGCATAAGCCAAAAGGCATCCTTCTATAAGCAAAAGTACCGAAAGGACAAGTGAAAGTGGTTTTCTCTTGGTCCTCCTGCATATCAAAATCTGATTATAACCCGAATAGCCATCAAGAAAGCAATAGTAAGAGTGTCCACTAAACGTTCAAGCATTTGATCAATAAAAGGTAAAGGAAAGTGATCTTTTCTAGTGGTGGCATTCAATTTTCTATAATCAATACAAACCCTCCAACCGGTTTGCACACGAGTTGGGACAAGTTCATTCTTATCATTCTCCACCACCGTCACACCCGATTTCTTTGGTACTACTTGTACCGGGTTTACCCACTTGCTATCGGATATGGGGTAGATAACACCCACTTCCAAAAGCTTGAGTATCTCCTTTTTCACAACTTCCATCATGGGAGGATTCAAACGACGTTGCGCGTCCCCTTTTAGGCTTTGCATCATCCTCCAAACGAATTTTGTGCATACAAACTAAATAGGGCTAATACCCTTGATATCGGCAATTGTCCATCCTATGGCCGTCTTGTACTTCCTTAGCACCCTTAGAAGTTTTTGCTCCTCAGAAATCACTAAGCTTGTTAGAAACAATCACCGGTAACTCTTCATTATCACCCAAGTACAAGTACTTAAGGTGGTCTTAAAGAGGTTTCACCTAAAATCTGGAGATTTAATAATTGAAGGTACAAGCTTTTCATCACCGCATGGTAAAGAAATAAAAGAGATATTATGAGTTTTTGGGCATTCTTGTAGTGAATTAAGATCACCAAGAGCTTCCTTGACTTCATTACCATACTCTACACCATTATCTATGGATGTAGTTAACACGGTTCCAAAGCATCATCACCGTTTAATTCAAACATTTGTTGTGCCAATGTATCCATAACATCAATGGAGAAACAAGAGTGGACATCACTAGATATCTCATCGTCTCGAAAATGTTGAAACGTATTATTTCTCCATCAAACTCCATGGTTAGCGTTCCTTATCCACATCAATTATGGTTTTCGCCGTTTTCATGAAAGGACGCCCAAGAAGCAATGGAAGAGATGAGTCCTGAACCTTCATCCATCTCTAACACACAAAAGTCCGCTGAAATACAAGTTGATTAACTTGCACAAGAACATCCTCAACAATACCCATTGGGTAGACATTAGAGCGATCGGCTAATTGCAATACAATTTCAGCCTTTTAAGAGGACCAAGATCAAGTGAATTATACATTGACGCAGTATAACATTAACTAAGCACCTAAGTCCAACATAGCTTTGTTAAAAGTTGTGTTACCAATTGTGACGGGAATGTCAAAACTACCCGATCCTTGCACTTAAGTGGAGTTTGTGTTGTAAGATTGCCGAGGCATTCTCCCCACACTAAGCACTTCATTACCTTTGAGCCTTTGTTTGTTGGTACACAAGTCCTTCAACACCTTTGCATACTTTGGAACTTGCTTGATAGCATCAATGAGTGGTATGTTCACATGGATCTTTTTAAGAACGTCTAAAATCTCCTTTTCTAGTTCCGCCTTCTTAGAACTTGCAAATCTGCGAGGAAAAGGTAGAGGAGGAACATAAGTAGAAACCGAGTTTTAGAGTTAGAAATAGGTACTCTTAAGTTTGGGGAGAATCCTCATTATTCTCCTCCAAAACAGTTCCTTTGGTGTCTCCACCTTGCCCGAATCAAGAATCCTGGGTTGCACAAGTTGTGTACCGCTTCTCAACGTAATAGCATTGACACCCTCTTTGGGTTAATAGGTTGAGAAGGGAGTTTCCCACTATTTTGCGCCTTCAATTGGTTCAACTCAATAGCCATGGAGCCCATTTGTGTTTGCAACTCCTTAATAGCACTCTTAGTCTCTTGTTGACTTTCTTTGAACATGGTGGAAATACTTGCATCATTGTTTGAAGCTTTGAATCAATATCGCACCTTGAGTTTGCATTGATTGTTGTGCTTGAGGTTGCTGAAATTGTTGTCTCGGCTGGAATTGTTGTTGTTGAGGTTGAAATCCACTTGAAGAGTTGAAGGTAGGTTGTTGAATTGCACCTTGCTTGTTAGCATAGCTAAAATTGGGGTGATCTCTCCATCCCGGATTGTAAGTGTTTGAGTAGGGATCATACCGTCTTGGTTGATTTGGAAAGATCGCATTAGCTTGCCCGCCTTCATAAGATTGAGGAGAAGTTGGTATAACCGCGGATGCAACTTGTTGCAACATTGCTGTCATGTTACCCATTTGTTGACGAAGTTCCTCCACCTCGCTCACTTCACTCACCCTTCTTAGAATCACATCCGAACCACGACTCAAGAATTGTTGTGAGTTCGCTGCCATGTTTTCAATCAACTCTAGCTTGTGCCACCGTCTTGCTAACTAGTGCACCACCACCCGCAGCACCAATAAGATTCCTATCACTTGATTGGAGTCCTTCATAGAAGTATTGGATGATCATAGCGCTCACTAAATTGGTGGTGAGGGCAGCTTGCAACCAACCTCTTGTACCGCTCCCAACATTCATATAAGGATTCTCCCACGTTTTGCTTCATCCCACAAATTTCTTTGCGAATTTGAGTAGCCTTGGATGCAGGAAAATATCTCTCCAAAAAGAGTTTCTTCAACCCATTCCATGTTGTGACACTTCCGGGAGGTAAATAGTACAACCAATCCTTAGCACTATCCATTAAAGAGAAACGGAAAACCTTCAACATTGCACCATCCGCCTCAACATTTGCTGGAAGCATAGCCGTGACAATGGTGTGGAAGTCCAAAAGATGTTTGTTAGGATCTTCATTCACCATGCCATGGAATTTTGGTAATTCTCTAAGCAACCCCGCTTTATCTCAAAAGTAGAGTTCGCTTGAATACACCCCTTGTTGTGTATCAAGCCTATGAGAAGCTAAGTCCTTGAGTGAACGATTTGCATCACCCATTGTTTCTTCTTCTTGTTGTTGGAAAATCTCTTCTCCTACTTCTAACTCGTGCTCGTCCGTTGTGTTTCGCCTTGGTTGGAGTATTGTGCCTTTTCGAGTAGCTATCCCGCACCTTGGATAATTCCAATCTTTAGTAGCCAGGGATTGATACCACGAAACAATTCTAGCAAACAAGTGAGAAACAAGACGACAAACAAAAAGCAAAGATAAAAGCAGAAATTGTAAAAAGAAACTAAAAACTCAATAACAAGCCGTATGCCTCCCTAAGAACGGCGCCAAAATTTGGTCGGTTGTCAATCCGTCAAATATAATTTCACTTTCTCAATCAACTAAATATAAATATAGTATTCGATAAAAGAGTTCGTATCCACAGAGAGGCTTTCGTTGTTATAAAATTCTAGTTTCTAAAGTAACCCAAGGTATGTTTGTTGTATTTAAGCAAATAAAAGTAATTAAAAGCAAAGTAAGTAATTCGAGAAATCAATAAGGAGAAGATATTGGTCAAGGATAGTATCATTCACAAACATGTATTTTCATCAATGATTAGAATTGGTATTTAATCTCGTATTTATTAAAAGTCCTAGGATATCTTGATCGCAAGTATAACCCGTTAATTCCTCGTTTTCATCACAACCACATTAAAAGATGCATATGTGAATTCTTCACGAAAGCAACCTAAAGTGTAAAAGCACAATTAAGTTTAACTCCCTAAAAGCATTAAGATTTATGGAATAAGACTCATCAATGCAAACGAATGTGTAAAAGCACTAAACGCTTTAACAAAAGTTATGATTCACTTGTGACTAATAGGATATATCACTATAAGCACTAATCACAATTATGCTACTTAGAATCGTGGATAAACAACGTTTCGTATTGAAACCCTAATATAGCTCTAGAGATGAACACAAATCGGATTGATTCCGGACTCAACCTAACAAGTTTTCAAATCTTATAACACTATTAATTGTGAATCACAAACAATAATTACTGAGACAAAACTAATTCATTGAATCAAAAGCATGTTGAGAAATCAACTTTTATCCCATAACCAATAAGATATTTAGCTACTCATAGCTGTGGAGTTCATCATCATCAATATTCAATAATAAAACAAGGAAGAAGAAGAACAAAACCAAACCCTATAAGCGTAAACAAAAGTGGCTCTCCAAAATTCCAAGAAAAAGATATCCATAGTTGTAGAAGACCTTCCCTTTTATAGCTTTCTCCAACTTCTAAAATTAGGTCTAGTCTTCAAAGTCCATTAGGTGAGAATCCACCAAGCCCACAAGAAGGAGAAACCTGTGTAGAAAATACGCCCAAAAAGCTGTGTGAAGTCCGGATTGTGGCCTTAAAGTCGCCTCAAACAGCCCCGGTGACCGGCAAAGTCTGCCCGGTCACCGGTCAACGGGTCGGATCGGTCGGAAAGTCAGAGTCAACGATTCGGATCGGTCAACCCGGTCAGGATCAAGTTAGGGCCGAGTCGTGGTGAGTCATTTATTCAACCGAGCAAACCGTCCGGGAGTTGCCATGGCATACTATCATTGCGCCTTACAAGTGCAATCCATCCATGATGGCTGTGCACCACATTTCCAAACTTGCCTGCAACCTCAGCTTCATAATGAAATCTAGCCAACAAACACCAGTTGCAACTGAATCCGAGCTTTCAAATTGAATCCCAAACTCTATTTCATGAGCTCCAAACACCAAAAATTCTGATATTCATAGACCTTCTCATCTAGGCACTACTTGCTCTCACAAAGAACAACACCAAAGAAGACCAACCAGCCCACCCGCAATAACATCAGTTCCGCCACTTCGCAATCAAAACAGCTCCTATGTCACCTTCACCTGCGAAAACAGCCCATGCCACTCAATTCTCCTCCACTGCAACTTCAATACCCATTGCAGCCAAACCACAACTGCAGTATTTTGCCTTCTTGCACTGTTAGGACAATCACCACGACAACACTGCATTCATTTTTAACATTCTCTGCAATGCCAGCTTTCTCCAGATGCAGCTCAGCTTCAGCTCAAACCATCAACACTTGTATTCCTAGCATACATCTAAGTTCAATACCACCTTTCTTGCCCTGAGCCACCAGCAAGCTCCAATTGCAGAGCCACTGCAATCCCTGTCAACCACCAGCTCTGACCTGAATTGGTCCTCAACTGAGCCATCTCCTTGTCACCACCAACAGACTTAAATTCATCCTGTAGCTCCACAACAATGCCACCAGCTCAATATACATCCCATATCCTTTATACTATCAACAACCCAATTTCACCCAAGACATCACTCCATTGCCGCACTTAACACCTCGCAATCTCAATGGCTGCAACTACCAGCAATGTTACTCTTTAGTTCTCTCAAGATCATCCCTGTTAAATGCAACACGCCCAAGCTACCAACCACTAGCCCAAGAAACTCAGACCAACTCCACTTCCACCTGCCATGAAGCATCTAAACTGCACTCCTTCTAAGTCAGGCCATTTCATCTCCAGCCTAACCTTGAGCCCATTCATCCCTGCTCAGTAGCCAACAGCAAAATCACCATAGAACCCTAGCTTCTCAACTTGAACCATATTGCCTCATGAACGAAGCGTCTGTTCTTCCCATGGCAACCCGAGCTTCACATTCCAAACTCTAAATACCAGAATACCGCATAACCTAAGCATTCATCTAGGACTTCACATAGACCCATCTTAACTCGGACCAGATTTTGCACATCCACAACCACCGCCATTCTCCATCTCCTGAATCCATGAAAACCCATGTGCTTCTCTCCGCATATCTACCATACTCAAGCTCCCCGCAACTCTCTTTGTTTTCAGCTCACTCCACAAAGATACAAGCTCAACAGCCTTCACCTACATCTCACATCAGATCCAATCACAAAACCCTGTAATTTCCATGAGCGACTCAGTCAAGCCATAATTCTTCTCTACCACCTGCAACTGGCAAGAACACCATCTTCTTCTATAGCAGAAACTTCCCATCTTGAAATAGAGCTCACTTAACCTCAAAGTGCTTCAATTTCTCCATGAATTCCTCTCTCAACTCAACATGACTTTCACCCTCACCGCACCTCCATTGAATCAGCCTCATCTTTCACCAGTAGCCGCTACACAAAACCCAAACTTCAATCCAAGCATCATTACCATCCACAGAAATCATTTCCTTCGCTCGATCTCTGCTACATCACCAACATCTTCATAAACCCTCATTGATTGATTGAGGGTCTTGGAATTCCATTTGAATCTCTACTGCAACAAATCTCCTTTAAACTCAACAACCACCACCCATCTGTTCTTCCAATTCATCACCCATTCGCATCAATTACAACAAAGAATAACCCTTACCTCTCTCGATCGATCTATTGAAACGATATCAACATCTCGACTTCTCGAATCGGACAGAAAGAAAGCAGATACTTTGCTTCTTCTCTTTAAATGCGATTTCAGTGAAATGATTGAGAGAAAACATCTCTCGAGTTAGGTTTTAGTGTAGGAAAATGATGGTGGAAATAGCCACCAGTGTCCGCGATAAGGGGTACCCACTTGGTAGCCCCTTAACATTTGTCAACACTATCATTTAACACCTCTCCAAAGAAAGTTGTCCCTTAACCTTGTCACCCATATATCACTTGCTCGTGATATGACAATTTCGCCCTTTTGCTCAAATTGGGTAATTTCTCCTTCTTTTCCTCCGTGCGACTCCAGAGTACCTAACAACTCAAAAGCACGCGTAAAGTACATAATTCACAAGAAAAATAGCAAAGAAAGCATAAACTCTATATAGTAAATACTAAAGTGTATTCTACACCTATCAACTTCACATATAAATTCCTCATTCTGTTTGATATTCATATCCAAATATATTCATATGTTCAAGTTTAAAATATATTTAAATATTCATGGAATAATATAACCCGAGGTTTACCCCACTCAATCATCTTGCAAATCAATCGCTTGGGATACCATTAGTCTTTTTAGTATCCAATAGCTTCACGCTTGTTATTCTTACGCTTTCATACCTGAATTATTTTAGTTTTCTTCAGTAGACATATATGCTTTTGTTCTCCTTCGAAAACACCTGAAAAATGGGAAAACATACCTATCTTTACGTAACGAGCAAGCAATAATTTTCTTTTGCAAACCATCTATGTATGTACTCCTAAGTCAAATATAAGTCGTGCATGCACTATCGGCTTCAAGTTTACCTTCAAAAAAGCATGTTTTTGTTGATGTTATCACAATGACTTGCAATTTTTCTCGTTTTCCACAAAGGGCATTGATATCTTTTAGTTGATCAACTATCTCATCCCAGAGTTCTATTCTCATTTGATTTACGCTGAAATAATACGGTTCTTATAATATTACCATTTGTTTTGTTATAATTTTAATAACTTGAGCAAAATTTTTGAGGTAAATCAAAGAATTAAGAATGTACCTCATGTTCACTATAACTATATGGTAGTTACCGTTCCTAGGTATAATTTTTTGTTATATTTGTCTTTTTTCGTTCCTTTTCTCAAATTGATATTAATCTCCCAACCACATCTGCACCACACCAAAAAAAAAGTCATTGTTCCAAGTTCTTTTTTATGAATAATTTTCATCATATCATCAGTTTGTTGTCTTTTCGTATTGTGCATTACCTATAAGATAAATAACACTTCCATATAAAGAGCGAACACTTTCGAGTTCAAGGAAATCGAATGTACGTCCTGGGAAATCAAACATGTTAACATCAACTCTTTGTACTTTTGTGTATTCATTGAATTTCATCTTGATATTATTTAAAACTGGCTGGTAATGCTCAGTGTTGGCGAGTTGATATATATAGAAATTGCTTATAAGATAAACCTCTCCTTCCCTAAGTTTTGGAATATATTTGTACATGAGACGATTCTGAATGGTAGCATGAAGCATGTTCTCTTGAAATTTCATAAAATATATGGGATTGGATTATTATTTTAATCTCAAATCAGATAGAAATATACCAAAAAAAAAAAAAGGTTCACAAGGTAACTATAACAAAAATATTTTAATTTTGAAGTGGATTAAAACTAACTACTTACGTTTTCATCAATTAGGATCAAGTCCAAACTCATTGTTTCCCTCCTGAATATGTGTTTCGCATATCAAATCCTCAGAAATATTTCTTTGATATCGTTAATCTCACCGAGACGATGATACATCGTTTGATCTTATTAATTTTTTGAAACAATACTTCATTGTTATTGGTATGATTATCTGCGAAAGAGAAATTCCCGAAGTATTATCATAAGTATATAGAAGAAGTGGTAGATGTGCTTTTGTGGTACTTAGATTTTTTCTAATACCATACTTTGATACAAAGAGAGCTCGCTGTTTTCTTAAAACATGTACTCCATCCGTTTCAAAATAATATGTTGGTTTCATGTGGAAGGATTAATATTTCGTAATTTGCTCAATATTTTCATCAACAACACTTATAATATTCATAGTCGGAACCACTTCGTACATCAGAAACCCAACACGTTTAACACTACCTTAATAATAAGAAACTAAGGGCATGAAATCTAACAACATATCACACTTTTTTCTCCCTTAAACTCTAGCCAAAAAAACCACCCATTCTAACAAACAAAATTTAAAATCTAATATCGTGACACGTTCAGGTTTCTAACATGGAAAAGGAAGAGATATTAATACTTCTCCAATACTTTAGTTGCACAATCCTTGATATCAGTCGAGAAACACAAGCAATATCAATAGAGAGGAATGAAGATACAAACCTGTAAAAAGCTATGTTAACGTTGTTGAAGTGGTTCTCTTTGTTAATAATGTTAAGGAGGTTCCGTCTATAGGGAACTTCTAGTGTTGTATGTCAGACTAATAGAACTCAGAAGGTGTTATCTTTGTATATTAATAAGGCCATTCGATTTTAGATGTACGTAATATATGTATAGTTCAATTCCCTAATAAGTCCTAAAATAAAATAAAGTTATATAGTAAAACTTCGATAAATTAATAGTTATGGGACTGCTAAATTTTATTTATTTAGCGAAGTATTAATGTATCGATAAATAAACAAGTTATTAATATATTGAATCATACTAAATTTATATTTGAATTTCAAAAATAAATGTACTTATTTTCCTATAATAGCAAATATCTAGAGATTTTATCTTAAATTCAGATTATTTTATGCCCATATTGTGTGTGTAAACATATTTATTTTATTGTTAATTTTTTTTAAAATAAAGAGTACAACTCAACAAATTACTTTGGAACTTCTCATGAAACTACAAAAAATTAGAGATGAAGTTCTTTTTTTATTTTTTTTTAATTTTATTATGAAAAGATTAAATTATATTAACTAGCAAATATAGTACAATAAGTTTACAATTTCATTTTTATCAAATACATTGCAGTAAATGCTAGATTTTTGAATCTTTGCTGCAAATTTGAAGACATATGTTGAAGATTTTCTATCATTGCTTCCTTTGCAATGTAGTCTGCAACAGAGTTATGTTTTATGTTTATGTACTTCACCTGAGCTTGGGTTAATTCTTGCAGTATTGTCTTGACTTCTTGTAAAGTGTTTTCCGCTGTCTACCAAAGCTTTGCAGTCGGTAACTATGGAAACACTTGAGAAAATGTTCTCTTTTGACCAAGTTGCCGCCTTTACCAAGGATTTTGTTTTCGCATGTAAAGATGAAGTAGCCGACTCTGAACCCGTGAATATATGCATGAAAGTCTCATGATCCATTGAGAACAAAAAATGCTTAACCATTTAAGAATCTTATTTTCAAAAAGATGCATCAATAAAGATTATCCAATCTGTGTTTATGTCGGACCAACTACTCCTAACTAAAGTTCATTTCTTTTCGGTAATTTCCTTTTGGAAAACTTTAGTAGGAGTAGAGTTTATCTATTATTCTGATCCATTAATTTTATTAGCTCGGGATTGATTTTTTCGAAGACTACCGAGCATCTATGCTTCCAGATGAACCATAAGATTGTTGCTATCTTTTCCGTAAACTGTGACAAATTAGGGTCCGATAACCAACCTCTAATCCAACCATTAATCGAGATTGTGATACTCCTAGTATTAATAGCTTCCAAAGAGAAAACCGTACCAAATTTCTCTAGCAAAAGGATAAGATCCAAAAAAATGGTGTTATGTTCCTGTTCTTGAGAATTGCACATCTGAAAATGAGGGTTTATATCTGAATTATGGGCACCAAGCCTGGAAGAGGTGGGGAGTGCTTTTTGTGATAATTTCCACATAAATAATCTTATTCTTGGGATAGCTTTTACAAATTTTTTTCCAAGGGAAGTCAGTTAAGTTATCATATTCTCGATCTTGGTGAACTAAAAAATTCGTAGATATTCTTTGAGGTAAATTTCCTGAAAGATAATGCTTCCATCTAATTTTGTCTTGTTCTTGTCTCTTCGGCATTATAGCTTGAATTTTTTCTCTGACGTCTAGATAAAAGTATTTTTCCAGTTTTTCTTGATCCCAAGTATTATCTTCCTTTATCAGCTTCTGGACCAAATTTGGTGTCGGTTCTTGTATATTGGTTGGTTGGGTAATTATATCAGCATTAGGTATCTACTGGTCCTCCCAAATTTTTACAGAAGCTCCGTTTTCACTTGCTAGACAAAATTACCCTTGATTAGGTTTAGACCTTTTTGTATACTCGTCCAAACTCATGATAAACAAGAAGTTTTAGTGGATTCTAGAAGGTGGGAGTTTGGGAAGTATATAGCTTCTAGGATTTGGACCCAAAGTTGATCACAGTCTATGATTAGGCTAGTGGCCAATTTTGTGAGGAGAGATATATTGAAATGGCGTGGTTCTTAATTCCTAGCCCCCTTGAGAAACATGATTGCACATATTGGTCCAAGCTCTAATGTAACTTCCTCTGTCGTTGGCCTTATCCTTATTCCACAAGAAATCTCACTGGATTCTATCCATTTTAATTTATTTTTTTTGAAGCACTATCCATTTTAATGAATGTAACAAATAAAATGGATTTCTATTATAATGAACAAGGCACCATATATATATAATATGTTCTTATATTGATTATTAATTTATATATTAAGTTGGGCACAATTGAAACCTAATTTTTTTTTATCTTATAAACTTAGCAAGGTTATTAATTTAATACACCTGCCAAGTCAGAACTGACAAATAAAATTATTTTAACGAAGTTATTAATTTATCGCGGATTAATTTAACGGATTAGTCTCCGGATTTTAGTTAGACTTGGGGATTTTTGTCGAACAAGGCCTGGCCTTTCTCGGCCCATTAAAACAGATTCGGTCACCAGTTCAACTTGAATTACATCATCTAGTTATTAGGTAGACTGCTAGTCTGCTATTGATGGTTCCGAGCACCCCGGGTAACATAAAAAAAAAAAAATCTTCCAAAGCACGTCTGATTTTTACATAGACTCTGATTCATTAATAAAGGTTGCTCCAATATAGAAGTCAAAGAGAATAAGAAGAGAACGTCTAATTGTTGCAATGACAACGCTAGTTGTATCCCCAGATTGGAGGCTTTTGAGACACCACAAAAAAAAAAGATAATATTTCGTAGTGGAAGAGCATCTAGCAGCTATCAAAACAATGAACAAAGAAAAAAAAATTATTTTTTTTTTTTTTTTGCAAAATTCAACTATTCCCTACTTATACCTTTCCAACATATGAGAATTACCCGAGCTACGTCTTCTTCGGGACATTTTGCTTTGTTATTTTTATTTGAAAGCGTATTGAGGCCTTAAATTATTTGCCTGCTAAGCAGTTTACTTCAAAATAAAATTCCAGCCATGTACCTTACATTTAAATTTTAAACTGTCATAATTCGCTCCATTTGTTTAGGTACCTCCACTTCCTTCTTCTAACAGTAAAAAGATAAAACAATTTTCAAGTGCTGGAAACCATCCTAAGCTTAATCTCAAACGATCAAGATCTAGCAAATTGGTCAGTTTATTTTTGAACTAGCATTTAAAAAATTAATTGTTGTTACGTTTCATTTTGAACTGCTAAACAGCTTGAGTTTACCTAGTGCATTTAGTTTCTCATAATGGACATGTATACTGCAGGGCAGGGCCGTCTCATGGTTCTAGGAGGCTCTAGGCGGACTTCGAAATTGGGCCTTTTATGTATTCCCAGTACGCTAGGGATGATATTTTTTTTATTAAAAAAAATAATGTTTGCACATACAACTTTTAAAGTATGAATTTCCACTAAAAACATTCTAATTTTACCCTCTCGTAAATATTTACCTATATCTAATATAAAAAAATGATATTTTTATATCTTCGTTTCGTGATTTTAGAGAAAATTCTTAGCATTTCAAATCGGTATTTGTTTTTTATATGAATTATTTAAAACAAAGGAATTTATTTCTATAAAATGGTTACAAAATGTCCAATTTCAGAATGATATTATATGCAAGAAAAAAAAAATGCATACGAAGATAGAATAAATCATGTTACACTAGAAAAAGTTTATGTAAAAAGATATTCATGAACAAAAACAAAAGTTCTTATAATGACACATTGTATTTTTCACACTGAGACACATTTTGACAATTAGATTAGTAGCACTGCGAATAGTAAATGTATTCATATACTTAAATGAAATTTTATATGCAAAAAAACTATTCATATGAAAACAATCAAAATTTTCTCAAAAACTAAAGTAAGTCAATTATGTTCGCAAACCTAAACAGGTAAGTTCACCTATTGTATAAATTTCTTCTGAGACCTTTGTGCATTTAAGTTTGCGAACCTAGTGAAAAAAATTTCTCTTAAGGCTTAACGCGATTTGAGTTTGTGAACCTAAAATGGTGAGTTCGTGAACCTAGTACAAGAAAAGTTCTCCTGCGACTTTTTGAGCATTTGAGTTTGCAAACCTATCCTTTTGAGTTCGTGAACCTAGTACAAGAAAAGTTCGCCTTTTTGAATTTGAGTTTGCAAACCTATCCTTTGAATGTTTTTCTACCTTTGTTTGTGTTTGATTTCTCGAACCTATTAAGATTCTGAATTCTATTTTCTCTCTTATGAGTTCACGAAATCATCAGCTGAGTTCATGGACTTAAAAGATAAACAAGTCAACTTAATAAACTATTAGCTTTGGACTCGTTCAATCTTCTTTGATTTTCAAGGAAAACTTTTTACACGCTTAAGAATTGTTTTTTCTTAACTAATTCCTTTGTATGGAAAGTTTTAAGTTCTTTTTTAAGAATTTATCTACCTTGAGATTCAAGATTTTAGATCTTCTTCTAGACAACTGCCTCTTTGTACGCATTATATATTCTTAGTAGTTTGAATTTATATTTGGTTGTAATTCTTTTAATAGAATGTACTCTAGTTAACAATAATGCACAACTTTAAACAATGGAAATAACCTCATTGCAAGTTTAACTCTCACGAAAGAAATAATTTTTGTATCTAAGTGTTAGAGCACTGCTCGTTCGAACTTGCATGCGTTGTTATCTCAAGCTTGTTTGTCAAGTTTAGTTGATCAAAATTATATACTTGATTTCTAGTGTACTTATAGCTATGTATCGGATTAGGATAGGAGTGTGTAGTTGAGATTTAGACTTCACGACGTTCAACAATTTAAGAAGAAGATCTACTGAACAGCTTGAAGGAACTTCATCAACAAAAGGTATGTGGAGACTAGAACTTTTCTAATCACTCAGAAGTCTATTCTATTCTATCTTCTAAAGAGACTACGTCGTATAACTATATAGAATTTTACATTATACACATTTGAAATTTTGAACTGAGTTTATCTCGTTTATATATTTCTCGAAATACGTGTTGGAAGCTTTTAGATTTAGCTTAAACTTCATCATCTATTTGACGAGTTTAGTTGTAGAAAATTTATTTGTTGGAAACTAAATATTAAGTCATGATGATCATGTAAAAAATTACCTTGAACATCTTACATGATTTGTGTGAGACAATCATTTAATGTTAACTTGGGAAGTTTCGTATTGCTCGATTAATCACTTGAAAATTACTTGAAGCTAGTGGTATGTGTAAGATTACCATTGTTGTCTTCTAAGGAAATTTCAATGATTAAATGAGAGTTTTAGAACAACTACCAATGTCTGGATATAACACAGTATGTATACTTTGTATGTGCACTGTGTAGCTCTAGTTTAGGTCCGGAACTCTTATTTGCGAACGGGTTTACTTGTGAAATATTCGGAGCTGTTGTTCGCGTACTCTGTTTGTGAACGGCTAGACAAGGCTAAGTCCGGAACTGTTGTTCGCGTACTCTGTTTGCGAACGACATGACAAGGCCAAAGTGCAGAACTGTGGTTCGTGTACTCAGTTTGCGAACACAGTGGTTAGGTTCTAAAATCGGTAAGTATGAAATTCATACTCATGAACTCAGGTTCGTTTGCGAACTAAAGTCCCTGGAACTTTAATGAAATAAGGTATGTGAACTTGTTTAACAAACGGTGGCATTATGTTCATGAATTGGTTCTTGAATAAGTACTTTGTACAATTACAAACCAAACTGATTTTGTTTCGAGTGGTTCATATATATTTCTATGAGATAGTGAATATTTGAACAACTCCCTTGAAACATATTTAGATTCATTTGATTATCTATCATGGTTGATTGATCATCATTTTTGATCTAGAAGTGTTAGATGAATGTGGCTAAGTTATAAGTGTTCATGTGGTTAACTTCGGTAAACTGTTATTGAGCCAACATGGTATACACGTTTGGGTAAGGTTCATCCATATCTAAATATAGGTATACTTCATTTGTGTGTATCAAGCTAATACCATCTAACGGTGGAGATTGATTGCTTAGTTTCTAAGCAGACTTAGCTTGAATCTTAAATCAGGAGTTCATAACGGTGAATATTAATTGCTTTGTTACTAAGTTACCTTAGCTTTGATTGTAAGCAACCCTGATTTGAAAAACTGTATAATGGAGAACTCTAGCATCTGGGAAACCTAATCCCGACACTCTTGTGTGCCTATTTGCAAACTAGAGTCGATTCTCCTTTAACCCAGGGTTTTCCAAAACCATTATTAGGTTAACGACTTGAAGACAGATCCAACTATTTTCTTTGTAGTTGCGTATTCTAATTTTACTTATTCCATGGTATTGAGTTTTATCTTCTCTAAGTTTTATACGAGATTTATCATAGGTAAGATATAAAAAGTAATCACAACAGGTCTTCGTCTCAAACTCTTGTGATTCCGCGATAACTTCTTATGTTAATCAGTTAGGTTACTATGAGGTGACTAATGTTTCTAGGCTGCTCTTCAGGAGTATAAGACCGGATTATTAGTTGATTTTCTTGTTCACCTTGATTTATCTAAAGAAGGAAACAAAACCAGAATAGACATATCCATGGGAGATAGATTTGTTTATAAGTCTTCGACTTTGGGTTGTAGCAACTCTTAATTGTGGGTGAGATAAGCTAAGGGAATCACATGCGCAGAGTCCCGCTGGGATTCAAGAGGCGTAAGGAACGCGACTGTACCTTAATTTGTGTGAAACTTGGTTAGGGTTCAACTACATTTCAGTCCCAAGTTAACTTGTAGTAGGCTAGAGTCTGTAGTGGATTAATACATTGTGGTGTTCAAATCTGGACTAGGTCCCGGGGTTTTTATGCATTTTCGGTTTCCTCGTTAACAAAATTTCTAGTGTCTGTGTTATTTCTTTTCCGCATTATATTTGTTTACATAATTGAAATATCACAGGTTGTGCGTAGTTCAATCATAGTTGATAAATCCAACCTTGCTTGTTGGATATAACTTGTTTGACTTTCGGTTATTGGTCTTTGTTACCATCCGAGTTATTCTCATATCAATCAGTCACACGAATTTCTATCTAGTTGATTTACTTATTGTATTGAAAAAGAGATAAAGCTCTTTGATATCTTTCTTGATTGAGTACTTTTAAGTTGGTGCTTTCGGAATTATATTGGAGTTTAGTCCATACAGATTGCCGAAAGAAATATTGGGTGTAGTTATTATACCCCCACGTTTTCACTAAGGAAACTACGAGAATTACTTTTCCATCCCCCACACCCACGCCCCCAGATTTGATAAGAAACTTATCAAGGGATTTGTATATATATATATATATATACACAATTTTAATATTCTGAGGGTAATGCCAAACAGTACAAAAATCTAAAACAAGAAAATTCTAAGAATCCTAAGTATCTTAACCGAGTTACCAAAGAGTTAACAAAGAAAATTCTGAGGGTAATGCACGAGGGATTTGCATGAATCCCGGGATTTCTACTCCCACTGGATTATAAATTCCTCGGAATTGTGAATTCCGCAACCAAATCCACCATCATAATATTTTTATGGTTATCATAACCGTAAGATTTTAATTAGGATTTCTTTTCATCTTTACTAAATCAATATTTATTCTGTGAGTGATCCAGGATAACACTTTAGATGAATCAAAACAAAAATCTAGGTCAAACCCATTTGGCAAGGTGTGGGCAGTTCAGACAACTTATTATTTTCTGGTACTGAAGTTATTAGACAAGGTTAACGCACCACAATGACACCAACATGATTAAAATCTACGGGGCTGTAGAGCACCGAAGTGTAGGGTATAGGCAGTGATTCTTTTGATCTAAGGAAAATTGGTTCAATACATGGATCTATGTTGTACCATCTCAGTAAGTTTGGCAGGTTGCAGCATCATGAATTCATAAAAACCAAATAATTATATTGCGAAGGTGACTATCTACCATGATCTGATCAAAAATATTGGAAGGTCTGTTAAAAATATTTCTATTCAACCGGTCGATTAGTAGAGATTTGTACTAGGGGAAGAAACAGTCAACATGATATTGGGCTATATATAAAAAAATTATAAAAAAAAACAATCACGGTTGCGTAGCTATAATTACACAGAAAGGGGGTTGTACTTAATTAGGTTTGCATTTAACACCATTTTTTTTTTTTTTTTTTTGTAATGGGAAAGAAGATACATTAACAACTTAAATTAAACTAGATTTACATAGGATGAGTATTTCATGAGATCTCCAAACTCGTGAGCGGAGACTCGATCCGCTGACCTCCTACTTGAGAGTCAGGCTCCTGGCCAACTGGGCTAACCCCTGATGGTTAACACCAATTGAAGGTTGTATTTACATAACAAATGACATATTTTGATGCTTCAAAAAAAAATAAAAAATAAAAAATCTTTAAGAAAAATTAAAATTTTGGCCGTTGCAATGTGAGGCTCTAGGCAATAGCCTAGTTGGGCTGGTCTATAAGACGGCTATGCTGCAGGGAGGCTACTGTTACTTCCCCTAGAGTTTCGGCAAAACCAACAAGTCATGCATAATAAGGAATGTGATATTTCATTTGTTCACATTTCGAGAGGTTGTTGACACTGCAGTGACATGCTCAGTCAGAATTTGATCACTAACTTCAATCAATAAATAAAATTGCAGTACTAAACCAAAACAATTTGTAAAACTAAACCTTTTAACCAATATGCATGCCCAGTTTTATCAATTTAATTCTTAATCTATCGTAGAAATCCAAAATTTACTCGATCAATACCGTTGGCACAGACGTTTGAATTTGTCTTCTCTTTCTTCATCATCATCAACAATTGTGTTTTGTGCCTATCGCTCTTCTTCATCCGGGTTACTTCATGATCGCTGTCTTTATCTCCGAGTTCCTAAAGAATATTAAAATCTGGTTAATCGCTATCAACATCATTTTACACCAGCTGTTATTTAAATTAGTTCAAAACTTTGCTCATTACCTTTTTCACATTGGTTAAACAGCGTCTCGTAGACCTTCGAACGTCACTCCGTCGCATTCTTACTATCGTGAAACTCTGCAATTTGCGCCTCAAAATAAATCCAGTAATTTTTAGCGTGAATATATACTTTTTTCCGCACAATTGGGGAAATTGTTTTTCTATTAGATCATGCCTTCGTTCCTGCAATTATTTAGAAAAGTATTATATTACTTTAATAAGATAGGTCCAATATAATTTAAAGTAATAGCAATGTTTACGTTAAGTACCTCTATTAAACGATTATATGTTTGAAGTTGTTTTGTGATATCCATATCATCCAACAACTCCTCAGCTTGTGTACCAAATGCCACAAAGATCGTTGTATCTCCTGTTTGGTCTTCAACCTCTAGCTGCAGACGGTACCTGTATTATTATCATTTTTTACACATTACATGTTATTACACATATATATCTATATACTTTTATGGAATTTGCATATAATAATTATTAATTGTTTGATAACTTACATTGCTTCAAACAAACAAACAAAAAAACTTACATTGGTTTTGTTTTTCCATCACCATGATCACAAACCTTACTCTTGCACCTTATGCAACCATTGTAATACCACTCAGAGAATGGAACTAATCCTTTGATTGTTGCTTCGCATGTAAATTCCTTATTCTGTTTGATATATTGATACAAATATACTTAGGCCTGTACAAATTTAGATATATTTGACATTTTCACTAAAGGTTTTACCTCATTCAAATCATCTTGTAGCAAATCAATCAGTTGCGGTATGGTTATCCTTTTCTCAACAGAAAAATCATTTTCGGATATGTCGGGCATCTTCACAATGTTTACGTTTGTGCTTTGGTAACGCCTGAAATAATTTTATTTTTCTGTCTTAATCAAAACAAAATTTGTATATTAAATGTAATATATGGAATGATTACTTACCTGTTCTTGTATACTTCAACTGCAGGTATACCCAAGTTGATGTATGATTTGGTCGCGTCTGTGGAGCTAAGATAAAGTTCACCTGTTGAATTTAACATGGGTCTAAGTTAACAGTTAGAAATCAATTTTGATGCCTTTATTCCTAACATTGTACTCGGTTTTGAAGTTTACCTTCGTAGTTCTTTACATATATTGATGTTACTATAATCACTTTTGAATCTTTTGTCCGTCCAACTGCCTTGATATCTTTTAGTTGATCCCCAATCTCACCCCAGAGACATATTCTCATTTTCCTTCCGCTGTAGAACGCAAATCTTGCATGTTATATGCCTATTTTTATTTATTTGAGCGAAATATTTTGATGTAAAGCAAAGAATATACCTCATGTCCTCTATAAATAGCTCGGTTATTTTCGTGTCCTTTGGTTTCTTTTCTGAAAGAGATATTAGTTTTCCGATTACATCTGCGAAAATACGACATACATTAACTTTTGAGGTATACAATATTTTTCTTTTTGTAGAAATAGAGTTAGGATTCGACATTACCTTTACAATAAACAGTATTATTTGGATGTCTATATCTAGAGGGAACATCTTCGAGTTTAAGAAAGTCGAATTTATGTCCTGGGAAATTAGACGTGTTTCCGTCGGGTATCAGCACTTCCGTAAAGTGTGTAAATATTTATCCTGTCATCATTTTTAATTGGCCGATAAAGCTCCTTCTCGCTGACCGGCTCTGTTACGAAATATCGTATAAGATAAACCTCTCCTTCCTTCAGTGTTGACATATATTTGTTCATGAGATAATCATCATTAATGGTGGTAGCATGATGCAGATTCTTCTGAAATTTCATAAAACATAGTATTATGTTTAATAACAGCACAAGGTAATTAACGGTATTTCCTACGTTATTTTCAAAGTGGTCCAAAACAGATAAGATTTGAGACGCTGGCCTTACTTGTTCATCGATTAGAATAAAGTCCAAACCCTTTACGACCCCGGATCTTCCGTACATCGCTTTCCAAATTCTCAGAATTCTTACTTTGATCTCAATGATATCATCTACGAAAGAGCAATTTCAGACGAGTGGTATAAGTAAATAAATATACAAAAAAGATTAATACTTATATTTGTTATACGTTAATGCTCATTCACGCATAGTATTAAAATCTTACCAGTATACAACATATCATCGTTCATGTATCCATCATCACTACCATCCTCATCCTCCTCGCTTGACTCGAATTCCTCCTCATCTTCTTCCTCGCCCTCATCGTCAACAATATGATTAAGGTTTTTACTCTCCACGTCCATCTAAAAGAATATATAAAGAATTAGCAAAGAAAATTGATAATCGACAACAAGTTGATATACTAATGCTTTGGCAGTTGATATACATGAGTTACAATTTAGAGTCCCGACTTATCGGAACCACTTCCCACGTCAACAACTAACGTTACCTTAATAATAGGAAATTATTAAGAATCATTATCAATAAGAGAGGAATGAAGAAGATACAAACCTCCTGTAAGAAGCTCTTTTGACGTTTGTTGTTGAGGCTCTGTGTGTACGAGGAAGAACTTCCGGTGTTGTACTTGTATGTCAGATTCTTCTTATAAGGCAAATATATATTTAGTACCAAGAGAAACCAATTAGGAAACTGAGAAGCCGTTTCAGTTTAGATATTCTTAAACTGAGAAGCCGTTATTTTAAAAATTATTGGAGTAATACTTGAAATAACTAACGGATACAGTTGTAAGATTAAACGTCAATAATATATGTAAATACCCCAATAATTCTTAAAATAGAATAAAGTTGTAATTCTTTGATGAAATCTTCTGATTAGGATAGGTTTCAATTGCAACGTATCCGGAATTTTGTATCCCTTGAGAGTTAGTAACGCTTCAAAATTCTTACTATTTTTTATCTAATTTGGAGTCCCACGTTTGTTTGGAGGCTAAATTTTGTGACTACCTCGCCCTCGAGGCAGCGCATAAGAACCTTTACTGTAGACTAGGTAAACTGAGAAAAAATCCCCATGTTTTATTGCCTGATGACCAAGGTACACATGGTCGATGAGTTTTCAATCTCGAATACTAGAATCGTATGATCACAAAGTGCTATGTTACGAGATAACATTTCTAATCTTTTTGCGAACATGTCTTTTCTTGACTAATCTTTTATTAACTAATCTAGAATGTGTCATGTTCGGAGTCTTAGATTCTTAGCTTTTGTTTTACAATTCAAGGCTACGCCTTATGATGGTCCCGAGGCACCACCCTGTCAAACTAAGCACATTTCAAAACCTTCAGTAGAATCCGTAACAGTGTCATTCTATCAAACCAATATGTAAAAAATCACAACCATGATAGTCAACCAGAGCCAAGGCTACGAAGATCAATTTTTATGTTGTGAACTCTGTTATACACCCATCACAATATATACACCCATCACAATATATACCTGACTGAATTCCATTTTACAGCCGGAAAAAAAAAATCCATTTTACCTATTTTACTTTATTTTACTTTATTCTATTATTGCTCAAAGTTACTTCGTTGGTGAGACAGCCTTAAGTGGACTTGCTATTTGCTTTGAGTCCAATTTTGTGCAAGAGTGTGCACGTAACAAATTAAGATCTTCAGTAGGCAGTGCATCGAGAAAAAAATTATATGCCGTCAGTATCATTAATTGATTCAGGAACCTGTGCATTGGCACTAGAAACCTATCTACTTTGTTGCACCTCACTAGAATTCAGTCAATAAATACAGCTGCGGCACCATCAAATTAATAACATTAATTTCCATAATACATAATGTAAAATATTTAAAAATCTTTAATTTTGAAGGTAAATTAAAATCCGGCTATTATGTTCTTAATCTATCATACAAAACCTAAATTCACTCCATCAATACTGCTTGCGTGGACGTTTGAATTTTTCTTCTCTTCCAGTTGGCTCTAGTTTAACCTTTCTTTCCATTTCCACTTTTGCTATCTCTGCATCTTCATCCGAGCTTACTTCAGGATCACTGTTTTCATCTTCCGGTTCCTAAATCATACAGTATTATAATCTAGTTATTCGCTATCAACATTGTTTTGTATTGGCTATAACATAAATCCGTTCAAAATTTTGCTCTTTACCTTTTTCACCTTGGTTGTATAATTTTCTCTTTCCTCCGGAACGTTGCTCCTGAATTATTTTATGTTTCTTCATTTAGTAATCACTCAAAATTTCTGTATTAAATGTAGGTACTATGTGATATGTTTACTTACTCGTTCTTATATGCTTCCACTTTGGGTATATCCAAGTTGATGTATAATTTTGTGGCTGGTGTGGCCCTAAGATGCAGTTCACCTGTCGAAATCAATAAAAATTTATTATGGGCAAGTAAGTGAACTTACACTTACAGTTTTGTTCCTCTTCAAAAATGAAAACAAGCCTGTACGTTAACTATGGCTTTTACTCCTAACATAAGTCGATGTACTTGGTTTTTGAAGTTTACCTTGAAAGTGGTTTACATATGTTGATGTTATTATGATGACCTGTGAATTGTTGGTCTGCCCAATTGCATTGATATCTAGTTGATCGGCTATCTCATCCCATAGATCTATTCTCATTTTGGTGCCCCTGTGAAAATATAGATCTCGCCATGCTATAAATTTTGATTACTTGAGCACAGTATTTGATGTAAAGCAAAGAATATACTACCTTAAATTCTCTATGTATATATTAGTTACTGCTCCATCGCTTCCGTTTCGCTTGGTTACTGGTTCCTTTGCCGAAATAGATATTAGTCTCCCAATCACATCTGCAAAAAAAAAAAAAAATGACATTATTTTAGTTCTTCGATTCTATTTATAAACATTTTTCATGATATCAACAGTGTGTTGTTTTTTAGAGTTTTACATTACCTATCAGATAAATATCTTCATACTCTGGAATATCTTCGAGTTCAAGGAAGCATTCGAATTTATGTCCTGGGAAATCGGACGTGTTGCCTTCAACTTTTTGTACTTCCGTATATTGATGGAATTTCATCTTGTTTTTATTTTTAACTGGCAGGTTGCGCTTATCATCGGCGACTTGATATCTACTGAAATTGCTTATATAGTAAACATCTCCTTCCTTCAGTTTTGGAATATATTTCTCCTTGATGTAATTATTAATGGTCGCGTGAATCAGCTCCCCCTGAAATTTGATAAAACATAGTTTATGTCGGCTCCTCTATTACTTTATTACAAAATTTATCAAAAGCTCTTCTTAGAAATCTTCCTTAAAGAGAACAAATACTTACGTGTTCGTCTGTCAGAATCAAGTCCAAACTCCATATCTCCCCTGTGTATACGTTTTTCGCATCCCAAATTCTCAAAATCCTTGCTTCGATCTTATTGAAACACTGGTACATTGCTGTTGGCATGGTTAAAAAAAGAGAAATTTCAGACGCTCACTAAAGCATAATATTTAAAGTGTTAACAGTGTATATCATCATCAGTACCATCCTCATAAGCCGCATAGTACTCAGTGCTGCTTGATTCAGAATCCTCGTTGTCCTCATCTTCTTCAGCGCTGCCTAATTTGAGATCCTCGTCTTCCTCGGCTCTGCATAATTCGAGGTCCTCATCGTCCTCAGCGCTGCTTGATTCAGAATCCTCATCGTCCTCAGCGCTGCTTGATTCGGAATCCTCATCGGCCTCATCTTCCTCGGTGCTGCATAATTCGAGGTCCACATCATCCTCAGCGCTGCTTGATTCAGAATCCTCATTGGCCTCATCTTCCTCGGCGCTGCATAATTCAAGGTCCTCATCTTCCTCGGCGCTGCTTAATTCAGAATCCTCATCGGTCTCATCTTCTTCAGCGCTGCTTAATTCGAAATCCTCATCCTCCTCATCTTCCTCAGAGCTGCTTAATTCGGAATCCTCAGCGTCCTCATCCTCATTGTCAGTAATATAACTAATGTTTTCACTATCCACATCCATCTAAAAAGCATACAAAAAAATTAGTGAAAATATACTCATCGACAATTGCACCTTATAACATGCTAACTCAAAGGAACTACTCAATGGTTTGGCAAGTTTTAGTGAACGCAAATTCTAAGATTATCTTTGTGAAAAATAAGAGAATTGTTCTCCATTAAAATTCTCACTGGATCAAGATTCTGTAAAATTTAACAAAGCACAATCATTGATATCAACACAGAAGGAGAAGCATTAAGAAAAATATCGATAGAATACGAACCTGCAGTAAGAAGCTTTGTTAACGTTGTTGAATTGAGTCTACAATGAAAACTTCTGGTAGTGTTGTATGTCAGATTCTTCTTATAAGGCAGAAAACATATATAGTATCCCAAGAAAAACCAATTAGGAAACTGAGAGGCCGTATACTTAAATAACGGATGCAGTTTGTAAGTCGTCACTGTATGAAACCATTTTGAATTCGGAATAGGATAACCTTTTAATTGCAACGTATCAGGAATTTTGTATCCCTTGAGCGTTAGTAACGCTTCCGAATTTATATACAAACATGTTTGAGGTTCCTGCTAGTTTGTAGTTTTTTGGTTTTTGTTTTACATTTTGTGACTACCTCGAGGCAGCGCATAAGAACCTTTACTGTAGACCAGGGTAAACTGAGAAAAAAGCCCCATGTTTTATTGCCTACTTGGTTGATGATTTTTCAATCTCGAATACTAGAATCGTGTGATCACCAAGTACATACTATGTTACAAGATAATATTTCTAAGTTTTTTTTAATTTTGTTGATTTCTTATAATTGAACATGTCTTTTACTATTTTATCTTAACTAATCTCAAATCAGAATGTGTTTCTAGATTTTAGACTTTCAGATGAAGAACCCAAAGAGAGATCTGGATGAATGGTAGATAATAGTTAAAGGGTTGTTTGAATGATTATTATCTTTTGTTTTACAATTCTAAGGCTATGAAAAACCGGACTGAATTGTCCCGAGGCACCACCCTGTCAAACTAAGCACGTTTCAAATACTAGAATCTTAAGTAGAATCCGAGCAGGTGTCATTCTATCAAGACGGCCGTTTTCAAATATATTTTTTTATTTTTATTTTACATGACAGAGACCAACTCGACCAACAAAAAAGATTTTAGACCGAAAAAATCACAACCATGATAGTCAACCATAGTCAAGGCTATGAAGACCAATTTTGATATGTGGTGCTTTTTATGTGGTGCTCACAGTATTCCTGACTGAATTCCATTTTACAGCGGAAAAAAAATCCAGTCACCTTTTGCCATTTTACCTATTGCTATTTGCTTCATGATGTTTGCCTCGATGGTGGAGAAGCCTTCTGTAGGCAGTGGCCGTGCATTTAGAAATAATTTTCATAGAAATCTTTAGCTTAGGTGGAAATGGTAGACGTAATACTCAAGATGTGCATCATTTGAGATTCCCTCCGAAAAGAGATGATATGTGCACGAGAATGGGTGCGTTGGCAAATGTTGCCATGTTGGAGTGAAAACTCGTGTCAGCTACTAGGTCCCATGTGTTGGAGAATGGGTCCCTGTCCGTATCGCATGCGGTGGAGCTTTGTAGAAGGCCTAAATGTGGCATTCACCTGGGATCTCATATGGCAGCAAAAATTGGCCGAGTAAGGTCCACACCAGCACGCTAAAATGACCTGGCGCCTATCAATTGCAACATAAAACTCCTCCTATTTTATAGGAATGTATGTATCCCTAGCAGATGTCTAAATACAGAGAGCGTGCAACTCTAAAACTACTGTGCGTTAATGGCCTCTTCAAATTTCTTCGGAAAACACTTTGCTCAATTAAAATTAAAATAATTAAAAAAAATAATAACTATGAATTTGTAGAAGACGAAAAGTAAACCCGTTCATGATCGACTAAAAAAAAAAAAAAAAAAACATATCACTGGGTTTGATGCTGATGATGATGCGGGTTTTCTAGGGCTTGTCTAATTACATCACTTTGATCTTCGTCTTCCTTAGGTTTTTCACCTATTGATCTAGGTATAGCTAAATAAGTAGGTTTAACATCACCAGCCATGATCACACCGATCTGCCCTTCGTACACAACTTTAACACTTTCTTCCTCCGCTGATTTATCATCACCACCGCCACGATGTGTGGATCCTTCACAATTATTATCATGACATAAAAACATAGATAATTTCCAAGTAGAACAAGCAAGGATCAAAAGAGCAATTGCTATTAAACAAAACATAGCTGCTAATCCTCCAAACAGGAATGGTATTGGCGATGAATGCAATCTTGGTGATTGGATTGGTGATGCTGCTAGTGTTGCTGTTGATAAAAAAGAAATGGTGCCACCATTCCTCATTCTTTTTCAGGGTTTCTCTGATTCTCTCCTCTTACGGGTGAATGGAGGAAATGGGTTTGCAGAGAATGAATTTATATAGCTAGGGCAGTCACTTGGGATGGGAAATGATTTGGTGTTAAACATCACGCGTTTTGGTTTTACGGTACCTCCTCCTGCTGCTGCTGCTGATAAAAGGAATGCCAGTTTTATTTAGGCGACGATGCTGATCTGAAATCTGAATCACTCTAGGCGCTGACTAGACGATAATAATTTCTGAAACCCACTAAATATTCATTTCCTGCACATTTTAGGCTTTATATGCCGATTTCATTTGGAAAGCTCTAATTTTAATCATAAATGAGACCCTAATCACTTTTAGATTTGGTTTCATTTTCGAAAGTCCAGGCTTGCAAAATGCTCATTCTTACAATCTCCATGTTTGATTTGGCAGGGCATAGTGTGGTTTTATATTTACCATGTACAGTATCCACAGAGGTCCGCAGGACTGGTCTCGAAATTGGATTAAGAAATGAGCTTTGAGCGTTAACATTGGAAATCTCAGAGCGTATATTCACCTTTTGATGCTTTAGACTATTATACATGAAGACACTACAGAATTTAGATAGCATACCACTAGTCGTGGCAAACAAAAAACTGTTTCAAATCATATAGTGATACCCCAACTGGTTACCTTGACTCTCAATACATGAAATGTCAGAAAATATCCAGGCACTTTTACAATGATCCATTTTGCATTATATGGCATAAACATACATTAATTCAGCAGGTAAATGTTCCTCCAATACTGCATCGTAATCAGATTTCTCAGTTTGCAAAGCAAATGAGAGAGGGACCTTTTCTTCACTTCTGAACATCATCCAAATTGATCTCACCTTGTACAGCTTTCATAGCGTTATTTACTGCTTTCAAGCTATCAAAGACGGCCTTTTGGTTGCTTGTAAGCTCAATGTCGTTCAACTAAGCCAAGATGCAAATTGAAAATGTCAAACATAAAGTTTATAGCAAAAAGTTGTGCTCTAAGATATAGCAACTAAAAATAGTTGGAAAAAAGCCTCATTCTGCTAACTTTGCCAGTCCAAATTTTACATTTTTGACAACTCCAAATTATTGCAATATGGTTTGTTTGTAGATTACTTAACTTGTTGCTCATTTTCCAAATTTTTAAACATTCCAACATTGCATCCTTATTGGGGCATATCAACTTGCTTTCATCTCTCTATAATCACAGCATCGAGATGAAAAATAACATGAACAGAAAAATGGAAGAAGTCACACAAAGATATCATGGGTGTTTTCATATCCTACTGCTCACACAAGAATTCCTCACAAGACTGTTTTATAACTAGAAAAGATGGGAACCAATAAAATAGAAACACAGAAGCCTAGTTCCAGGTTAAGATTTACAATTTACACAATCCCTGAGAAACTCTAACTACAAGCATGATCTTCAAACAATGTACTTGGGAAGCATGATTTACACAACCCCTGAGAAACTCCAACCACATCACATTTTTATTCACGAATCACGAGTACTACATGAAACTATGCCTGACCCATAGTAGACAATCCATCTATTAATTCAAAGAAAGTCCAAACATTTTGAACCAACAAAGATTAATATGTCAGTTTCACAATATTGTTATATTCAAGTGATTAATTCGTTCAATTTGACCTATATCCTCACCTACATTCAAAGAAATTCCAGAGAGTGTCTAACAACAAAATGGTATCATTCAATAGTTACAAAATGATCCCATTTTAATAATGCCATTCTTGTTTATGTATTGATTGAAATCCAAAATTGAACTTCGTTTTATTCTTTATACAAGGGACATCCAAATATAAACCCCCTCTAACTTCACATGTAATACGAACACACTTAACACTACCCCATGGTCTCAGACAGTTTAAACAGGCTCTATTCATGGATATAAAATTTCAACAGGCTGTTTTCATGGTTAGCACTTAGCAGTAAGATTGAGTAGGCAGTTTCATATATGCAAGTTAATGTGAATTGTGAAAGAAAGGAGTCACATAATTTTGCAGGCCTGCAGCTGTAAAACATGGTGTAGCACTATCCAATGCCTAATAGCATATGGTATTCCCATTCTTGACATGGTTTTATAATGTTTTACACAAACAAATATGAGAATACTTCAACCATGAACAGTCAAATCAAAAGCCAAGTAACTTCCAAGTTGCAGGAATGAAAAATGACAGTAAACACCAACATATGTATGTACATACTGCATCAGCCTTGCATCGAGGGAAGTTTCTCTTACCCATTGTGTGCTTGGCTTTCTGGTGGCTACTCTTGATATTGCTACCGGAAAGTACCTTACAAATACACACGTCAAAATTAGTTAGACATAGTTAGACATGAATATAAGGAATAAAATTACTGGGTGAACATAACAGGGTTATGAATTTACCTGATGCTCTTCAGTAATCCAAAATTTCACAGGATCCTCCCACTCCATGTCGGGTAACGCATTGGGTTTATCTGCAAGACACTTTTCATTCGTATCTTGGGGTTTATATTGTGAAATGTCTTTTTCATTTAGCTTTCTTGTTCTTAAATATCCCACAGGCAATAGAGTAGCTTTTTTATAACGTTCATCTAGTCCGAGCAAATCCTGAAATAGATAACACGTAAATTTTTCATTCAGTTGCACAGTCAAATCATATGGAACACAAAACAACCAAAAATAACATAAAGAAATGGCTATTCTTCATTTCTCTCTATTCTTCGTTGTTTGTAAATTCCTCCTCATTTTACAAGGAGAAGAATCCGAAAAATCCTAAAGGATAGCTAAAACAGAAAAATGCATATTTCTTAAGATTTTGTTCGCAGGGCTTTTTCTAAGTCGAATGACTAAATGAAAACTGAAGCCAGTGCTCAGGTGACCAAATACAGAGAAGTAATGACTGATGTGAAGCCGTACTATGGAAGTCTTGTATTCCTCGAGGCCTCTGTTGCCAAAATTTCAACAAGTAAATGGATCAAAGCTCGTGCAATTTCCAATGGGTATGTGTTAGCCATGGCTACCCGCTAGGCCGCTACTGTATATGACAACGGAGTGTTGACCTTGCTCCCTATTTTCTTGATCTTCCATCCAGTATAAAACAACAAATTTAAAAGGTGAGGGAGTCTCAGGGGGTCTAAGCAAACTCCAATACTCGCAGGATTTGAATGGACATACTAATACCGGTCATTAAATCTAAAACTAAGCAAATAGATGCATATAGAAATCCAAATAGTCATGTCCAACACGCTTGCCCATCCATTTGTAGCCAGACAGTAGCAAAATTACTTTTTAAGAAGTCTGATAGATGCCATTGCCAGGTAGCTTTCTACATAAATGACTTGTAGTTGTATACTTGTATGGCTAAATTAAGCAGCTTGTTCAAAGCTTTGCTACAGGACATTACAAAATAAGCATTGTCAGACTATTGTGAGGTTGCAGCTCTTAACTACAAATAACAAATTGAACTCAATTGTGGCTTACATATGACCCTGTCATCCATTTCTTATCACGCTACAACTCTAGAAATCAAAACAACCATTTCCATCACCCTTTTTATTGTTTAAGAAAAGCAAATGAATAATCAGTTATGAGTATAAATCTCTAACTCAGTCGCTTAGTTTCAATTTTACATGTATTTCAAAGTTGTTCACATGCACAATAACCAAACAGAAATGTATATCATCATTTTTGTTGCATAAGAACTGATTCTCATTTCTTTTGAAGTTCTAGTTTTATGAGGGCTAGACGGAATATAAACAAAAGGGTACAAATTAATCTTACGTTTTAGCTGATGCATCTGCTCAAAGTACTGGAAGCTCTCTAGAATATCATCCCACCATATGAACCGAAACAAGTACAGCATCAGTACAACACATGATGCACATTTATGTGGCTGGACCACGCACAAACAAGGCCCTCGGGGAGGTAGAAACATAGTTTGTCAAGGTTCACAACCAGGAGGAGAAGTATCTTCAAAACCACATTTCCGCTCAAACCGAATATCAAAATCGGCACATAAACCTTTCTTCCTTCCTTGTATTCTTCTTGCCCTTCTTCTCCTTCTTCTGCATTTCAACAACCAAAACAACTTTGATTTATGACTAATTTTTCTTGCAACACCATCCATATCTTTTACAAAGAGAGTATGTTTCTTGATCTATCTGCTCACTTCATACCCAGACAGTATGTTTCTTGATCTATTTGCTCATTTCATACACTGCATTTTTCATTTCAGAAAGGGAAGCCTGAAACTACAACTCTCTCTCTCTCTTTCTCTTAAGCTTTTTGATTTTATACATAGGGTTAGGGCTTTAGGGTTTACTATTGTTTTGTATTTACTATCTGCCTAGCGGATAAGGGCACTCACTGTTTGATAAGGTGGATATGAAATGATACCCAGTTCTGATTCTGAAGTCCTATATCTAGAAATTAAAAATTGTCAAACTTTTAGTAATTTCATAGTAGACAAAATCTGACTGAAAATGAGCGACTACCACTAGTTGATTTTGTACACCAGCAAGACAACCATTTTCAATATTCTTGTTCAATAGTTTCATAATATAAAGCGGAAAATTTTACAATCACCTGGCAAACAGAAAAAAAAAAAAAAAGTGGAGTAGGCAAAGCAACTGCAGAAAAGGCTCTTTAGCAAATAATCTTTAAAGTTCATTTGGGAAGTTTGAGAATTCAAAAGCACCAGTAAAGGAGACATGACGACATTCACTTGCTTAAAAGTGAAGGACCGGAGTTACAGCTACGATACTACTAGTGTATATGAAGTGTTAAAAGATACTCCAGCATCTATAAGTTCTGATATGAAAAATGTTGATTCTTATGCGTCGTTCCAGTGTAGGGTGCAAAAGGAAGAAAGAATGAGTTCTATTCCTGGTTCTATTTGCATGGTTCAGTCAAAGAGGAACTAAGTACTGGTTTGAAGGAAATTTTGACATTTTCTTTTTCTTCTCTTCTTGGGCAAGTGTAGGAGTTTCAGAAATCAAAATTCTTTAACTGAAGTCAAAGGGAAATTTCAGAGCCAATGTCCCCAAACCAATAAGTTAAAAGCGGCGATTCAACATATGTAGTATTTAAATAAGTTATAAGAGAGCTGAAAACAAATTATTTGAGGAGGTCCGAAAAAAATTAAGGTTCTAAGAGAAGATTGAAGAACAAGAGAAACAAAATAAAGATGAAAGTATATACTGATTTACACAGACAGCTTAGAATAATAAAGTGCAGAAACTGTGTGATCAAGAAACTTGTTAGAAATGTCTAGCTTCGACAGAAATCAAAACTCATTACACCAAACCTCCTTACACTATCAGCTTTGAAGAGGCAAGGGTTGTCAAAAGAACAATAAAGCTTCTGAAGCGAGCACTGTCAGTGGTTGATCACACAGGTGTTTGCAGATTACTTGTTGTTCAACATTCATGATCCAGGTATCAACTTGCTTTAATAATTCTTCCTGGGTCTTTTTCTTCTTTAACGCAAGTAAGGCACTGTCTTTCTCCTTCTCAAGAATCAATTCTCTAGCTGCTTTAATCTCAGCTTTTATAACAGGCACAGCATCAAGCTGAAGAAACACTGACACAACATGAAACAGAAAAATGGAAGAAGTCACACACAAAGATACCATTGGTGTTTTCCCATTTCCGATTCCGCTCGTACCGAATGTCAAGATCAGCCCATAAACAACTATGCCCTTTCTTCCTTCCTTCCTTTTTATTCTTCTTGCCCTTCTTCTTCTTCTGTATTACCCGAGTCAACAACCAAAACAACTTCGATTTGTGGCTAAATATTTTCTTCCAACACCTTCCATATCTTTTACAAAGAGAGTATGTTTCTTGATCTATCTGCTCACTTCATACTCAGACAGTAAGTTTCTTGATCTATCTGCTCATTTTCATACCCTGCATTTTTCATATCAGAAAGGGAAGCTTGAATCAAAAACACTCTATCTCTCAAGCTTTTTCTTTTTATACATAGGGTTAGGGCTGGGGCTTTAGGGTTTACTGTTGTTTTGTATTTACCATCTACCTAGCGGATAAGGGCACACTCACTGTTCCATAAGGTGGATATGAAAAGATACATAAGTTGCCGAGTGTTGAAAAGTTGGACCTATATGAGTTCGAAAAATCAAAATCTGACTGAAAATGAGTGACAACCCAACAATATACCACTAGTTGATTTTGTACACCAGCAAGACAACCATTTTCCATATTCTTGTTCTTTTTTTCTATTTTTTTGATGCAAACTTTCCATATTCTTATTCAATAGTTTCACAACATGAACTAGAATTTTACAATCACTTAATGTGGAGCAGCCAAGGTAACTGCAGAAAATGAAGACAGCTTTTTACAAAATAATCTTTAAAGCTCATCTGGGAAGTTTGAGTCAAAAAGCACCAGTAATAACTTTGAGAGTTCAAAAGCACCAGTCAAGGCGACATGAGGACGTTCACTAGCTTGAAAAATGAAGGACCAGAGTTACAGCTATTAAATTGATAATAGTACAAATGAAGTGTCCTGCATCTATAAGTTCTGGTATGAAAAACTTTTTTTTTTTCTCTTCCAACAACTTTAGAAATTTCCTCTATTTTAATCCGCAACACCATTGCTCTACTAACATAAGAAACTTCCCAGAATGAAAAATGTGAATCCTGCTCAAACCCTTCTTCATACCTACCTTTGATCCCTTTGCAATCACTTGCATAGTTTCGTATAACCAAACCAGTACCAAGTTGGTTAGTATTATGATAAACAAAGCATCCACATTGATTTTACTGACATCTATTATAGGTGGTTTCCAGGTAGAGATTTCTGAACCTGAAATGATAGACATGTCAGGAGATATTATCTAACTGTGCAGAAATAAGCAAATTATGTAGATGAAACTTAATTCTAGAAGCTGCAGAGATTGGGTTAACTGTTCTTCCTTTATACAGTCACACCGTTCCTTCCAGATAATCCATGATCCTACCATTAGAGGAATGAAAAGTGACAGTAAACACCAACATATGTATGTACGTACTGTTTCAGCTTTGCATTGGGGTGCTTGGCTTTCTGGTGGCTTCTACTGGTATTTCTATTAGAAGGTACCTTACGAATTAGGTACACGTGAATGAAATAAACAAAATTGCTGGGTGAACATACCAGAGTTATGAATTTACCTGATGCTCTTAAGTAATCCAAAATTTCACAAGATCCTTCCACTCCCTGTCGGTTAACTCATTGGGTTTATCTGCAAGACGCTTTTTTGTAAAGTGGGTATATATAGTGAATCAGTGATGTCTTTTCCATTTAGCTTTCTTGTTCCTAAATATTCCACAGGCAATAGACAAGGTAGTTTTTTTATAATGTTCATCAAGTAGGAGCAAATCCTGAAATAGATAAAACAATAAATTTGTCATTCAGTTGCATAAGTCACACAATCAAATCATATGGAACACAAAACAACCAAAAAAAAATTAAAGAAATGGCTATTCCTCAATTTTCTCTATTCTTCATCATTTGTAAATTCTTCCTCATTTTTACAAACACATGAGTTCGAAAAATCCTAAGGGGGAAAAAAAGAAAATGCATATTTCTCAAGCTTTCGTTCGCAGGCCTCTTTCTGAGTCGAACTACGAAATGAAAACTGAACCCACTGCTCAGGTGACCAAAGTTGGACAAGTAATGGCTGATATGAAGCCAAACCATGGAAGTTTTGTATCCCGTGAAGCCTCTGTAGTCCAAACTTCAACAACTAAATCAATCAAAGCTCTTGTAAACTCTAATAGGAAGGCCTTAGCCGTGGCTACCCTTTACTGTAAATGACAATAGAGTGTTGAGCTTGCTCACTCTCTTTCCTTGACTTCCATCCGGCATAAAACAACAAAGTTTCTTCTATAAGATAACATCATTGTTAAGATAGGTAAGCAGTGAGCTTACTGACCACTAGATCAATGCATCAAAACCTAACCTGATGTGTTTTAAAAGGTGAGGGAGTCTCAAGAAGTTCTATGAGATGAGATGCCATTGCCAGGTAACTTTCTATATAAATGACTTGCATCCATATGGCTAACACAGCTTGCATCCATATGGCTAAATTAAAGGAGCTTATTCAAAGCATGCTTACAGGACTGTATAACATAAGCATTGTTAGAGAGCTATTGTGAGGTTGCAACTCTTGACTATAAATAACAAGTTGAACGCCACTGGTTCCTGTTATCCATTTCTTAGCACATTACAAGTCTAGAAATCAGTTCTAATAATGGCAATCGAATATGTCTCAAAGTAACAAGGCAGATGTAAACCTAAAAAGATTAAATACAGCGGTCTTCTTACCATAAAACTAGAATTTAATCTGCTTTCAAATAGAGAATTTAAAGGATAAATCGAAACTAAAAACATACCCATCCATCTAAATAAAGCAAAGATCCCTACATCTACATGCAAATCGAATGCCATAAAAAATGAGATAACCCCAATTTACCTTAATGGCCCACTGCCGTCCCTTGTCATCCTGAGCTAGCTTATCCCAACGGTCTTTCCAGTTGAGCCGCCGAGATTGCTTTAGCAACACCCCAACGGCATAAGAATATCAAGTTTGATTATCTGCATTAGGTCCATCATCATCCCAATTGAGTTCTTGCTTAGTTTTCGTCTCTCCCAAGAAAGATGCAAGACTAGTATCACTTCGAACCTTCTCGTGTTAGGAACAGAAGCTGCTTAGAAAGACATGTTAGCTCTCCGTATAGTATTAACAAAAAGTAGATCTAAATATAATGCTTTGATGTTATCTGTAATAAGAAAAATGAAAATGTTTTACTAGTACCTGAAGAATTAGAGTGCTGACCTCGCTCCCAATTTTCTTGATCTTCGATCTTGTATAAAACAACAAAGTTTCTTCTATAAGATAACAGCATGGATGAGCCGTGAGCTTACTAACCACAGGATCAATACAACAAGATCTAATCTTATGTCTTTTTAAAAGGTGAGGAAGTCTCAAGGGGGTCTAAACAAACTCCAATACTCGCAGGAATCGAATAGACATATACTACCAAACATTCTACATGGCATACCTAAAATACCAACACAGATCACTGAATCAAAACTAAGCCGATATACGCATACATTCTACATTGCCAGGTAACTTTCCACATAAATGACTCATAGTTGTATGGCTAATTAAAGCAGCTTATTAAAAGCATTGTTACAGGACTTTAGAACATAAGCATTGTTAGAGAACAATATTGTTAGGTTGCAATTTTTAACTATAAATAACAGAATGTATGCCACTGTGGCTTACATATGACGCAATACCGCATTTACTTATTCCACTACCATGTCTAAACGAGAAAACTAACTAAAGCTGAAGTCCACTACCATGGCTCACATTATACTCCCCCATTCAGATAAGGTGAAGTCCCTAGCGAAACATAGCTAAAGTTAAAATAAGTAAGTAAAATATACTCCCAAAAGTTGAAAAGATGATATAAAGACAGAATAACAGTGGTCATGGCATCGTACTCACTAAAACAATGTCAAAAAGCATTTTGATTCACAAAAATGCTACCTACCAACCAGCTTTAAAGTTCAAGGAAAATTACCTGACCAATTCATAAGCAAGTATCCAGGGTCCCATCCTCCTACAGCTGGTTGAAAGGCAGATCATGGCTTTCTATCTCCTTAATTTCAATCAACTCCATTATCTTTGTATCTTCTTCCCTAATTACTTCGACGAAACTAAGGTGCTCTTGTGAGCAAATACTTTAAGAAACGACTCCCAAAAATCCACGAGCATTTTTAATGTTGAAGCTTTAGCATTGTAAATGTTGAGATAGTAATCGCTGCAAGTTAAAACACCATCATTCTTCATAAGGCTAATAATTCACATGACTGGCGTTTCCTCTCGCTCTTTCATGTCCTGATCATCATTCTTCTTGTTCAATAGCCATAAGTCATAACCTTTAGCAAAGAAACCTTCATCCAAACATTCCAAGGTTTCTCCTTCATCCAAACTTGGTCTTCAACTCATGTTGAGTTCTGCTCAAAGTGAGTACCAAGCCATAACCTCGTTAAAAGACTGTGATGAGGTGCCAAGTAATTGTATTCTCAATCTAAACCAGTTCTAGAAATAGAAGCTCTTCTGAAATGGAAACCAAACCTTATTAACCAAACTTGTACTCTACTCCCATCTTGGAATAGAAATTCTACAAGGTATGCCAAAACAGACTCATCGGATTCATTCCCTCCAAAATTGGTAATCCTTCAAAACTAACCCACCTTGATCTTTCTAAAAATCAATTGATTAGATTAATCCCTCAACAGATTGGCAATTTACATTTATTTTGTCACTGCTCTAAAATTGTACCAAAACAAACTTAAGTGGCTCTATATGCAATCTAACCAGCTTGATGACCTCATCAATTGATGCAAATAATCTTTCTAGCATCATTCATGCAAAACTCATAAACCTAAGATCCCACAAAATGTTTATAGTTGGTGTAATAGCAGATTTAGCTTCTACCGGCGATCATTTTAGAGTAGGTATTTTCTACTACATGGAGATTGCGATGTTAGGCTTTCTCCAATGGGATCCCTACTTGTTTATGTAGACCCAGCAACGTAGCCTAATTAGAAGACTGTGCTGAAGAGAGTTCTTGAAAACCTAGGTTACCTGTTAAAAATTTACCAACTGAGTAGCTGATAAACCGTTTCTTTCTCTTAGCCTTTCGGTCTTCTGAGTCTTCATCATCAACCAATAACAACTTTGATTTTTTACTAACTTTTCTGCTTCCAACACCTTCTTCCATGTCTTTATGATCTTCTGAGTCTACTAGTTTCACTTTCAATCATCTCTCTCTCTCTCTCTCTCTCTCTCTCTGAAGCAAGATTTTCAATTTTGTATGTGAATTAGGGCCAAGGAGCTGCAACCAATGTATAATAAAAACAAATTTGATGGAGCACCCAACTTAATGGATAAGGGCAGAACCCACTGGTTAATACACAGCTAGGTTGCACAGACGCGGACACTACAAAATTCTCAAAAAACTGGACGCGACACGTATATACGTATTATATTTATATATACAATCATGTATTTATACAACAAAGTCAAGTGTTTTGATCTTAAAAATTAGAAAATGATATTACATGTATATAAATTTCAAAAGAAAAGAAGATATCATTTGTTTATACATGCCGAAGATCAATCACTATAAACACATAGCACAATCAAATTGTTTTTTCTTTTTTACATGCTTCTTCTTACTACTTGTAAGAAGTTCTCTGTACTCCCTCTTCTTCTGAATAAAATCTCTTCTTTATCAAAAAATAAATAAATAATCAAATTGCATTATTAGAACAACACATGCCCAACTAAGGGTATACGTTTTTTTTTATAAGAAGACAATTTTATTTATGTATTAGAGGAAGTGTGCAAAATATACAGTATAGGAGTTAAGCCAAGCTTGGCTCTTTCTAGAATACTAGATCTTACATTTTCATTCGCATTCTCCGTAGAGAAGTATTTAATCCTCCTAGTTCTTACTTCATTTGCTAGTTTGTCTTCGAAATCTACATGTTTCCTAGATTTGTGCATAAAAGAAATTGAATTATAATTTACAATGGAGAATTTGCATCTATCGATGCTATTTTGAGACCTCCAGGAATGAGCTTCAGGACTTTCATCTCCTTTTAGAATCTTCATTAAGACTTGGCAGTCATTAACCATGCAACAATTTTGGAGCTTCAATTCCTTCATCCATCTCATGGCCTTAAATCCGACTTTCGCTTGACTTCTAAGGGGCGGAGGCCCCGCCACTTCCCCGCATGACATTGCTTCCTATTGCCTGCATTATCCAAAATTCATATCCCATTGTGAAATCATCTTGAGAAAAGGAGGCATCAAACGAGGAAAAGCCAATCATAGTCATTGTTTACATGCACATTCTTTGTCACACGATAGACATCTTAGCGATATCAAAGAACCTTATTGGCTTTATTGTCCCTACTGGAATTGAAATTTAGGTAAGATGTTCTAATGCTATCAATTAATTTATTCACATTTGATTGATTATTATCAAACTTGACACTTTGTTTCGAACTTCCGGATGGACCAAATTATGAAAGTAATCTGGTTATGCTTGTTAGTTAGACTCCTATCATTCATCCAAAATTTAAACCAATCCATGATGTTAGTGATTCCATTGAAAACATAAATGACCCTAAGATCAAACGCATCCCATACTTTCCTAGCCATGTCACAATGAACAAACAAATGCATTTCATTTTCTACTTCAAGGTTATCACACATCGCATGAAGGATCGTAGTCTTTCACATATTTAGACATATTGTTTCCCGGAGAGCAAGAGCATTTGACACAACTTTCCAACGAACATATTAATTCTAGGCAACATATTAAGGTTCCATAAATGTTTCCAAAACCTAGCTTCATCCTTTTCAAAACTTCGTGTTTGTCAGAAAGTTATAAACTGATTTAGTATTAAGATTCTCGGAAGTAGTAGACTTCCATCTAATTTTGTCTTGCATGTGGATGTTTGTAGTGATCGAATTTATAGCACCATGGAAAGACACATCAATATATTTGAAAATAATGTTCATGTTCCAATTCCCATCTGAACTCATTAAATCACACACATTAACAGGCATGTTGCAATCATGAACAATAGGCTTTAGAAGCTGATCCTGCTTGGGTAACCAAAAATCAGTCCAAATATTGGTTGATTTCCCATCATTAATCTGGTAAACATGGTTGGAACTAATAATGTTAAGACCTTTACGCAAACTGGTCTAAATCCAGGAAATCATATTCCTTCTAGTTTTCTTAAAAGGGTTTTGGTCTCTAAAATATTTATGTTTAAGAATTTTAGCCCATAGTTGGTCTTGGTTATGTATAAGCCTCCAAAGCCAATCTAGTGATTAAGGCAAGGTTGTGTTTATGGGGTTTCTAATCCATAGACCACCTTGTCGTATGTCTTTTGTTATACTCGGCCACGCCTTTGAATAGTAACATTTTTCTTGTTCTTCTTTTGCCATCAAATCTCTCTCTGGATTTTGTCAAGGTTATCAAGAGTTTTTTTTAGGAAAAGCAAGACACTGCATTTGATGATTAGGGTAGGCGCTAAGGACATTTTTGATTAAAACAGTTCTCCCGCTTGGTTAAACATCTTTCCCATCCAACCCCAAGGGCGAAGTGTAATATTTATTAAGAAGCGGTTCAAAACTATTCGTTTTGTTTTTATCAAAGAAAAGTGGAGTCCCTAAGTATTTATCATTTTTCGAAATTTTCCTGATTTTAATTATTTTAGATATTATTTTACAATGTTTGTTGTGAATTTTCGGCGAAAAGTAAACTCACGATTTATTAAAGTTAATGACCTGCCCAGTCATTTCACCAAACGTGTTTAAAATGTTTATAATGTTTTTAGCTTCATTGAGGTTAGCTTTAGCAAATAAGAAATAATCGTCGGCGAAGAACAAATGTGAAACAGGGAGGAGCACCTCGCAACTTTAACACCGAGAAATCGCTTTATCATTTTCGGCTTTTAGGAGAAGTTTAGAGAGCACTTCCATGCAAATAATGAATGATAAGGGGACGAGAGGGTCCCCTTGTCTAAGACCCCTAATTACAGAGAAATCGTCACGGGGAACACCATTTAAGAGCACGAGAGAACGAAGTAGTTGAAACACATTCCATAATTATGTGACGGACATCATCGCAGAAACCAAAAGACCTAAGAGTTTTATCAAGGAAATCCCATTCAATCTTATCGAAGGCTTTCGAAAGATCGATTTTAAAGCCATGTGACCAGATTTGTTTTTTGAAATTTTCATGGAATGAAGAAGCTCATGAGCAACTATAATATTGTCTCATTATTTGGCGCCCGTGTATAAAAGGCGATTGGTTATGAGAGATAAGCTTAGAAAGCATTGGTTTAAGACTTAGTAAGTATTTTAGAGATAATCTTATAGGTGGTGTTACTAAGACTTATAGGACGAAAAACAAGCGGGGGTAGAAGGGTTGAACTTTAGGGATTAGCGTGATGAAAGAGTAATTCATATCTTTAAGGAGATATTTTTTCTTAAAGAAATCTTGGACCATATTAATAACATATTTTTTAACAACATCCCAGTTTTCTTTGAAAAAAACTGGCGGGTAACCGTCAGGACCAGGAGCACCCCACTGATTCATATTGAAGAGGGTGTTTTAATTTCAATCTCATCAGGCATTCTAATAAGATTTATATTATCTTCCTCATTGACACATGGGACAATGAGGTCACTAATCAAATCAAGATGTTTAACATTACTGGCAGAGCTTATGGATTTAAAATGTTTAATGAGCATTTGATGTATTTGGTTATTACCATCAATCCAAAGGCTTGTTTCATCTCTAAGTGTATGGATATGGTTTATACGTCTTCTGTTATTAGCATATTGGTGAAATAAAGTGGTGTTGCGGTCGAAATCCTTAACAAAATTGTCTTTGGAGAGATGATTGATAGGTGTAGAATACACCGTATTTACTATATAGAGTTTATGCTTTCTTTGCTATTTTTCTTGTGAATTATGTACTTTACGCGTGTTTTTGAGTTATTAGGTACTCTGGAGTCGCACGGAGGAAAAGAAGCGGAAATCATCCCAATTGGAGCAAAAAGGTGAAGCTATCGGCGAAAGAACGAGGTCATTCCGGGTCCGTACGAGAAGGTTGTAAGCAAAGTCAACAATTAAACATCGGTTCCCGGGACTGACAATACAAAGAGATTTATTGGTGGCCCATATCCACTTTCCAGGGTGCCTTAATAATGCCGTACAGGCAACCTTATCATTTGGTTGAGAAAAGGGAAATCATTCTCAGCCTCAAATTTTAGTTTCTGTGAGAAGAGGGAGCTAGGTTGGAAGAAAGAGCTAGGGTTTTGGATTGAATGAAGTTGCTCATCGAATATTGAGCTCGAGTTTATGAACCTGTGTTGTTTTGCTCGGAAATTAGAAGTTAGGGTGTGATTGGGAAAGTTGATGTTGAATCCAGAAGAAGACATGACTGAGAAATACAGAAATTGAAGAATGGAGATTTGAAGCTGTGTGAAATAATGAGGTTTAATGTCTTTTTGTGAACAACTGGTAGCTCAGATCGAGAAGAGAATGGATCTACTGGTGTGGCTGTTGAATGCGAGAGGAAGAAATCTGAGATGGGTCTGGTTCAGATCGATGGATGATTGAGCTGTGAAGACTCAGATGAATGGGTTTTCAAGTTAAAATTTGTGAGGATTCTCAAGGGTTCAAATCAGTGGAGGCTGCAATGATGGGTATGACTTAGTTAAAGTCATGAATAGATGCAGGGGAAGTTGATGGTGGTTAGTGATTCAGGTGGTCTGAGCTGCTACAAATGGGTTCCTCAGGTGGTGAGATTGAAAGAATGTGGTAGTTCAGGGAGGAATGGTCCATGGTGTTGGTGGTGATCTTGAAGAAGAAGGAAGTTGGCTGCTGTGTTATGAGTTTGTCTCAGGTGAGCTACTGAAATGGTGCAACTGGCGCTGTTGACATGGTGATGAAGCTCAGGTGGTGACTTTCTGAAATTGGTTGATGTGGGTTGCTGTTGGCTTGAGATGTTGGTGGTGCTGGTGCTTAAAAGCCTGAGTTCTGTGGTTGTTTGTGGCAGGAAATGGGGGTTTGCTGTTGATCAAGAATTAGCCAGGGTTAGGTTCTTGGATGTGTTGGTTGCCATGGATGCTACTGTTGGAGATTGAGAAGTGGCACTGGTGGTTATTCTTTCATTGGTTTGCAGTGTTGGCTGCGGCAGCATTTGTGGTGCTGTTGTTATGGTTCAAGGGCAGGTGAAGCTGCAGTAAGGCACTAGTTGAATCAAGAAACCAGAAAAAAAAAAAAAGAACTATGTTGCTTTGTGTAGTTGAGTAATGGTCCTGGTGGAGCTGTGCATCTTGTGCTTGGCATGAGCTGAAATGAGGCAGTGGAGATGACATTGCTGCAATGGGATTGATGCACTGGAAATGGGTGGACTGAGGCTGTGAGAAGTGTGAAAGTGAGGCTTACAGTGCTTGAACTAGTTATGGTGGAACTGCTGATGCCATGAAGGCACTGGTGGTAACTGGAATGAGGGAAATGATGATGGAGCTAGGTGGTTTTGCAGGCTAGAAGTGAGTTGAAGGTTCAGGTGTGAGGCTCTGGGGTGGACTGTTTTCAGTGTGTTGAACTGGCCTGCAATTGTGGGCTGTGATGAGGCTGAGCTGCGAGGCACCCATTCTTTGGTGGTGATGATGTTGGCCTGGGAAGTATGGAGCTGCAGGGCAGGCTTAGGTTTTTGGGATTTGAGCCGTTGCAGGTGGTGGTGGTAAGCTACATGAACTGCAGGTTGGAGATGAGACAAGGTTAAGATGTGGCCTGAGCTGTTGAATGCTGGCAAGTGAGCTGTTGTCATAGCTATGTTGGGAATTGACAGAGTCTGAGCTGGAGTTGCAGCCAAGGCTATGATGGCATTGCAAGTTTCAAGGTATGGCTCAAGTAATTGGCAAGGCTGTTGCTGTGGCAGTTGGTGATGCTGCTATGCTCGACAAGGGTTGGCTTCTTGGTTTACAATGAGCCGAGCCGGGATGATTTACAAGGCCACAAATGGAAATGTTCCTGCTTTTCGAGCTATCTTGCGGAATTGATGATGAGAATGTTTTACTGAGGGCTCAAGGTTAGGCCGAGTAGAAATGGCGAGCTATGACTTGGTGATTGTGAGGTGAGTGCGGGCGGGATACGGGGCATGAGCAAATGAAAGGGTCGGGTGCCATGGTGTGAAACCTAACTAGAGTGGCGACATGAGCTAGCATTGAGAGCTGCCGGGAGTGTAGGGATATGGGGTTTGTGAACGGAAGGTGTTTCAAGATGAGGAGGTGATGTGATTGGTGTGGCGAAGAAGATTTGTGTGAAGCAACGTTGTGGCCTCGAGAAGGAGAATGAATTATCGGGGCCATAATGGCTGGTTGAAGTGCAATGATTGCGAGACGCAGAATTAGGCACAAGTTGGCACGGGAAAACGATCCTCGGGTCTCGACAAGCCCGGAAGGCTAACCACTCGCCTAACCCCGGATCGACATGAATCATCCCGACTCACATTAAGTCATGGTCTCGACCGAGTTGATCGGACCCGACCTCCCTTGACTCGGTCTGACCGAAGTTAACTCGTTGACCCCGATCTGACTCGTTGACCTATGGACCGGCGGACTTTGCCGGTCCATCTGAGCCGATTTCCTCCAGCGACTTTCCGCCAATTTCCGGCCCACAATCCCAGTTTTCCGGCGACGATTTTTGGACATATTTTCTACACGGGTTTCTCACTCCCGTGGGCTTGGTGGACTTGCATCTAATGGACTTTGAAGACAAAACCTAGTTTTGGAAGGAGAAAAAGGCTATAAAAAGAGGAATTCTACAACTTTTGGAAATCATCATTATCTCATATCTTTTCCTTGGAATTTTGGAGAACCGTTTTTGGGTTACACAACTAGGGTTTGCTTTTGTTCATCTTCTTCTTTATTCCTTTGATATTTTTGGTGATGAACTCCATAGCTATGAGTAGCTAAATTCTCTTTTTATTGGTTAAGGATGTAGTCCGATTTCTAAAACTTGTGTTTGCTTTATGTATTAGTTTTCTCTCTTGTTTATCGTTCAATTCTCTTCATGGTTTCTATGATCACATGATTGAAGTATTGTGATAGGATTATGGTGTTTGATTAGTTAAGTGGCCAATTAATTGAACTTGCATCTTAATCCATAGCTATTTTAGGGTTTTTCATCAAGCGATAACCTTGAATACAAGTAGCATGATATGTTTACGGTTTGTAGTGATACACTCTCGTAATCATATGTAGAGTTTGACCATTGTCCGAATTGTCTTGCGCAACGCATGACAATTGCATTGATTAGCCTATTTCAAACTTAATGCTCCTAGGAATTGAACTTGATTAGCGCAAGGCGTTAGGTTATTCTTTAGGTAGAATTCACATACGCACCCTAATGTGTGTGTTGATGAACTTGAGAAATTAATAGATTATCTTGCTTTCTTGATTCTCTAGGCTTTTGATAACACAAGAGATTAAATTGTAATTCTAATCATATATGCAAGCACATGTCTAAGATTGAAGATGAATTCCTTGACCAATATCTCTCTCCATTGATTATTCTCTACAATTTATTTTGCTTTTAATTACTTTTATTTGCTTAGATACAACAAACATACACCGGGGAACTTTAGAAACTGAAAGTTTATAACAACCAACGCCTCTCTGTGGATACGAACTCTTTCTTATCGCTTACTATATTTATATTTAGTGGATTGAGAAAGTGAAATTATATTTGTCGGTTGACGACCGATCAAATTTTGGCGCCGTTGCCGGGGAGGCACACGGCTTGTTATTGAAGTTTTTAGTTTCTTTTTACAATTTCTGCTTTTATCTTTGCTTTTTGTTTGTCGTCTTGGTTCTCACTTGGTTGCTAGAATTGTTTTCAGTATCGATCCCTCGGCTACTAAAGATTGGAATTATCCAAGGTGCGGGATAGCTACTCGAAGAGGCACAATACTCCAACCAAGTCAAGGCACAACGGACGAGCACGAGTTAGGAGGTGGACGAAGAGCTACACATACTAGGAGAACAAGAGGTTCCAATCGTCCGTACCACAAGTTGAATTAACAATGGGTGATGCAAATCGTACACTCAAGGACTTGGCTTCTCACAAGCTTGATACACAAACGGGGTTGTATTCAAACAAACTCTACTTTTGAGATTAAGCCGGGGTTGCTTGAGAGAATTACCGAAGTTCCATGGCATGGTGAATGAAGATCCAAACAAACATCTTATGGACTTCCACACCATTGTCACGGCTATGCTTCCAAATGGATGTTGAGGCGGATGGTGCGATGTTGAAAGTGTTCTGTTTCTCTTTAATGGATAGTGCTAAGGATTGGTTATATTATTTACCTCCGGAAGTGTCACAACATGGAATGGGCTGAAGAAACTATTCTTGGAGAGATATTTTCCTGCATCCAAGGCTACTCAAATTCGCAAGGAGATTTGCGGGATGAAGCAAAATGTGGGAGAATCTTTATATGAATGTTGGGAACGATACAAGAGATTGGTTGGAAGCTGTCCTCACCACCAATTCAGTGACGCGATGATTATCCAATACTTCTATGAAGGGCTCCAATCAAGTGATAGGAATCTTCTTGACGCCGCGGGTGGTGGTGCACTAGTGAACAAGACGGTGGCTCAAGCTAGAGAGTTGATTGAGAACATGGCAGCGAACTCACAACAATTCTTAAGTCGTGGTTCGGATGTGATTCTAAGAAGGGTGAGTGAAGTAAGCGAGGTGGAGGAACTTCGTCAACAAATGGGTAACATGAACGCAATGCTTCAACAAGTTGCATCCGCGGTTATACCAACTTCTTCTCAATCTTATGAAGACGAGCAAGCTAATGCGATCTTTCCAAATCAACCAAGACGGTATGATCCCTACTCCAATACTTACAATCCGGGATGGAGAGATCACCCCAATTTTAGCTATGCCAACAAGCAAGGTGCCGTTCAACAACCTACTTTCAACCGTCCTAGTGGATTTCAACCACAACAACAACAATTTCAACAATTTCAACCTCAAGCACAACAATCAATGCAAAATCAAGGCGCGATATTGATGCAAAGCTTCAAACGTTTATGCAAGGTATTTCTACCATGTTCAAGGAGAGCCAACAAGAAACTAAGAGTGCTATCAAGGATTTGCAGACTCAAGTAGGCTCCATGGCAGTTGATATCAATAATTTGAAGGCACAAAATAGTGGGAGACTTCCTTCTCAACCTATCAACCCAAAAGAGGGTGTTAATGCAATTACATTGAGAAGCGGTACACAACTTGTGCAACCCGAAGTTGCTGATTCGGGCAAGGTGGAGACACCCAAGGAACCTGTTTTGGAGGAGAAAACCGAGGATTCTCCCAAACTTCTGAGGTACCTATTCCTAACTCTAAAACTCCGGTTTCTACTTATGTTCCTCCTCTACCTTTCCCTCGCAGATTTGCAAGTTCTAAGAAGGCGGAACTAGAAAAGGAGATTTTAGACGTTCTAAAGAAGATCCATGTGAACATACCACTCATAGATGCTATCAAGCAAGTTCCAAAGTATGCAAAGGTGTTGAAGGACTTGTGTACCAATAAGCAAAGGCTCAAAGGTAATGAAGTGCTTAGTGTGGGGGAGAATGCTTCGGCAATCTTACAACACAAACTCCCACTTAAGTGCAAGGACCCGGGTAGCTTTGACATTCCCGTCACAATTGGTAACACTACATTTAATAAAGCTATGTTGGACTTAGGTGCTTCCGTTAATGTCATGCCCGCGTCTATGTATAATTCACTTGATCTTGGTCCTCTTAAAAGGGCTGGAATTGTGTTGCAATTAGCCGATCGTTCTAATGTCTACCCAATGGGTATTGTTGAGGATGTTCTTGTGCAGGTTAATCAACTTGTATTTCCAGCGGACTTTTGTGTGTTAGAGATGGATGAAGGTTCACCGGACTCGTCTCTTCCATTGCTACTTGGGCGTCCCTTCATGAAAACGGCGAAAACCATTATTGATGTTGACAAGGGAACGCTAACTATGGAGTTTGATGGAGAAATAATACGTTTCAACATTTTCGAGACGATGAGATATCCTAGCGATGTCCACTCTTGTTTCTCCATTGATATGATGGACACATTGGCGCAACAAATGTTTGAGTTGAATGGTGTTGATGCTTTGGAAACCGTGCTCACTACTCCTATTGACAACGGTTATGCGTATAGTGATGAGATGAAAGACACCATTGGTTCTCTTAACTCATTACGGAAAAATCAGCAACTAAGAATATTTCATATGCTTCTTTACCTTGCAATAATGAAAAACTTGTGCCATCTATTGTTAAATCTCCAAGTTTAGAATTGAAACCTCTTCCAAGTCACTTAAAGTACTTGTACTTGGGTGACAATGAAGATTTACCCGTGATTGTTTCTAACGAGCTTAATGAATTACAGGAGCAAAAACTTCTAAGGGTGCTAAGGAAGTACAAGGCGGCCATAGGATGGACAATCGCCGATATCAAGGGTATTAGCCCCGCCGTTTGTATGCATAAGATCCGTGTGGAGGATGATTCAAAGCCTACAAGGGAAGCACAACGTCGTTTGAATCCTCCCATGATGGAAGTTGTGAAAAGGAGATACTCAAGCTTTTGGACGTGGGTGTTATCTACCCCATATCCGATAGCAAGTGGGTAAGCCCTGTACAAGTGGTACCAAAGAAATCGGGAGTAACGGTGGTGGAGAATGATAAGAATGAACTTGTCCCAACTCGTGTGCAAACCGGTTGGAGGGTTTGTATTGATTATAGAAAATTGAATGCCACCACTAGAAAAGATCACTTTCCTTTACCTTTTATTGATCAAATGCTTGAACGTTTGGCTGGACACTCTTACTATTGCTTTCTTGATGGCTATTCGGGTTATAATCAGATTGTGATAGCACCGAGGACCAAGAGAAAACCACTTTCACTTGTCCTTTCTACTTTTTGCTTATAGAAGGATGCCTTTTGGTTTATGCAATGCTCCGGCTACTTTTCAAAGGTGTATGGTAAGTATCTTTTCTAATATGTTGAAAACATAATCGAAGTGTTCATGGATGACTTTAGTGTCTTTGGTGATTCATTTGACCTTTGCTTGAACAATTTGTCTCTAATCCTTGAACGATGTGTTGAAACAAATCTTGTGCTTAATTGGGAGAAGTGCCATTTCATGGTAACTCATGGCATAGTTTTAGGCCATATAATATCTTCTAAAGGCTTGGAAGTCGATAAATCTAAGATAGACCTTATTCGTGCTCTAACCCCTCCCACTACGGTGAGGGAGATTCGTTCGTTTCTTGGTCATGCGAGGTTTTTATCGTAGGTTCATCAAGGACTTTTCCAAGATAGCATCACCACTTTGTAACTTATTGCAAAAAGATGTGGTTTTTAACTTTGATGAGAAGTGTGTGGAGGCATTCAATAGTTTGAAAGAACTTTTGATTTCAGGCCCTATCATTAAACCACCGGATTGGAGTAAGCCGTTTGAACTCATGTGTGATGCTAGTGACTATGCGGTTGGTGCGGTGCTTGGGCAGCGTGTGGGGAAGCTTCCTCATGCCATTTATTATGCTTCTAGAACGTTAAATGAGGCTCAACAAAACTACACAACCACTGAAAAAGAGTTATTAGCCATTGTTTTTGCTTTAGAAAAGTTTCGCTCTTATCTAATTGGTACAAAAGTTGTTGTCTTTTCGATCATGCAAAGACTTAGATACTTGCTTACAAAGAAAGAGGCGAAACCGAGGCTCATACGATGGATATTACTCTTGCAAGAGTTTGATATTGAAATCAAAGACAAGAAAGGAATTGAGAACACCGTTGCGGATCACTTGAGCCGACTTGCTGTGGACAAGGAGACTATCCCGTTGCGTGAAAGTTTCCCGGACGAGCAACTTTTCTCCATTGCCTTTGGAGAACCATGGTACGCTGATATTGTTAATTACTTAGTGTCTAAACAAATCCCAAAGAACTTGTCTCGTGCTGAGAGGGACAAACTTAAGAAGATAGCAAACCAATACATATGGGATGATCCATACTTATGGAAGCATTGTAGTGACCAAGTAATACGTAGGTGTGTTCCCGAAATTGAATTTAACTCTATCTTGTCTTTTTGCCACTCATATGCTTGTGGAGGACATTTTGGGAGTAAGAGAACCGCTCTCAAGGTATTAGAATGTGGTTTCTTTTGGCCAACTTTGTTTAAGGATGCACACGCATTTTGTATCACATGTGATAGGTGCCAAAGAACCGGCAATCTAGGTGCTCGAAATCAAATGCCGCAAACTATTATTCAATTTGTGGAAGTCTTTGATGTATGGGGAATTGATTTTATGGGCCCTTTTGTCAATTCTAATGGGAATTATTATATTTTGCTTGCTGTGGATTATGTCTCGAAATGGGTGGAAGCTAAGGCCGCCCCAACTAATGATTCTAAAGTTGTTTCAGATTTTGTGCAAGCTAATATATTTGCAAGGTTTGGAATTCCAAGGGCTATAATAAGCGATGGAGGTTCACACTTCAAAAACAGGTTCTTGCAAAGCTTGTTAAGGAAGTACAATGTGTCGCATAGGATTGCAACTCCCTACCATCCGCAAACAAATGGACAAGCCGAAGTTTCCAACCGAGAGGTGAAATCAATTCTTGAAAAGACGGTGAATCCTACGAGGAAAGATTGGAGCATGCGACTCAACGATGCTTTGTGGGCGTATAGAACCGCATATAAAACACCTATTGGGATGTCTCCTTTTAGGCTTGTTTATGGTAAACCTTGTCACTTACCCGTGGAAATTGAGCATAAGGCGTTTTGGGCTATTAAGCAATGCAACATGGAGTTGGATGGTCTGGAAAGCAAAGGAAGTTACAACTTCAAGAGTTAGAGGAGATTCGCAATGATGCATTTGAAAGCTCACGGATTTACAAGGAAAAGAACGAAAGCTTTTCATGATAATATGATTTCTAATAAACAATTTTGCATAGGCGAAAAGTGCTTTTGTTTAATTCTCGTTTGCAATTATTTCCGGGTAAATTAAGGTCACGTTGGATTGGACCTTTTATTGTGACTAATGTGTTTTCTCATGGTGCAGTGGAAATTCGTAGTTTAGCTACAGTGTAATGAACTTAAAGTGAATGGGCACCGGTTGAAACCATATTATGAGAACTTCTCTTCGGAAATCGTGGAAGGAGTTAACCTTGTGGAAGTACTCCTCCGGAGGAGTCTTAGCAAACAAGGAGTACGTCGGGCCGTCGACTTTAAAACAAGCGCTAAGTGGGAGGCAACCCACCGGTTTTGTATCTTTATCCTTATCTTTTTACTTTTATGCATTTGCTTTATTTTTATTTTCTTTGTTTTTGCGTATTATTTGCGGAATTTCCCACCTTGACTTACTTTGGACGATTCAATTTACATTGAGGACAATGTAAAGTTTAAGTGTGGGGGAGCATTTATATGTTTTAGTTTGTTTTATGCCTTTTAAAAAAAAAAAAAAAAAAAAAAAAAAAAATAGAAAAAAAAAAAGAAAAATTGTGCTTTTTGAACTCCGAAATCTAGAAACTTGTGCCTTTAGGTTGACACCATTAGTGGATGGAACCATTTTGAATGCAGGAGTTGAGGAACCAATTAACAAAAAGGGGACAAACATAGCTCAGAAATCATAAATACCATGATAGTTGTTACCATATCTCGGAATATCACCATATCACATTCTATTTTTATTTTTCCATATTTATCTATTGTTCTCTAAGTGCTTTGGTGGGTCACTAAAAATCGACGTGTTATTACCGCTAGGATGAAATAGAGTGGTTGAGTTACTAGAAAAAGAAAAAAAAAATTGAAAAAAAAATTGAAAAAGAAAAAAAGAAAAAAAAAAGAAGTGAAAAAATGATGAAAAAAAAAGAAAAAAATGAAAAATATATGAAAAAAAAAAAAAAAAAAACCGATCAATTAGACCAAAACGGAATAAAAAGACACTTGGGAATAGCAGTATGTGTGAAACGTAGTCCCTGTCTCCGTCGCCTAAACAAGCGTGGAATGCAGGATCCAAGGCAACTATCATGTACTTGCGACAAGAAGCATGCGCTTGGATCCAAAAGATCTAATCATGCCGTCTAAAAAAAAGAATTGGATCCACTTTGATCCAATCATATAAAAAAAGAAGAAATTATTATTGTGTTGAATAAAGTCACTTTTGGTTCCCTTGTATATGCCAATTGATTTGATGTAGCATTCAAGACCGAGTAGCTCAATCCAATAGGATTAGGTTCATCTTAGCAATGACCTTCGACGTATATGGGAAACATCGAACACTTGTGAATATTCGCCAACATCTACATCTTTATCCATCTTCTTAATCTTTTCATTGTGATTGTGGTTGTTAGTTTCCGAGTATTGTGGCTTGTTCAACTATCTAAATAGAGTTTATTTACTAATAATTGAATTGAATTTGCAAGGTACCTCCTCCGTAGTCATTTTGGATTCGTTCATTGATTTGTCATATATAGACGGAGTTTGAAATATAGGTTTTGTAGGTATATCTCTAGTAAACCTTCACGAGACTATAACTCGTCCACTAGGGACACCTAGGGGTTTAAAGGCTTGTTATTTATGCTAAAAGTGACCGTAGCCTCGACGACACGGAGTTGTTGTATTTTATTGTTTTGTTTGATTTGCTCGAGGACTAGCAAAGTCTAAGTGTGGGGGAATCGATAGGTGTAGAATACACCGTATTTACTATATAGAGTTTATGCTTTCTTTGCTATTTTTCTTGTGAATTATGTACTTTACGCGTGTTTTTGAGTTATTAGGTACTGGAGTCGCACGGAGGAAAAGAAGCGGAAATCATCCCAATTGGAGCAAAAGGTGAAGCTATCGGCGAAAGAACGAGGTCATTCCGGTCCGTACGAGAAGGTTGTAAGCAAAGTCAACAATTAAGCTTGTCAGTTCCCAGACTGACAATACAAAGAGATTTATTGGTGGCCCATATCCACTTTCCAGGGTGCCTTAATAATGCCGTACATGCAACCTTATCATTTGGTTGAGAAAAGGGAAATCATTCTCAGCCTCGAATTTTAGGTTGTTTTCTGTGAGAAGAGGGAGCTAGGTTGGAAGAAAGAGCTAGGGTTTTGGATTGAATGAAGTTGCTCATCGAATATTGAGCTCGAGTTTATGAACCCGTGTTGTTTTGCTCGGAAATTAGAAGTTAGGGTGTGATTGGGAAAGTTGATGTTGAATCCGAAGAAGAAATGACCGAGAAATACGAGAAATTGAAGAATGGAGATTTGAAGTCATGTGAAATAATGAGGTTTAATGTCTTTTTGTGAACAACTGGTAGCTCGGATCGAGAAGAGAATGGATCTACCGGTGTGGTCATTGAATGCGAGAGGAAGAAATCGAGATGGTCTGGTTCGAGATCGATGGATGATTGAGTGTGAAGACTGGATGAATGAGTTTTCAAGTTAAAATTTGTGAGGATTCTCAAGGGTTCAAATCGAGTGGAGGCTAGATGATGGGTATGACTTAGTTAAAGTCATGAATAGATGCGGGGAAGTTGATGGTGGTTAGTGATTCGGGATCTCGAGCTTGCTACAAATGGGTTCCTCGGGTGGTGAGATTGAAAGAATGTGGTAGTTCGGGGAGGAATGGTCCATGGTGTTGGTGGTGATCTTGAAGAAGAAGGAAGTTGGCTGCACTTTGTGTTATGAGTTTGTCTCAGGTGAGCTATCAAATGGTGCAACCGGCCTTGTTGACATGGTGATGAAGCTCGGAGGTGGTGACTTTCCGAAATTGGTTGATGTGGGTTCTTTGTTGGCTTGAGATGTTGGTGGTCTTTGGTGCTTAAAAGCCCGAGTTTTGGTTGTTTGTGGCGGGGAAATGGGGGTTTGTTGTTGATCAAGAATTAGCCGGGGTTAGGTTCTTGGATGTGTTGGTTGCCATGGATGCTACTTTGTTGGAGATTGAGAAGTGGCACTGGTGGTTATTCTTTCATTGGTTTGCAGGTGTTGTTGTGGATTTAAAGTCTTTGTTGTTATGGTTCAAGGAGCAAAGCTGCGGTGGGCACTAGTTGAATCAAGAAACCAGAAAAAAAAAAAAAAACTATGTTGCTTTGTGTAGTTGAGTAATGGTCCTGGTGGAGCTGTGCATCTTGTGCTTGGCATGAGCCGAAATGAGGCGGTGGAGATGACATTGATGGGATTGATGCAAATGGCTTGACTGGGATTGATGTTTGGAAATGGGTGGACTGAGGTGGCCGTGAGAAGTGTGAAAGTGAGGCTTACAGTGCTTGAACTAGTTATGGTGGAACTGCTGATGCCATGAAGGCACTGGTGGTAACTGGAATGAGGGAAATGATGATGGAGCTAGGTGGTTTTGCAGGCTAGAAGTGAGTTGAAGGTTCAGGTGTGAGGCTCTGGTGGTGGACTGTTTTCAGTGTGTTGAACTGGCCTGCAATTGTGGGCTGTGATGAGGCTGCAGTGCAGAGGCACCCATTGCTGGTGGTGATGATGTTGGCCTGGGAAGTATGGAGCTGCAGGGCAGGCTTAGGTTTTTGGGATTTGAGCCGTTGCAGGTGGTGGTGGTAAGCTACATGAACTGCAGGTTGGAGCTGAGACAAGGTTAAGATGTGGCCTGAGCTGTTGAATGCTGGCAAGTGAGCTGTTGTCATAGCTATGTTGGGAATTGACAGAGTCTGAGGTGGAGTTGCAGCCAAGGCTATGATGGCATTGCAAGTTTCAAGGTATGGCTCAAGTAATTGGCAAGGGCTGTTCTTTGTGTGATTGGTGATCTTTGCTATGCTCAGGCAAGGGGTTGTGCTGCTGGTTTACAATGAGCTGAGCTGCAGCTGGGGATGATTTACAAGGCCACAAATGGAAATGTTCCCTGTTTCTGAGCTATCTTGCCAGAATTGATGATGAGAATGTTTTACAGGGCTCAAGGTTAGGCTGGAGTAGAAATGGCCTGAGCTATGACTTGGTGATCTTGGGGTGAGGTTGAGTGCGGTGAGATACGGGGGCATGAGCAGCTGAAAGGGTCAGTTGTGCCATGGTGTGAAACTGGCAGGCTAGAGTGGCAGGCATGAGCTAGCATTGAGAGCTGCAGGGAGTGTAGCAGATTACAGGGTTTGTGAACCGAGCGTGTTTCAAGATGAAGGTGAAGTGATTGGAGGTGGCGGAGAAGATTTGTGTGAAGCAATCATGGCTGAAAGGAGAATGAATTATCAGGGCCATAATGGCTGGTTGAAGTGCAATGATTGCACTGCCCGATCCTAGGCACGGCAAGTTGGCACAGCAAAACTAGTCAGTCTCGATCAAGGCTAACCACTCGCCTAACCCTGGATCGGTGAATCATCCCGACTCACATTCGAGTCATGGTCGACCGAGTTGATCGGACCTGAATCTCCTGACTCTGCTTGGACCGAGTTAACTCGTTGACCCGCCGATCTCGACTCGTTGACCCTAAGTGACCGCTGCGGACTTTGCCGGTCATCGGAGCCTATTTCCGGCGACTTTCCCTGGCCAATTTCCGGCCACAATCCCAGTTTTCGGCGACGATTTTTGGACATATTTTCTACACGGGTTTCTCACTCCCGTGGGCTTGGTGGACTTGCATCTAATGGACTTTGAAGACAAAACCTAGTTTTGGAAGGAGAGAAAGGCTATAAAAAGAGGAATTCTACAACTTTTGGAAATCATCATTATCTCATATCTTTTCCTTGGAATTTTGGAGAACGTTTTTGGGTTACACAACTAGGGTTTGCTTTTGTTCATCTTCTTCTTTATTCCTTTGATATTTTTTGGTGATGAACTCCATAGCTATGAGTAGCTAAATTCTCTATTATTGGTTAAGGATGTAGTCCGATTTCTAAAACTTGTGTTTGCTTTATGTATTAGTTTTCTCTCTTGTTTATCGTTCAATTCTCTCATGGTTTCTATGATCACATGATTGAAGTATTGTGATAGGATTATGGTGTTTGATTAGTTAAGTGGCCAATTAATTGAACTTGCATCTTAATCCATAGCTATTTTAGGGTTTTTCATCAAGCGATAACCTTGAATACAAGTAGCATGATATGTTTACGGTTTGTAGTGATACACTCTCGTAATCATATGTAGAGTTTGACCATTGTCCAATTGTCTTGCGCAACGCATGACAATTGCATTGATTAGCCTATTTACGAAACTTAATGCTCCTAGGAATTGAACTTGATTAGCGCAAGGCGTTAGGTTATTCTTTAGGTAGAATTCACATACGCAGCCCTAATGTGTGTGTTGATGAACTTGAGAAATTAATAGATTATCTTGCTTTCTTGATTCTCTAGGCTTTTGATAACACAAGAGATTAAATTGTAATTCTAATCATATATGCAAGCACATGTCTAAGATTGAAGATGAATTCCTTGACCAATATCTCTCTCCATTGATTATTCTCTACAATTTATTTTGCTTTTAATTACTTTTATTTGCTTAGATACAACAAACATACACCGGGAACTTTAGAAACCGAAAGTTTATAACAACCAACGCCTCTCAGGGATACGAACTCTTTCTTATCGCTACTATATTTATATTTAGTGGATTGAGAAAGTGAAATTATATTTGTCGGTTGACAACCGATCAATGATTCCAATAAACATACTCATTGTACCACATTTCAAGGATACTTTGAGTATCCTTGATTTCAAGTCTGAGGAAGTGGATTTATAGTATGTAAATAGTCAATTTTTTTATTAAGATTTTCAATGTTGGTAAAGATATTACCAAAAACATTTTTATTCCATTTAGATAAGGAGTAGGAAAGATTTCTAAGGTTTTGGTGTAAACTGTAAGCGACCCTCTGATATTGCAATTCCAATTATCCAGAATATGCTTTTTATAATTTTCATGGCTAGACCAAGTTCTCATGATCCTAAAAGGTTTATGCATCTTAACTTTTATAGGCTTACAATTCGTAAAATCGGAGTGTGATCGGATCAACCCTAGATAAGTGACAAATAATTGCATCGGGATACATAGCGAGACCAAGTAGAAGAGGATAAAACTCTGTCTATTCTTTCTTTAATGTTTTCATGTCCCTCCCTATTGTTAGACCAAGTAAAGGGGATGCCTTGAAATCTAAGTTCCATGAGTCCTAATTTCTGAATATTTTCATGGATAAACTTATTAATGTGAGATTTTTTGTTGCCACCATACTTATCATTTACATGCAGAATGAAGTTCAAGTCACCTATAATAATCCAAGGGATATTAGGATTTAAGTTACAAAAATGATTTATTTTGTCCCACTGCATTTTTTTCCCTAGTTCATTTAGAGAACCATGCATGCACACAATATTCCAGTAATTATTAAGGCAATCATGCAATTCAAAAAAAAGCAGATATCATGAAATTGAAGAATGCATCTAGCTTTAATATTATTATGCCAAGCAATGAGCATCCCACCACCAAACCAATTCTAGGGACAACAAGCCAATTGTGGAACTTAAGATTCCTAACTAAGATGTTCATACTATCTTTAGTTGCCTTAGAGCAACCGCAGCCATGAGAGCAAAACCAAAGAATAAAGACGAAAAAAAACCAAATTAATTTGGTTTACTCCTTTGCTTGCACACTATGGTGCGGATTAAAACTCATGGGGCGTAGTTTCAAACTACGCCCATTTTTTTTTGGGCGTAACTTTTGAGTTACGCCCCATCATCAGGCGCAATCCCCGCACCCCGCTCCATCAGGCGTAATCCCATACTACGCCCCATTTTTTTTTTTTTTTTGTTATGGGGCGTAACTTTGAGTTACGCCCCATCATCAGGCGCAATCCCAACACCTCAGCTCCATCAGGCGTAACTTTAAATTACGCCCGACTAAAGACCGACTAAAGACTAAATATGGTCTGGATTTTGGTTATAGTCTCGGTGTTTGGTCTTTAGTCCTTCTCCATCAAATCTGTTTTTTACCAAAAATTTGGTTATACTGCGATCGTGGATGCTCTTAGTTTCGTATAAAAGCACAAATTAAGGATTTTGCTTTTTGAGAATGTAGTTCAAATGATTTCTAGTAAGGGTGTTCCAACCCCCCTGCACATTCCAAGACAAAAGCTTCATAATGAATTGTAAAACGAGAACTTGAGAAAAACTTACTTTAGAGATAAAGTAAAAAATATCATGCCGTTCAAATTCACATATGAGATTCTATAGAGGGGTAAGCAAGGAAAGTAGAGTAAAAACAGACTTGTAAAAGATATTAAGACTAAAATTAAAATTGTATTGGAGTAAAGAAAAACATGTTCGGATGGAAGGGCTTGGGCTCCAAAGATCCACAAAAGAAGTAGTTTCGAGACCCATTCATTCTAGCATCATTGTCAGCACCTCCAGCACTTGTCATCTCTCCTCTATTAGCAGAAAAAACATCAATTTCCATGTTCTGATCAGAGTTATCCATCACCACTTATTCAGCAAAAGCATGCAAAGTCCTATCAATTTCTTGCATATATCCCTCCATTTCCATTGCTTCTAAAACAATATCTTCTTTCCTCCTTCTCTTGTTTGATCTTATATCCTTTCTATGGATTTCTGAAGTATAAGAAGCACTGGCAGTATTTTCCACAATGACATGCTTATTGACTTCACCCAGATTGTTATTGCTATTCTCATTATCTGCAATATTTGCTGCATTGTTCTCAGCATTCATTGTTACAGTGTCACCTCCTTCAGCATTCACATCTCCTCTTTCATTATCATCCTCATTAGCATTATTGTTCGATTAAGCTCTTGAATTGCATCTGCTTCTCCTCCATCTTGAATCTCCATGTTTTGTTAAATCACTTGGACTAACTCTTCCACTTGTTCCTCAAAGGGATCCACACCTTGCAAGTTCAGGACTGGAACTGCAACCCAAGCCATGTAACCACAGTAATTTTCATTATGGTTAAAGACATAACAATGTCTGCAGGTAGCAGAAGGAAAGCCCAAATAGAAAATAGCAATCTTGATTCTTTCTCCATCCTCCAAAGTTAAGTGCACTTTTCTTACTAATGGTAAGTTGACATCCAGCCTAACTTTTGCTTTCACAACACCAGTTGGGTCCCTGTTGAAAATGGTAATAGGTTCTCCAGCCTGAGAAGCAATTAGTTGGGGAATATTATCTCTATCAAGGTCTTCCCTCAACCTGAATTCAATGAAAAAGACCTCAAATTGGAAGATAGCTCTCTTCACATTCATGTTGAACTGCCATGGAAGTAACACTAATAAGTATCCACCTATTGAATGTGGCCTCCCTCTTAACACCCTCTGGAAGATTTCTCTTGTTTGAATTCTGAATATGAACACATTTCTCCTCCCTGATGTGATTACAATAACTTCATTCTGTGCACCCCAATTTTGCCTTATTGAGTAACTCACCATATTTCTTGTCACAACACTTTCTCTACAAACATAGCCTATCAGAGCAAACGAATCTACATGTCTTCCTTTTCCTTTTAAGCTCACATGCTTGTTATTTCTTCTAGAGCCATTGTTATCCCTTTGCTGGTTGTTGCAGATAGTATCAGAAGTATTAGATGAATAGGCCATTGATAAGAAAAGTTGAGTTGAATGATACTTATTGTAAATAGAGACAGAAAACTTCCTGAAGATATTGTGAGAGTTAGACACTTTGAATTTAGCTTGCAGGGAGTTCTGAAACTCTTGGGCTCTATGAGAAGAAAATAGACCATGGCATATTATATAAACTGAATTCCAGTCAAGGCAAAGATTTGAATTTTGCCAAGTGTTGGCCATGCTAAAGACTTGCAAATAAAGAGAATAACAGTATAGATGCTTAGGAAGAAAGCTGAGATTTTGCCTTGAGTGAATCAAAGAAATGGTAACAAGCCGTAGCATGATGCAGGAAGGAGTATATCTTTAGGTTAGCTTGCACGGATGAATTGATGAATACGAGGAGCTTGCAATCGCAGTATCCACCCAAATATTAAAATTGGAGAATCTTCAATAGCTGACAATGCTGTAGAGTAGGGATATTGAATTAGGTCACCACCACTTCAATTGCTTCAGCACGAAACCCTATTCCTCCCAATTAGGCTTGGGGATGGAGAGAATGGATGAAATCTGAAAAGATTACACAAAAACAAGGAAATTCGAGATAATTAGCTCGAGGTAATCATAGAAAGAGAGATAAAAAGGGAAATTGAAAGAACCTATAAACTAGGGTTCCTCGTTTTTGAAAACCAAAAAGACAGGAGATTAAGACATAAGCAAAGCAACAAAAACAGATTAGAAAAATAGGAATCGATGTAAACAATAGAAAAACACAATCATGGATGTGCAGGATGTGCAGGAGGAAGGATTGACGCTAAAATTAGAGAGAGAATTTTTTTAGTGGGTTATGGATCGGTTCGCCTGAGTTGTCGCCCGATTCGCCATTCCTCCACAATCATTATTCAGCTTTTGATTTATCCCTCGGCTAAGGGTATACGTGATGTCATTTCCAATTACAAAACACTATTAAAGACATAAGCGATTGATCTAAATATTTGTGTTTTTTCATTTAGTTAATAATAGTAAAAATAAATGAAAAGGTTTAAATGAAAATAAAAAAAAAGAAAAGAAAAAAACGCGTCAAACCCGAGTCATCGTAGTGTCCAAACCAGACGCGCACAGGACGCGCAAATTAGTGCGTCGGACACGGCTCAAAAAATGGAGCGTCCGTGCAACCCAGCTACACAGGCAAGACGACCATTTTCTATATTCTTGTTCAATTGTTTTCACAACATAAACCACCAGAATTTTACAATCACTCGGCAGACAAAAAAAAAAAAAAAAAAATTGTGCTGCATTTGGTATCCACTAATGTGTTGGTGTTTCAACAATTGATTCTCTCTTACAAAATCTATTGCTCTCAAAAGTAAGAGATGACAGTATCCTAGACTGCACTGAATTTGGTGGAGTCAGAATATAAACTAAAATCGGTCAGAAATCTAAAATTTGAGTAAATAGAAGGTTTGAGTTCAATAGAACTATAGAAGGTTGATTGGACCATGACTCCAGAGACATCCTTTCAATTTGAGGGAGAAGATTTCTTTCAATGCTTCGGTTATCAGTACCGCAAATGATTTGAAACGGCATTTCGAAAAGGGTTTTGATAGACCCACCGAAAAAATGAACCGTGATTTACACCAAGGGGCATCCAACGGACATAGGGAGAGCGTTCTGTGCATCAGGATTAGGAAGGGCAGAAGTGGGCCCACCTCCCACACACGGTGCAATCGAAGTGCTTGTTTTTCGGTGCATAAAACATTTCCGTTTCGAAAATATTTGTGGATGTCAGCGTTGGTTGCACGTTCAAGACCAATTATCAAAATGGTAATTTTTATTAAGTCCTTTTATTAATATCATATACTAGATGATTGACAAGGAACTTAACTCGTACACATAATAGGCGATTAGCTGACTTACACTAAGCGCGTGCTTAGTGTCATTGAAAAGCTTACAGTTTCCAATGGATATGGAATCACATTCAAGATCACCGCAGCAATGATACCACCATGGGAATCCACAGACATCACCTGGTCCGTGACAGTAGCGGTGATGGTGAGCTGACTGGTTGAAGTTGTTGAAGTTCAGTGATAACACGGTTGCCCATGTTAAGAAAAATATCACGACGAACATGAAACTAACTCTGTAACTGTAAGCCATAATTTTTTTCTGCTCTATTTTTTCTTCTTTGATTTTGGTGAGGGAACTCTTTTCCATTGCTAGTCGTTATAATCTTTAAAACAACGAGTACTTCATGTCTCACCAAAAATTCACCTAAAATATCCCACGCATAATTTCCTTTAAACTTGAAACATTTTTCAAATTTCCGAGTCTGCTCATACCAATTATCAAGATTACTATGTACACCAATTTCTTTTTCGTCTTTCTTGTCTTCGACAACAACCCGAACAACTTAGATTTGTTTCTAACTTTTTTTCTAACACCTTCCATGTCTTTATGTCTCTTGATCTTCTTTTACTATTTGAATAAGCTAAGAAACTAAAAGAAGATGAAGAAACATAAACCCACTCATTTCATGCAGAGTATATAATCTTCTTTTACTGTTTGGATCAACCAATTTATAGAGGAAGATATATAGAAGACTAGTTTGCATGATCAACCAACAAATTTGATTTACCTACTCATTTCACTCAGTCTGCATGATCAACCAATAAATTAAGGTTCTAGGAGTAGATTAAAGGATAAGAGGAACAAAATAAAGCGATGCTGTCAGTGTGCACATACTTTTGTTTCCAAGTCCTCAAACTCTGACAAAACATTTTCTTCATCTTCAGCTGATGACATCTCCCGAGTGTCGCATTAACATCCTGCAGAGCAAGGAAAAAAGGTGCAAATGGTTTCGCCATTCGGACTAGAGACAGTCATGAGTGAATCACATCATTCTAGCCAAGTCAAGTCAAGGCAAACAGGTCAATTACTAATACTTACAAAAGGTTAAATGGAAAATGAATGTAAACAAGAATAAGTCCGACTAAAGTAGAACGTTACTAATCTTTTATGCATTCGCATCAAACCAGCGCCATACAAAATTATTAGCATCCATGAGAAATCATGGCACGGTAAAGAAACAAAATAGAAAGACGCAACTTTAAGACTGACTGACCACCCAACCAAAGAATGCCAGCACTAAAGATGGACATTAATGGGCATTCAGCTTTTACAATCACTGCACCATTTCCTCAAACAATTTTTTGTGTTAGTCAGGAGTTTCTTCCTTAACTAAATCTAAAATTAAACATATATATGCATATAGTAATCCAAATAGTCAGGTCCAAGTCCAACACACTTGCCCATCCACTTGTAACGACAGTAGCAAAATTATTGTTTAAGAAAAGCAAATACATAATTCAAATGCTTCACTTTCTCGAGTTCTGCTTCAATATATTGAGTCCCAAACTGTACCCTCGTTCGACCTGATCACATCTCCACGATGTGAAATTACATGCATGAGCATTCGCAAACCATACACTCTCGACTGATCTTGCAGGACTCTCGATCGATCTTGCAACACTCTCATCGATCCGGCAACACTCTCGATCGATCTGGCAACACCTTCACAAAAAAAAAAAACATATCTTAGATTGTGCTGAAACTAGCCTAACTAGAAAATGAAATTATTATATCTTCAAATCAGAAGAGAAGATTTGGATCCTGGCTTATTTAAAAAAAAAAATGAAGTACGGAAAATGTTCATCTAAATCAAAAACAAGTAGTGCGAAGAAGAAAAGGTGAAGATGGAAATAACTTTTTTTTTGATCGATCAATGAGGAAATTCATTGAAAAGGAGGTACTTAAGAGGGGTACCTCAACCCAATGAATACATCAAGAGCAATAAGAAAAGGGAGCCGAAAGGAGATTCGGCAACCCAAAACAAAAACAAACCAAGATCACGAAGGTCGGAATAAAGAGTCCCAAAGTGTTATCACCGTATTTGCCGTTAGACCTAACATCCTTGTGTTCGACTCCGCCCAAAAGAACGCTTGGAGTTTAACATTTCTAATGAGGCTAACCAAATTTTTCTTTTTCCTTTCAAAGACTCTTGCATTTCTCTCATTCCGTATACACCACCATATTGCAACCGAGATATTATTCCATATTCTACCAAGTCTTTCATCTCCCAATTAAACTTCCAAGATTTCACCGTTGTGGTGACATTTGAATCATAAGTCCACCGAAATTGACATCCTTCAACAAAGTAATCCCATATTCTTCGGGTCCTCCAACAATCATAGAATAAGTGCGAGCTAGTTTCATCATTTTCCTCGCAAAAACAACAAACACTTGAAATATCCATGCCCCTTCCTATAAGTTTATCCGCCGCCATTACCTTATCATGAGAAAGGAGCCAAAGAAAGAAATTTATTTTACAAGGATACTCACGACTCCAAACAACATCGATTGGAAATGTTGGCTCATCTTGCTCTCCTTCGTTCTTTATACCATCCTTCACCGTATAGTGACCATGTTCACTTCCAACCCAAATTCGACTATCCAAAATACCTTCTTGACACTACACCAAATTCCCGGAATAGTAATAGGCATTCGTAACGGCTTATGAGCCGTTACGAATTTCCCGTTACAAATGGCCGTTACAAAAAATTCGTAACAGGCTGAAGCCGTTACTAAATTTTTAAAACTTCGTAACAGAGCCAAGCCGTTACGAATTTTTTTATAAGCGTGCCACTCACACGCTTGGTAACACTAGGGTCGTAACACCTTGAGTATATGTGTGTGCCACTCACACGCCTAGCATTATATTTCCACCCACGATTAATTATACGAGAGGATATTTCCTCCCACCAGTGTGCCGTTCACATGCATGAGTTCCATGGATAAGATAGCAGAATTCGCGTGTCACTTCCATTTTTCATTTCTCTCTCGAGTCTCTTCTGCTCTGCGTCTGTTCCTCCTCTCAGGCGAAGAAACTAGGGTTTCATCACAGAGATTGGATTAGCCGAGAAACGTAACAGAAATCTCTTGAATGTTTTCAATACCTTTCAATTAGCAGAGATCCGTGTAAGTGTTAATCGTTAGAAGTTTTTCGATTTTTAGGGTTTCATCTTTTTTTTAATCGATCTATTTTTTATGGGTTCATTTCATCTTTATCTTCCATTTTTTCATCGATCTGTGTAAGTGTTAATCGTCAGAGTTATGTTTTGTTTATCTTCTTCATATAAATCTAATTCCATTTTTTTTTCTAATTTCCTGTTAGGGTTTGAAGACTTGAATATTGAATAATTTTGAAGACTTAGAAGGTATAAGTTTCGAAACATTGAACTGATTTTAGGGTTTTATGTTAATTTCGAAATTTCTATTTTTTTTTTTTTTTTGTAACCTAATTTCTAGTTTGTAAGCTAATTTCAATAAGTTCTAATTTATAAGTTGTTGGTGCTGATTGACATCATTAGCTTCACTTGTCTGTTCTAGTTTTTGATCCACTAGTCCTGTGTAAAGATGCATTCTGCTGTTAGACATGGTGTAGTTTTTTTGCCTTAGAAGCATACTAAGTTGAGTAGGCAGAGTGCTACCTGATAAAGTATTATATAATCTTGGAAGGTTTGATGAGAGCTAGACAGACTTGGACCTAGCTAGCTGTGTAACAACAGAGTGTGCGTGGGTATGGCAGAGCGTAATTGATTAGTGTGTGTTGTTGTGACATATGCTTCAAAGTCGATACATTTTAAAAGTTTGGCTAATGTTGTTTTATATCTTGGTCTTTGCAAAGCCAGGAGAGGATCCTTTTGGCAAGAGACAAACGAGAAAAGAAGAACCGGCTACGGAATCTGTTAAGGTAGTAACCTAAATTCTAGTTTGTATGTTCTATAAATATGCTCATCATGATTTGAACTTTGGTTTCATGTTAAGGTAGTTTTTTAAGTTTAAATGAACTAAAGTTATAAAGTTTTGTTTTGATATTGACTGATTCTAAGTGAGCATGATGATAACATTCCTAGTGGTGATTTACAAAAGCTACTTGTAGCTCATTATCTCATCTTTGAGGGGATGTTTCTGTCGCTAACTTGCAGGGCTTCGGCAACCCTGTACAACTAGGACTAAGTTATTTTATTTTGTATGTTAAGTTGTGTATAAACGAGTCTGGTTTTATGTACTCTGTGAGCATGATGATAACATTCCTAGTGGTTATTCGCAAAAGCTACTTGTAGCTCATTCTCTCTTCTTTGAGGGGATGTTTCTGTCGCTAAATTGCAGGGCTTCGGCAACCCTATACCACTAGGACCAAGTTATTTTATTTGGTTGATTATAATAGAAGTTGGTACTAGCATGATTATAATAGTCTGTATGTTAAGTTGTGCATAAATAAGTCTGGTTTTATGTACTCTGTGAGCATAATGATAACAGTCCTAGTGGTGATTTACAAAAGCTACTTGTAGCTCATTCTCTCCTCTTTGAGAGGATGTTACTGTCGCTAACCTCAAGGGCTTCGACAACCCTACCACTAGGACTAAGTGATTTTATTTGATTCTTTTAAATATCAATTTTGAAGGGTAATATGTCATCTTAAGTGATCAAGATATGGTTGAAGTGTCCTCGTAAGTCTTTAGAATACAGACAAGGTGTGAAGTCATTCATAGAGTTTGCCAAGAATAATGGTGGTGGGAGTCATTTATTTTCATGCCCTTGTCGTCGTTGTATGAATGGTAAAGGCTTAGTTGCACTGAGTGAGATCTCATTGCATTTGCTCAAACATGGTATGCATGAGGTGTACATATTCTGACGCTATCATGGGGAAAGTTCAGTACAAGCAACACAATTAACACATAAGGATAATTCTACAACTGAATGTGTAGCAGATAATAATGATGTTACAGCAAGTTTGAATGAGAATATTACCAAAGATGTGGATGATAATGTTAGGGAAGGGATGGATGAGAATGTAGAAGCGGTGTTGATGAGAATGTTACAAAAAAGTGTTGATGAGAATGTTACAAAGGGGTTGGATGAGAATGTTGGAACCAGCAGGTGTGGTCAGAAAAAGAGATCAGCGGCTGAGAAGGCAAGAGAACCATTATATCCTTCATGTCCTAATGGAAAGCTAGTAATGTACGCTGCGATAATGATGAACAACATAAAAACTCAGTATGGAATTTCAGACAATGGTGTTACCGCAATATTAGAATTGATAAAAGAGTTGCTTCCCGAAGGTAACACCCTGCCATGTAAATATCCAGATATCAAGAAGATTATTAAAGAGCTGGGGATGGATTATGTGACTTATGATGCTTGTGTAAATGACTGTATACTTTATTGTAAGGATAATAGTTCATTGGTGAAGTGTCCTGTATGTCAAGAACCTCGGTACGTAAGAGTTTTTAATGATGAGAGAAAACTTACACAAGTTGCGCAAAAGACATTAAGGCCTTTTTCGATAATTGCAAGGCTGAAAAGACTTTATAGTATACCATGGATAGCGAGAGGCAATGCTTTGCCATTCTAGAGCACGAGAGATGTTAATGTCATGCGTTATCCAAAGGATTCTACAGCTTGGAGGTGTGCGGATAATTTATGTCCCGAATTTGCTAAGAAGCACGGAATGTTACTCTTGGGATAGCAATCGACGGCTTTAATCCAAATGGATGCTTTGGTCTGAATTACTGACTTTTGGCCTAAGGATACCGTGTCCGTAGAACCTTCCTCCTTCGATGTGTATTAAGCGCGAATTCTCCATGTTATGTTTGTTGATATCAGGTCCGAGAGCACCAGGTAAAGATATTGATGTTTACTTACAGCCATTGATAGAGGAGTTGAAAGAGTTATGGAATGATGGTGTTATGACATTCGACAGCTTCACGAACTCTGATTTTCTTTTGAAGGCAAGGTTGTTATGGGACATTCATGATTTTCCGACATTGGGTACTCTAGCTGGATGTGTGACTCATGGGTATTATGCGTGTCCCACTTGTGGTGAAGAAACAGTTTCAGAGTGGTTGTCGTATAGTAAGAAGATATGTTATATGGGACACCAAGATGGCTCCCATCCCAACACAAGTACGATTTGACAAAACAAATTTCGGTGGGAGGGGTAGAAGATGGTAAAGCTCCATGGCTTGCAAGTTCAAGAGATGGTGAAAGATATGAAAAGTAAACAGGGTAAAGGTAAACCACCAGCAAAGAAACGTAAAAGAGGAGAAGAAGCGGATAGTTTGCAACAGGGTGCCGATGAAGATGTTTCTGACAACTCTCTATTTTCTCGAAGGTCCATACTTCATGATTTGCCGAATTGGGGATCGAACGTAGTCCGTCATTATACAGATGTTATGCATACGAGAAAAGAACATAATCGAGCATATTGTTAACACTCTCATGGGTAATAGTAAGTCAAAAGATGGTGTAAATGCACGTAAAGATATGGAATCTATGGATATTAAAAAGCGGTTATGGGTGAAAGAGGATAGTGCAACCGGTGAAACAACAATGGAAGATGGATCGTTTCCTTAACTAAAGATGAAAAAGTATCTTTTTGTACAAAGTCTTTGAAGAACTTAAGGGTGCCTTCTAGCTTCTGTTCCAATCTTCGAATCACGTGAGCATTAGTCCACCTAGTAAGAATTTCAAGTCACACGATTACCATGTAATGATGCAATCTCTGTTTCCATTGCTAGTTCATAATGCGACTTCATTACCTAAAGATCTGCGAGTTTCTCTTCTCCGTATTAGTATATTTTTCAACATTTTGTGCGCAAAGGTTATTAACAGAGATGAACTTCTACAAGCGAAAGCTAGTCCAGTGGAAGCAATGTAATGGAAAAATATTTTCCTCCATCTTTTTTTGTTATTAGTATCCACTGATGATTCATCTGGACGATGAAGCTTTAATCTGGGTCCGGTCGATTTAGGTGGATGTACCCCTTTGAGAGATAAATACAACCCTTACTTTGTTGTTTAATTTTAAGTTGAGAATTACTATTATTGAACTATTAATCATCCTTGCGGATCTGTTAACTTTTCTTGTAGGTTAATGAAAGGTTTTAAAGGATTGGTGCGCAATAAAAGGTACATTAGGGGGTGCATTGCAAGAGGGTATGCGCTGCGAGAAGCTAGCTTATACCTTATGGAGGACGTGTCAGATGATGGTGGTGGTACTCATAAACATACTCGACAGGCTTTTTTGGATGATGACAATGATAGTGCCGATGAGATACCTCTTAGTGCCGCAACTGGATCCTATCTAAGTATGTTGGAATAGATAACTGGCAAAGGTAACTTTTACTTAACTCTTTTATGTTTATTCAAGTCTGAATTTTGTTTAGTCCTCCTCAAACGAGACATGAAAATATTCATGTTAGAGGGATGTAGCATGATAGTGACTTAGTGCATTTTAGTAGAATGTTTTTGTTAGTTAACATTGAGTTGTTGTCGATTATTATGTTTGCATCATCGATAGTATTTGAATTGGTATTGGTTGTAGGAAGTATGATTCTTATGTTAACGGTGACACGTCTAATGGTCGACCTCAAAGTGTTTTCATCCATGGTTGCGATGAGTCTTTGTGTTACCCTAAAGCTTTTAGTAGTGGTTTGAATACAACTTGTTATGGTTTTGGTTGTGATATCGACTCTGCCATGCTTGTATAAATTTATTCAAAGCCAAACAAACTGATTCAACACTATGGAGACTCGTGCAAGGACCACTCTTCAAGGCACAATCATATAAGAAATACCAAGTAAATGGGTTTACTTTTAGTAAACAAGAATGCAGGGTGAAGAATGTATCACAAAATAGCGGTGTGTCAATGAAAGTCATTACAAGACCGCCAAGCGAAGTCGGCCAGGAAGCATAAATAACTTATTACGGCGTCATTAAAGATATAATCAACTTGAACTATTTGGAATTTGAAGAAACTATTTTTACTGTGATTGGGTTAGTGTTGGAGATAAGAATGCTTGCAAAGTTGATGCAGTTTCAAAGGTTGTAAAGGTCAACTTGTCGAAAATGAAAAGCATAAATAGAGTGGTGGATGAGCCATTTATCCTTGCATCCGAAGCTACTCAAGTGTTCTACTCAAAGGATCTTGCGAAGAGGGATGGTCTATGGTGTTCCACTCACGACGTGGGTTAACGTCTTGAGTAGATAAATTTTAAGTTCCTACATCTTTTCGGTCATTTCTTCGACAACGAGAATTTGAAAAAGTCAGCTCATTATTGATTCAGTTTGAACTGAAACAGTTGCGATGTGTTTTACCTTACCCAATAATATATACAATGACGCCGCTTTTAGCTCTCTTTTCGTGAATTGTTTGGTTTTATTTTTTTGATCACTTATTTTTTGAGATGTTAGGTAGCTCTCTTTTGTTAACGTGGATGCTCTCTTTTACCTCGGTTTGGTTTTCCCTATTTTGATGTTTGAATTTCATAGGGTATGGCAGCAGTAGAGGTCAATGAATATGGACAACCAGTTTCCAGGAACGCAACAACATTAGGTCACCGAAGAGGCGCCTTGGATCGTACACATGTGCCTATTTCATATAAAAGCTGGGATGTTGTTCTTTACAAAGTATAAGGATGATATTTGGAAAAACCCTGAAGGTACAATACTTACCCGAGACTTGATTTTTCTTCACTCGTCATTTAACTTATTTTATCATTATTGCAAATAAGTGAGGCATTAATTTGTTCTATCTTTCCAGGCTGAATTTGATGTACCTGAGACATCAAGGGAAAATATTCTGAAGCCCGGTTCTGGTCCATGGAGGAGATTGAAGAGTGAGTTACGCAATGCCTACTATGACCCTGTCCCTAATCATGAAGAAAGGATTCTAAATGTTCCACTAAATGTCAAAGAAGAGGATTGGATAAAATTTTGCGAAAATGAAAGAGAAGAAGAGGCAAAGCAAAGTAGAATCGAGCATAAGAGGAAAAGACAATAATATGGCTACACACATTGTAGTGGTCGCAAATCTCATGCTATGGTGAGAGCTGAACTGGTACGTATATTCGCAACTTACCTCAAACTTTGTTATATTCACAACTTAGCTGTAACTCAATTATATTCACAACTTACCTCAACATCCTTATGGAAAACTATATGATTTTACATTGTATTTGTAAATTTAGGAGGCCACAAATCCTGATGCAGTGATCACTCCTGAGGATGTGTGGGTTAAAGCTCATACATAAGAAGGTGGTTCTATTTTACCTAGCGCAGTGCCATTCGCTGTGAGTCGGTTTACTTTTCAGTTATTTCAACTCTTTTAAAAATATGTACTAGATATTTAAGATATTAGAATTTACTTGGTTGTTATGCTCGACACTACAGGAGAAGCTCAAGAAGGCCCAAGATGAGATCAAAGAAAAACAGGATGCAGGTCTTCCAGTAGAAGAACCTTGTGCAATGACTAAAGATTTTGGGGCAGATTCTAGAGGACGGGTCCGTTCTGTTGGTCATATATCTTGTACACAAATCAATCTTTCTGCTCCAGCGCGTCACAAGGTAAATGAACTAAAGATGAAGGAGGGTGGTCTTGGTGGGATGGTGGAAGAAATAGGTGGCAAGGTGTGTGTTCTGATTGATGGCTTTGTGAAGTTGTGTGGTGTAGTAGAAGAAATCAAATCTGCAATTCCAGTATAAGTTGGCTCGAACGTTCCCAGCACCTCAAGAGTTGTAGCCTCGCATACTCTATGCAATGTTTCTGCTTCACCTCAAACAGGTTCACATGCTGCAACAAGTTTACCTATTGGGAATACTGTATCACCAGCTGCGACAAGTTCACCTGCTGGGAATTCTGCATCACCAGCTTCATCAAGAGCATGTGGTGGACCGCTTTATTCGTTACTGAACTTCGAGAATGAAGTAGTTGCAACTGGTGAGCTCTGTACTAGTGCTTTAACAGATCAGTTTCACGGAGATCTTATACCTATACATCTTGCCAAGGTATGTATCGATGATATTCTCATGCCAGATGCAATCACTACGAAAGCTAACAAGTATGCAGCAAACCTTCAGAGATGTCGGAATCGGAGGATATGTGCTTCATCCAAAGATGTGCCTCTCAAACAAAGACGCACAGTCCCTTTGTTTTTGAGCTAATCGATCTCAGCCTTTTTGAGCATCGCGTAATATTTGCCTTGACTTATACAGATCTTTTTGTTATACTTGCCATTCAAACTTTTATACGTATCTTTGACTGATGCGCATACTCATAGGATCTTTTTTTGATTTTTTTGGTAGTTCACACTTTTGTACGTATGCTAACTGATGCGCATACTCTTATGCAGCTGTGCATAAAAAGAGCTTTACCTGAAGCAACTTTTTTGGTCCAATGTAACTTTTTTCTATATATGTGAACACAAACCGGCTTATGAATGGATATTTTCTTTCGGCTTCATCTTTTTTTTGATATATATGTAGGTGGTTTTTGTTATGTTATATGTAAATGCACATGGACTTCACACAAGGTCAGTTGAAGCAGTAGTAGCCAGTTGGGGAAATATCAATCCCTGGTAAGTACTTCACTTGGTTATTATACTTAAACTATTAGGTTTAAATTTGTGGCTTTGACACTCAGTTTATACTTGCGAGGTATTGCGCCTGGTGGGAAGTGGATTGCGGTTTGTACCTACACATCAACTTGTGTACCTTCTAGATTCTTTGGGTAAGTACTTCACTGGGAATATCGTGTTGCAATTGTCTATCTGTGACTTGCTTTAGGACTTGTCATAATAATCCTGCCTGTTGTATTTTATAGGATTGTCTACATGAGTTTTCTGATGCCCAAGCTTTCAACAAAGCAAGCCTGCAAAGGATATAACGAACTAGATGTTGTTATTTTAATGATGTAGAACAAAGGAGCTTCACGCTTTGTAAGTTCCATGGGAGGTTCACGCTTTTCAAAGGATATAACGAACTAGCTGTTGTTATTTCAACGAGTTTGAAGCTAATTTTCTGGTGACATGTTCCTCTTATATATCTCTACATTCCTACCAAAATGAGAGTATTCCGTTATACGAAACTCTACCACCATAAAATTTAATTTCAACCGTTAATCTTTAACGGTTGATATTCAAAGTGGTTGATGGTAGTCTTATACGTCTCGGAATGCTCTCATTTTTGGTAGGAATCCAAAGCTATATAAGAGGAACATATTATCAAAAAATTAGCTTCAAATACATTGTCGTTTAGATTTTGTAGAAAAAATGGCCAAACCATGTCATGATTATGTCAATATAACCATGTCATTGGATCCTAGCCCTAGTAACATTGAAAAACAAAGATAATTTTTTATAAACTACACGCAAAGCAGGCCGAAAATGCAGACTTCTTCTACACCCTCCGTACCTATTATATAGGCGGAATATGATATTTTCTTTGTACCATTAGATAGGCGGAGTGACAATTTCAAGATGGTTTTTATCCATTTTATCCCTATTTATGGTGCTTGGTTATCCTCACATTTAAGTTTATGTTTCTAACATAGGTAATATAATAAGGGGTAAAACATGAAAAGCCATGGATATTTATGAAATCAAAAAAGAATTCTTAATCTAAGAGATTTGGTCCCTCCGCCTATATATGTGGTACGGAGGGATTACCAAATAAACTAGACTAGTGTAAGGTTGGAGTATGTTTCTTGTAATAGAAAGGGAAGACAAACTTACAACATGGTTAGTTTCTCCTCTATATTGGTAGAGGTTCTACATGGAGGTTTACCTCTATCTCTATATAAATACCACTATTTAGAGTCTTCTAAATTTATGTTTGTTTAACCACTATCTAATAACCCTATACTTAAATTTATATACTGTATTTCACATTTTAATGTTACAAAATTCAAAAATTCTAAGATTCATTCCAAATCAATATTTTCAAAAATTCAAAACTATTTTCAACAATTCAAACCGTTACACGGATAAAGTAAAATACAAACTAATAAAAGATCAAACTAAACCCCCCCTTCATCCTCACCTGCACTTCCCTACACAGATGACCCATAAAGATACCCCATCTCTCAAAATTCCAAGATTCACAACCCACCACCATTGCTAGCTAGTCCATAACTTTGAACACAACCACAATAGCATTTTATATCTGTAGATTGCGGTATTTGGAATATAACTTCGAGTCGCAGAACTTCCATGGTTGAATTCCTCGAATATGTTTTGTATGCTACAAACGAAGTACCAACGCCAACATGGCCGCACTCCATAGCCAGGCTAATCTGGTTGGGTCTCATAACCTAGCCAAAGGCAACCAATTTTCTATCTAGCCAACTAGATAGCCAGGTCGTGGCCACCAATTCCCTAGCTAGCCAACTAGTTATTCATGCTTAGCCTGTCCATGGCTACGACCATCTTTCCTTCCGGATTATCCATGTATCGGCATGGACTAGCCATCAGGCCACGACCTCCTTGTCTTTAGGCCTATCCTGTCCATGGCCATGGTCATCCTTCCTTCCGACCTTTTCATGTCTCGGCATGGACTAGCCATCAGGCCACGGCCTCTTTGTCTTCAGGCCTAGCCTGTCCGTGGTCACGGCCATCTTTCCTTCTGGCCTATCCATGTCTCATCATGGACTAGCCATCAGGCCACGCCTCCTTGTCTTCAGGCCTAGCCTATTTGTGGCCACGACCACCTTTCCTTCCGTCCGAACCATGTCTCGGCCTAGACTAGCCATCGGGTCACGACCTCCCTATCTCTTGGCTTGGACTGTACAGTGGCCACGGCCATCGAGTCCCTAGCCTAACTAGCTACGGCCTCTTAGTCTCTTGGCCTAGCCAAGCTAGTAGTCACAGCATCCTTATCTCTCGTCCTGGCCTAGCCAGTGACCACGGACTCCTTGTATTGGCCTATCCATGGCCAAGACACGACCACATTGTCTCCTATCCACGACCGTGCCACGGCCACCTAGTCTTTCCTGGCTTAGGTAGTAGTCACGACTTCCTTGCCTCACTAGTACAAACAGATGCTTTTGCCACGACAAATTGGCGTGTCCATAGGGGTTTTGACACGCCAATTTGGTTTGGACTTGGGTGACTTACGCTTGCGTGGTTTTAGGTAACACGGCGTGGTTTTAGGTAGCTTATAGCCACGCTTGCCTTGCGTGTCTATTTCTGCATGAAATAGACACGCCAGAGCCATATAGGCGTTGTTATATAGTGTCCCAAAAACTAAAGTACTGGTACTCTATAGACACACGATTTATTGTTTTTGCGTGGCTATTTGGTTCACTTTAGACACGCAAATTGCTTTTTGGCGTGGCTATTTGGTTCACTATAGACACGCAAATTGCTTTTTGGCGTGGCTATTTGGTTCACTTTAGACATGCAAATTACTTTTTGGCGTAGCCATTGGTTATCCAGTAGACACGCCATATAGGTTAAACGTGGTTATATGTTATGTTTTAGCCACGCCAATTTCACTTACCTTGATCCACGTGTCCGTATTAGGAATCGTTGGATCTCATTTAAGATGATGCAATATTGACCGTTAAATTATATGCATCCTTCATCGTCCACATGTAACGTTGTGAGCCGTTCATTGAAGAACCTATAGACACGCCATATAGCGTGGCTATATGTGATATTTTGCCACGCCAATTTACAATTACCTTCATCCACGTGGCTGTATTAGGAACCATTGGATCTCGTTTAAGATGATGCAATATTGACCATTCAGATGTAACGTTGACCGTCCACATGTAACGTTGGAAGCCGTTCATCGGAGAACCTATAGACACGCCATATAGCGTGGCTTTATGTGATATTTAGCCACGCCAGTTTATATCTGCTTAATGTGTCTTTATGTTATGTTTATCCACGCCAATTAATCTCGAAGCGTGTGTATTACGCGTGTGACGCATCTAAGCCGTTCAGATATGACGCATCTAAACCATCCACTTGGCACTATACAAATTTTCTTATACTTTATATAAATTGTGGTTAAATCTGAAATTCATATATGCCAAAAATTCATATTATTTTTAATAACACAGTAAAAAATGTTAAGCTTTGGTCTAACAGTTTGCAAAAGAAAATATTAAAGAACATTTATCCAAAAATCATCAGTTTTTCTTCAACTTTTTTGATGGTGGTGTCTCTTCAAGCAATTGATCAGGTTGTGACATTCTCGACGCGGCAAACCTTGTCATCCTCTGTTTCCCATCTGGAAGTTGGTATGCCTGATCTATACTTTGTACATATAACTTTCTCTGCGCCTTTTTAATCTTCTTTGGAAGCTTGTCAGAGGCTGCATGACTCCCCGAATGTGGATTGACTGCTAGGTGCTCCTCATTCAGTTTATCTTCTGCAAGGCTTCTTGTTGTTCTTAGGTCATTGTCCAATTTCTTCTCAGAATCTAAAACTGGTTCTGGTTGCTTATGAGGTTTTCCATCTTTGGGAGTTTCCTGCAGCAAGAGATTAAATGTATTATATATATGTTCTAAATCCAAGGTGAATTCGTCTGTCATGTGAATTCTCAACAAGAGACAGACAAAAGTCATTTTTCCAACAATGTAATAAAGCCAACTTCACCGAAGGCCGTGGCATTTTTCACAGCTGACGCCCATAATAAAATCCGTAACCAAATATCAATTTTCAAATTTACACTGGCATTCATGTTCCATTTAGTTGTTAATATATTTCTATCTCGTACTTATTCTTTAATCAAACTGAATACACGATTTATGTAAAACTATTTATATACTTGATTAACAAATCAAAAGAGCTAAGAAACTAACCTTGTCATCAGAGATGGAACAGTTATCTTTCGGCCATGCCACAAAACCATCTTTAGCTTCCCCTAATAACTTAAACTCACCACTTGGTTCCGTTAACACGAACGATGGAACTATAACCTCCCGAATATTGACAACATAACAGTTTTTAGGAAGATCTTGTCCATGTATTTTACGGTTAGGCGGCGTAGGTAAAATACGCCTCTAGCAACGACGTTTCCCTAGATCCATTCCAAAAGTCGTATTTTGCTTTGTATGCGGAGATACGGCATATGAACATCATATAAAAAGAAGATGCTAGAATTAGCAATATAGATTTACGAAGAAAAAAAAATCAAAAAAAACATACTCCATTAGATGTCTTAGACAGAGGTTCTGTCTTAGATGTGCCCGACTTCTCTAGAGATATTGAAGGATTTGGTTGGAATTACTTGGTAGAGTTCTGCATAAGATTAGGAGACTGCTTCTTAGATCCATCGGAAGGGTTGCTACGTGAAGGAGACTTCCGCAGAGAAGTAGTTGGTTGTGAATTACTTGGTAGGGTTACGCGTAAGATTAAAAGAGTTATTAGTTACTTTTGAAAGTTACACATGTTTCTATTTTTCTAGGTTCTCTAATTTACACTTGGATCGGTGATTCATATAATTGATAGACTGGTTTATGTATATTCGACTTACAAATCAAACAAGCCAAGCAACTAACCTTCTTAGCAGGCTCGGTAAATTGAACACCAAACTTTGGCCAAGGAATCGCTTTTCCAAGAGTTTTCCCTAATGTTTCCATACCAGAAACTCGTATGGGTAGACAGAAATTCGGTTTTATTACTTCATCAATCAGGATTTTGTGGCAATGAACCTCCAACTCATTCTTTCCATGTAATTGTTGTTTTCCTGTTAACGAGAAAATCTCTACCTATAGCAAGGACGTTTGCCTTAGACAAATGGTCAAAAAGGTTGCACCTTCTACCCTGAGGGAAATATATGGCATATGAACATCTTCAAGCGAAAACTTCAAAACAAATTGAGATTTAAAATGCATGTAAAAATAAAACAGTTAGGAGAAATCTGTTTTAGTTGTCGCGATCTCAGTTGGCTCCGACTAGGTGGATCTTTTGATGTCACATCCAGTATGTTTCCCAAATTTTGTTGACTTACCTGCAGTGGAGAGTAATATTCCATATTCGGGTGACAAATATGCCAAATTCCACCGTGAATGCGAAGACACAAATGAATAGGTAACAAATATACAAGGTTCTCCAAAATACACTCTAGCATCCGTGATTCATATAGTGATAGCATATTTCAGACTCATATGGTCTTAAGATCATGTAACTTGCTTAAAACACATACCTTCGGAACTTTTTCAGATATTGCGATACGAGATTGGCTTCCGTTGAGTAGATCCGGTGATTTCACGACCTCGGAATGTTTTGGTTGACTTACCCGCATCGTAAAAATTGAAATGAAAGTTGTACCTTCTTTTTCGGTGAAACCATTTAAGCAAAATGCACAACTGACTCACAATCAAATATCTAACCACATATCTCGTTCTATAAGGTTCTCTAAAATATACACTAACGTCTGTGATTCATATAGCTGATAACATATGCATCTCTTATATCAAACAAGATATATATATATACATATATATAAAACTGGTTTGTGTAAAAACATATCCAATGAGTTAATAAAGCAAACAAGCATAGCAACCAACCTTTTGATCCAAGATGGTTTGATTTGATGGCCAACTAATTTCAGCATCACCAACATCTTTTAAAGTTTTTATCCTAGAAGATGTGCCAAAGGGTAATTTGATGGTTTCATTTAGTACTTCACTAACCATGACGCTATAGCATGTAACCTCACCCGTCATTCATGACTTCATTTTATAAGATACCTTCTTTGAAGAGTAAGCTCTACCAATGGCAACAATGTTGTCCTTTTCTCCAAACCAAAGTTTGCATCCTATGCCCCGTAAAACACAAGGCACATGAGAGATAGTAAATGGAAGATTGAAAATTTAAACGCGTTGGAAAACCATACATCAATGGTAACTTTTTCAGATGGCACATTCTGAGATTCCCCAGTGGATGGAGGAGACGAAGACTTCTTTTTTTATACTAAAGACGGCGGGGATTTAGTAGAAACGGTCGGCATTTTAGTACAAGGAGAGACCCGCTTCGCGGACCCTTTGGTGCTTTCAGATGACTTCTGCGGACCGGATTTCCCATGTTTTTTTGGAAGTTATGTGCAAGTCAAATACACGCAACCACCGGAAGCCAATTTTTTTAGTCATGTATTTGACAGAAGACTAGGTGTGAGTTTACTTGATATGCTTGACTTATTTAGTGATTGTAGATTAAGACTAGGTGTGTATATGCCTCTCCACCAAGTGAATTAGACTGCATAGAGAAACACTAAAGTGACTTGTTTTCAGTATGCATTTGTTTTCTATACATTTTAGTCTTGTACATGTTCCATTTATTTGATTGTAGTTTTAGTTTCTGGAATACATCCTGCATCTCCAACATTATCGACACACAATCGTTGGACAATATAAATAAGCTGACTTCATCATATTGCATTTAAAAAAGTTACAACCTGTTCGGTCATTCAGTCTTGAGCAACATTTAGCAAAGAACACTATCATTTCATATCCACTTACATGTTCATAAACTAAAACATACCCATTTACAAGTATTTCACCATGTTACCCACAAAACGTCCAAATACCAAAAGAAACTGAAAAAAGCAAAATAAACATAACATTACCCCTGCATTTTCAGTCTCCATTGCCAAAACCAAAAAAGAAACACATGATTCAGTGACTTACCATTTGCATTAGACCCCTCTCCATTTGAATTCTTCTATGTACTTTGATGATAATATATATCTCTTAACCATTTTTTAACATTATGTCATCATTTCCATTCGAGCACTTACCCAAAAATCCACCATCTCTCTACAGAAGAATTCAAATGTCGATAAGGCTTACTCATTGTCATACCCATCACTCGGAATCAGAATCATCATATTCATCTTCCTCCTCAACAGACTCCTCTTCCTCCTCATCAGACCCATCTTCTTCCTCATCAAACCCCTCTTCCTCCTCGTCTTCATCTGCATCGTCCGCTTCAGAATCGGTCTTTTGGTCCAACAATGAATCATTAATCCCAAATCTCTCATCTTGGCGAAATTCCTTAATTATCTCTTGTAGGACAGAAACAGTATGTGTATCACTTCGATGATCAACAAAAACAACAGGCTCTTCATCTTCGAAGCATCACCGTCATGCGGCTGATTCTTTCTTCATTACCGCTTTCAAACAACCTCATCTTTTACCCTGCACTTCCCAATTTTTCCTCCTCTTCTTCATCTATGAAAAAATCATGATGACACTTCTTTGGAAAAATCTGTACCGGTTTTTCAACTGGTTTCTCTTCTGCTTTGTTTTCATCCATTAAGGCATGCATATCTTCCCAAAGAGGTTGGAGTTCAATATCATATAACAAGTCACTTACTCTCTTTTTGTACCTTCTCCGTATCATCCTTGGTCATCTGCCCAATCATCCGCATAGTGTCCGATAACCTTTCTCGTTTTTGTTTCTCTTCCAACACTTTCAATAGTTGCTCTTCACCATGGGGGCTTTACCCTTTAAATCTCTGTGTTGATCATCATCACCACCATTTTGATTGATTTGATTTAGAAAACTCGAGAAACGTCTCCCTCTACAAATTTCACTCCGAAATTTTTTGCTCTCTCTCTCTCTAACTCTTTGGTTTCCCTATTAATCCCCTAATAAACTACTCTATCTACTCTATCAGGAACTATAAATTCTTGTAGGGTCACGTCTGTTCCCAAGATAAAGGCTTAATCAAACACGTTCCCTAGTCTAGCCCACTATGTCATAATGACGTGATAAACCTAGGTAAATGGCATTTTGGTTAATTAAAGTAGCTTTAATTTAATTAGGGGTGGGACTTGGGTTGGGTTGACCCGCCCAACCCATGCCCAACCCGAACGTTGGGGCGGACATGAGCAACGTATTTCAGAACTTTGGGCAAGTTTGGGCATAAATTTTATAAACCCGAGCTAAATTTGGGAAAGCATGGACACAAATATTTCTAACTCAAGTAACCCGCCCAACCCGAAGAACTATGACATAGTCATATAAAACTATTTTTTATAATTGGTATTATTATTTATTTAGAGTAATTTTAGTATTTATCTTCAAATATAATAATTAAAATATATATTATATCTAGAGAAATTTATTCTTATGACCCTGGAAATTATGGGTCTTACACTTTTGGACCCAGGATTATTTAATAAATTTTCTAATTATTCCAGTGGCCCTGGAATATTATAGGAAGCAGGATTAACAAAATAACCCTTGTGCATATTGCCTGCACATAAAATCAGTGTGCATATTGCCTGCACACTATGAAATACGAAGAAAATTAATTATTTTTTTACAAAAATCAATGTGCATATATCCTGCACACTATAAAATATGAAGAAAATTTAATAACTTATGTACATAAATCAGTGTGTATATTTCCTGCACATAAAATCAGTGTGCATATTATCTGCACACTATAAAATATGAAGAAAATTTTAAAAATTATTTAGAGAATAAAAAATTTCATGAAATGAAAATTTGATAGTTGTATTTATGCTCGTTGTGTAGGTCTTTCAAAAAAGCTTTCCAAATATATAAAATTTGTCGAATTCTTACGTATGATTTGTGAGACATGTTATGTTTAAGTTGGCATGACGATTATACCCTAAAGGATATAGTTTATCATTTGATAACATCATGAAACATCTTTATCCAAATGGCCCTCCTTCTTTTTTAAGGGTTATTTCAATAAAATGAGTTAGTAATTATTTTAAAATTGAGTTTTAATCCAAAGGCCATTTGAGTAAGAGAGAGTGAGGGGAGGGCCAAACACTTAATTCTCACTTATATCTATCTCATTAATTTTATTGGATAAAGAGTATTACATTATTGAAATTCTTCTCTCTCTTCTTGGTCATTCTTCTTGGTGATCTCCAGATTCATAAAAGCGATCAAACTTTCCATCTCTAAGCTTGTTAAAGCCTCAATCGCACTCTTTGCATGTCGTATGGCAGGGGAATCGGCCATTTCACTATTCCTTAACCGCCTCTCTTTCTCTTTCTCTGATTTCTATTTTTGGTTTAATAATCTGTTTATCTCTCTATTATCTTTATAATGATGGTGGTAGTTTAGCCATAAATGGTCGTTTATGGCATTTGGTTAAGAGTCTTGTCGCTTGGCTATTCACGCCACTTCAATGCCATGTGCAATACCATCATTAATCTACTAAACCCTATTTTCAAAGTCTAATGTCAGACTATCAAAGAGTATCTTCAACCCTTTAGATACGTACCATCATTACTCTACTAAACCCTATTTTTAGCCATTGTTGGTAAACATAATGATGGTGTTTAATCTTAATGTTAGTTTTCTGGTCTTTAATATGGAAATTTTGCGTATGCTAACATTATTAGAGTTTAAGTATTTAAAGCACTAAAATGTGGAGTCGTTGAACAAGTTTAGTTTTTTCGAACACTAATTTTAAACATCTAAAGATGGGCAACTTGGTGGATTGATTTGTTACCTACCTCCTTCGAGATCATGCGTTCGAATATGAGCAAGAGCTTTTTATTAATTTTTTCAAAACGAACATTTTAGCCACGCAATAAAACCAGCGTGTCTATAGAACGCACACTATGGACACACATATAATAGCGTGTCCAAAAAAGGAACTTTTTGGCCACACTTTGAATTTGGCGGGTCTATAAAATGTTGAGTAGTTGAACCAGTTTAGTTTTTTCCAAAACACTAATTTTAAACATCTAAAAATTGGAAGCTTGGTGGATTGATTCGTTACCTAACTCCTTCGAGGTCATGCGTTCGAATATGGGCAATATCTTTTTATTAATTTTTTCAAAACGAAATTTTTAGCCACGCTATAAAACCGGCGTGTCTATAGAACGCACACTATGGACACACATATACTAGCGTGTCCAAAAAAGGAATTTTTGTCCACACTTTGAATTTGGCGTGTCTATAAAATGCCCACTATGGACACGCATATACTAGCGTGTCTATAAATCGTACACTATGGACACACATATACTGGCGTGTCTATAAATCGTACACTATGGACACGCATATACTGGCGTGTCTATCAATCGTACACTATGGACACGCATATACTGGCGTGCCTAATGAACCAACTTTAAAACCACACCTTAAATGGCGTGACTAACCTTTTGGACACGCCACAACTACATAATGTGGCCATAGACTGGTCTATAAACACGCCCAATCAAAAATTTAAAGTTAACGTGACTAAACGGTTGATATTTCGACACGCTACTAGCCCTGGCGTGGCTGAAAGCACTTATATTAACACGCCCATAGAACATGGCGTGTCTATAAGGTAGAAGTATACCCTATAGACACGCCAAAACCAAAAAGGCGTGACAGGGAAATTTATATCTGGCGTGGCTAAAGGTCATTTCTGTACTAGTGCCTCTCGACCTAGCCTAACCATATGGCCACGGCTACGTTGCTCCAAGCCTAGCACCCATGTCCATGCCGACTCGGTTGGATATCGACTAGGTCGCCCCCCTTGTCACGACTTAGACAGCTATTAACTTGGTGCACTGTGTGATCTACGTTTATTATTATAGCTAGCTGATTGCAATGCCATCTTATGGCAAACTCATTATTAGTACACACATAACCTTGGAGCCGAGTTGTCTCTTCAAGCTATGCCACTTCAACAAATCTGGCTAGCATAAGCTATTACTCAGTCAAGTATATCGTGGCAACCTGAATAAGACTAGAGACAGTCCATGACTCTACTAATTCCTATGAGAAATCAAAACATGTTACATGGTGGAATTATTCATGGGTATTGGTCTGGTGGTTTACAGCAACGTGCGGCATGGCAACATCCCATGATAAGGAAGTTACAAGTAGTGGCAATGGTTGAGAGCGGTTAAAAGAAGTGGATAAGTAATGGAATGATGGTTTACGGGTTTCGAAAAACTTCCCTAACATCATGGGTGTAATCACACCATTATCCCACTATCTCCATCTCTCCACAACCTCCACTTCTTACGAGGAAACAGTGACTGTTCCCTACAACTATAAATAGACTACCTTGTCTATTCAGAAGATAGAACAAGCTTAACATTCCAAAACTCTTCTTCTTCCATAGTTCAATAACCTCACACCCAATTCAATCACCACTTATTTGCTCAAATTTCTTTGTTTTCCCTCCCCTAAGATCAGCCCATTTTCTCTCTTTCTCACCGAAGCAAAACGTGAACGGCCAACTTATTGGTTTAGGCTCGTTTTGTACGATTTTGATTTTCGAACCTAAAGAAAGTACTTTGACAGTACATTGTTTTACGTATGAGAGATTTTGGGGTATTAATAATTGGCGACCATAGCCGAAGATCAAACTCTCGGCTACATATTTAGTTCTTCAATTGTCTGAAGGAAAAAAACGAAATGGTGGATCTTAGGTCTAGTTCGGTAACCAATCCTAATGCATGATCAACAAACACCCCTAATCCGAACAACACCGGTGGGGGATCAAGATCAGGAGGTACTCCTAATCCTAACAACACCGGTGGCAGGACTCCAGAGATCACTCCTCCAAACATGTCCAATGAAAACAACAACACTTCTCCCCTGCCGCTGAGGATGCAAAGAACGAGGATCAGGCACCGCCGACCATAGCTGATTTTATGAAAAGTCAAGTAGACATGGCCACCACTTAGAGGGAAGTTTTCACCTATCAGAAGACTTTAACAGAGCGGTTAACACCCGAGCATCGCCATCACCAAATGGAACAAGCTAGAAACGCATCTATCGGCGAATCCAGCACCTCCAGAGTCAACATTCAGGAAGATGATGAGGTACGTGTTATCACAACCAGCTTTCCCACGCTCGATCAAGACTTGGGGAATTGACCCGGATATCAACCCCAAGATGACTCGGCGATGTGAATGGGAAGCTGATCCTTTTCAATATTTTATTAAGTGGGCAGGAATCGTCTCTGCCGAAAATAAGAAAACTAGTAACCCAACTATCCTTGGGATATGCGACAAGCCTGAGGTATCAAATCCCAAGTCCTTCCAAGTCGGAGACATGGTCAAGAAGGCTACTGCTTCACCTGAAGAAGAGCCATATATGTTCATTGAAGCCATATTAGGTGGTTATTACAAACTCATCAGCACAGATAAACCAGAAGGGGTGGTCATACATGGCAAGTGGCTCGAAGCATTCGGCGCTTAAACATTCTACCATCGCTTTACAATATTTCCATGTTTTCTGCAACCTTTGTAATTCCTCCAAAATGTTTGCAATATTTTGCATTCATACTTAGGATTTCCATTTATTAGCCAAGCAAAATATTATTCCCTTTTCAAAATACCTTTGAAAATCATTCAAAAGTCTCTTTACCATCCAAAAAATCCCACAGAAAACAAACCATATGTTTCAAAAGCATAAGCAACTTTCAATTCTTGCCAAAGCTCGTGGTCGTGGCCACCTTTACTCGCGTACATGGCCAGCCAACGTCTTCGCTCGAACAAACGGTCATACCTTCTCCAACTTGGTCGCAGTTATATCAAAGAGACTTTCCTAACAAGTCTATGCAGACATATCCTTTATGACATCGAACGAAAAGATAAGTATTCACTCGTTGTCTTATGAATTTCCAATTTCTTTGATATCTTTTGTATTGTCAATGTCACCATCTAGTGCATACCACGAAACATTATTGTTCCGCGCTATGGTGGTTTTTTGACAAAGGCAAAACTTGTAAAAATTGCCTCTGAACCTACAACAGAGACATATCTATAATTATATATGTACTAAAGCTTTACCCAGCTGAACACTCGTTATTTTATATAAATATATATGTTTATAAATATAAATTCCTAACCCGGCATCAGAATTGTAGATTCGTACTTCTACATCATATTCCGCAAGAGAATTGAGAATGTGTATCCTGCTAATGGCCATACTGGCCTTCAATATGCCTACAAGATTTTAGAGCTTCACCCAGCTAAATTCTCATTATTTTATGCACAACCATATGAATTTTCATGCGTTGATCAGTCTATAGTGATGTTGCAATTATAAATATTTAGAATAAGCTACTACGCTATTCTGAATTACCAGAAACATAATATTTGGAATATAACTTCGAGTCGCAGAACTTTCATGGCTGAATTCCTTGAATATGTTTTGTATGCTACAAACGAAGTGTCAACGCCAACATGGCCGCACTCCATAGCCAGGATAATCTGGTTGGGTCTCATAACCTAGCCAAAGGAAACCAATTTCCTATCTAGCCAACTAGACAGCCAGGTCGTGGCCACCAATTCCCTAGCTACCAAACTATCTATTCAGTCCTATCCTGTCCGTGGCTACGACCATCTTTCCTTCCGGCCTATCCATGTCTCGGCATGGACTAGCCATCAGGCTACGACCTCCTTGTCTTTAGGCCTAGCCTGTCCATGGCCACGGTTATCCTTCCTTCCGGCCTTTCCATGCCTCGACATGAACTAGCCATCAGGCCACGGCCTACTTGTCTTCAGGCCTATCTTGTCCGTGTTCACGGCCATCTTTTCTTCCGGCCTATCCATGTCTCGTCATGGACTAGCCATCAGGCCACGTCCTCCTTGTCTTTAGGCCTAGCCTATCTGTGGCCACGGCCACCTTTCCTTCCGGCCTAGCCATGTCTCGGCCTAGACTAGCCATCAGGTCACGACCTTCTAGTGGGTACAACCTCCCTATCTCTTGGCTTGGCCTGTCCAGTGGACACGACCATCTTGTCCCTAGCCTAAATAGCTACGGCCTCCTAGTCTCTTGGCCTAGCCAAGCTAGTAGTCGCATCCTCCCTATCTCTCGTCCTGGCCTAGCCAGTGACCACAGACTCCTTGTCTTGGCCTATCCATGGCCAAGACACGGCCACATTGTCTCCTACCCACGACCGTGCCACGGCCACCTAGTCTGTCCTGGCTTAGGTAGTAGTCACGACCTCCTTGCCCCTCGGCCTAGCCTAGCCATATGGCCACGGCTACGTTGCTCCAAGCATAGCACCCATGTTCATGCCGACTCGGTTGGATATCGACTAGGTCGCCCCCTTGTCACGACTTAGATAGCTATTAACTTGGTGCACGTACTGTGTTATCTACGTGTATTATTATAGCTAGCTGATTGCAATGAGTGTTCCCTACAACTCTAAGTAGACTACCTTGTCTATTCAGAAGACATAACAAGCTTATCATTTCCAAGCTCTTCTTCTTCCATAGTTCAATAACCTTACACCCAATTCAATCACCACTGATTTCCTCAACTTTCTTTGTTTTCCCTCCCCTAAGATCAGCTCATTTTTTCTCTTTGTAACCGAAGCAAAGCGTGAACGGCCAACTTCTTGGTTTAGGCTCGTTTTGTACGATTTTGATTTTTGAACCTAAAAGTACTTTGACGGTACATTATTTTACCTAGGAGCGATTTCTGGTTATTAACAATACCCTAATTCATTTGCAACCTGATCACATAATTTATGGATAAAAGTCTGATCTTGTGGTCTAAATACATGTTGCGTAACTAATGTTGCACTTTCACTATTCATTTCAATGTTGTTGTTCACTTCCAACCCGACATCTTCAAACCGCCGAAATAATTCATTATTCAACCTAATGCGTGTAAGGAATTTATTTATATTCATGGTTATAACAACTAAATACTTTTGGGTGGTAAAACTGGACCTGCGCATTTTGTCCAAAATGGGAAATCTTGCCTTCAAAACACATAAAGCTCTTTCAATCACATTCCTAAGTTGAGAGTGTGCCTGATTGAATTTTTTTCTTCTTCGTTTGAGGGCGACCACCACGTCGAAAATCTCGTAACCAGTATCTTGTGTTCCGGTAAGGAGTTATAAAACCCTTCATATGTGTATATGCTACATCGCACAAGTAATACTTGTTTGCAAAAATAACAGCAGATAACAAGACCATATTCAATAAAGTTAATAGAAACTGACCATCTAATCACACAACCACTACACCCTTGAATTCAAAATAAATAATTGATGTAACAAAAGTGGTATACACCGCTCTAGCAGGAAAGAGTAAAAAACATAAATACAGAGATACAGAGATATACAACAGTGGTATACACCACTCTAGCATGAAAGAGTAAAAAAACACAAATATAGAGATAGAAAGATATACAACAATGATAATTTAGCTAGTTTAGCTACTGCCTAGATGAGGGTTTGGGTCCTTAGGGTTACACTCCAACTTTCAATGTCTAGCTTCTAACTCTGGCTGTAACTTCAAACAAAAAGGAACTAGTTTAGTTATTTCTTTCTCATGTGTTCAACAATTGATCAACAAAGAACTTTCATAGGACGTACATGACAAGAATAATCGCCATATCGTTTCAATTGTGTTTCCAGTCAGAACATACACAGCAGTAGGCCGTAAACGAATTATACAAATTTCATAGGTGTTGATGGTGGATTTTCATTTAAGGCTAAAATTGTAAAAGCCAAAATTATGCGCTAACATCTTGTAAAAGAGAAAGCCATTAATAAGTGTTGAATACTTCTTCACTTTACTAATTCACCTAGAATGGAGCATGTGGCAACAATCCCATTCTGTGAATTAAATACATGAAATTCATCCGGGGTTGGAGCATGTAGCAACAATCCCATATACCACTGTGAATTTATAGCATTATTAATTAATGCGTGAGCACCTTGTATTTCTGTACTCATTATCGGTGCGGCATGATTTGCGAGTGTTGCTCTCACGAGCAACACGAACCTCCAAGCATTATAATGAAAGCATGTACGAAATACCCGTGCATGTGCCGCAACTCTCGGTGTGTTATACTAGCCCGATTGAGAACTCTCGGTGTGTTATACTAGCCCGATTGAGCATCCGGACTGTCCGTATCAGTGGATATGATCTCATTCATCCAACTTCACCGGATGATTGGATGGCCCAGATCAATTCCATAACCCCCAAGCAGGTATGGAATATTCACTGCAGAACCAACGCGGACCCCGCATGGTCGGCCTCCCCAAAAGATTGGCATAGCTTGCCAAAACGTCCAAACCAGAGCGGTATGGACGGAAAACCCTAAATTAGGGTTTGCGGCATATTACATGTGTCGCAAAAAATGTCTCAACCATCCATCTTCGCATGTATAGATGGAGGGTGTAGATGTAGATTCAAAGGGCCCAGAGCATGTCAACACAATCATCAAGGGCCTCGCCTACATACTGAAAAATCGGTCGGGATCAATCATGGTTGGTCATCCCAATTCATGTGCCTGAACAGAGCATGACGCACGGCCGTGAAACTCAAAATTAGGGTTTTAAACATCACGAGCGTCCATTTTCTCCGGAACGAATGAAAGGTTCGAGATTAGATTAAGCAGGTCCGGCCATACCAGCATGACCACCGTGGGCCCGTCTATCCCTCACACGATCGGCCAAGGCATATCATGCCTGGCTATCCCAAAACGCGCGTCCAAACTAGCGTGGTCACACTTCCCAAACCGGCAAACCGGTCTCGACCACTCAACTTCACCGGACGATTTGAGTGGCTTATATCACGTTTTCATGGGATAATCGGGTATAGGCGTGAACACCCAGCCTACCACTTACACTTCGGACCGATCGGGCAAGACCGACCAAGAATTGGTTGTCTTGGAACGCGCGCTAAAATGGCATGATGTGCGGCTCTTGCGGCACCCGGTTTCTCTGTCACAAATTGATCTCGACCACTCAACTTCACCGGCGGGTGGGTGGCCCGGATCATACTTTCGTGAGGTAATGGGGTATAGGAGCCTACACCGTTATCTTTGTCTACACGCATGTACGATCGGTCGGCCAAAATCGTATCCCAAGCTTGGATTCGACCGGTCCCAAGAGGATGCTTGCGCACCTCCTCTAAAACCTAATTTCATCAACGGTCGTAAATGAGTGTCTCAAAGATCATCTCGTCCGTCCAACTTCACCGACTTGGTTATACAACCACAGTCGAGAGTTAATTGGTCGATGGGCGTCTTGGTAATCACCACCGTCACTTTACCACACCATGATTCGGTACACATAAAATACACACGATATTTCACAAGTATCGACCTCCCGAATAACGACAGTTATTCAATTTAGCATTACATGCTACTTTACGTGGGTTCCACGATCCACACACTCGAGACATCAATCATGTCACAAACTGGGGGATACATACGTGGTATTGGTCATGCGGTTTACATTGTGCAGCGCGCAATGCGCCATCACAAGAACGTGTCAGGAAGTCATGGACGGCTAGTGATGATGGGAGAAGTGGGCAAGACTGGTCGTGTGACATTAACACACAACTCCACTACTCCATCACTCCACTTTCTCCACTTCCCACGAGATACGAAGGTTAGGCTAAAAGACTTGTATAAATAGGTTCTCCTCCCTATTTTCCAAAGATAGGAGAAAACAAGGAAACAAGTCCGGACAACGGAGGCAAGTGTTGATACAATCGTATTCAAACACCGGAATCGATAGCTTACACCACGGCAAGCCCGGTTCATTTTCCGATACAAGTCATTCATAGCCAACACCTTCACATTCTCGACACCTTCTTCGCTTCCCTCCCTAATATCAACCCCATCTCCTTCACCTTGTGACCAAAACAAGTCTGAACGGCCATTTCTTGGTTTAGGCCGGACTTGCACAGATTGATCTCTCGAATCTACAAGCACTCACCGCGCAGTGCATTTGTTTAAGGTTTAGACTCATTTCTCATCCACACACCCCAAATTACCAAAACCGGCAGAAATAGTTTTCACCCATAAACAATAGGTGAAGGCCGTAAACTAATGTTAGCCTAGATTCGACTCAAAGATTTGCAAGCCAATATTTAACTGAAGTACTTGTCAGGGGGAGCATCATAGTAGAAGGTATTTTATTGGACTATCACGTTGTATTCTTTTTCCTTCGTCAAGGTTTTGTCCCACTGGATTTTCCTTGTCAAGGTTTTAATGAGGCAACATATGCATGTCCAACTTTGTTCTAAGTTGGACTCACTATTGTACTATTTTTCCTTCGATCGGGTTTTGTCCCTTTTAGATTTTCCTGACAAATGTTTTAACGAGGCAATTGCTCAGATACAATGGTCATCTAGGGGAGTGTTATAAACATAACAGGGACGGTTTTGGGGGTGGCTTACCTAGGCTACACCCCCCCCCCCAAACTTTGCAAGAACTCATTGGCCCTTGGAATTTTCAGATTTTAAAAAAAATAGCCAGGTGAGAATTAAAATTAGCCCAAGTATCAACTTAGCCCAACTACGTTTTGATGTTTCTAGTCATGGAATCTTACATTGTTATACCATATATGGTAGCCGTTCAAAGAAATAGAAACACGGTCCCACAAAGATAAATCATAAATTAGGCGATCTTAGCCCTTCAAAGACTAAGAAGAGGAATAAAACAAATTTGTTTTCATTTTACTAGTTAACAAACATATGATTTTTATTTCTTTAAAATTTGACTACCTGTTAATTATTTGATATGATTAAAAACTTAAAAATGATTGTATTTTTTTTTTTATTTTCTTCTGTAAGAAAGACCGAAAGATCTTAAAATCTATAATTTTAATAACAAGTACTACCATTTTCCTATCTCCACCTCCATTTCTTAGCATTTCTCCGATAAAGAATATGGTACTGATGAGTTTTGAACTCAGGTCACTGGTATCATCACCGAATAACTTTATCATCGTACGTATTACAATGATAATGTAAAAAAATGCAACCCGACGCGCCTTGTTCACTTCATGTATTTAAAGTAAAAAAATAAAAAAAGACAATGCGTCGCGGCACATCTTGCTCACTTCATGTATTTCTGCCGCATTAATCATTATTACAGTTGAGTCGAGAAAAATTATTGAGTATTCGTAAAAAAAAAAAAAATTAGCCCACCCAGACATAAATTCTAATCCATTTAGAAGATAATAGTGAACAACTATGAATATTTATTAATAATTCTCTTAAAATGTTTAAACATAAGTTCACATGTAGATGCCCACTTTAGTGGGACCATATTTTCTGGGACTTGATATATATAGAATCAAACCTTTGTATTCTAGTCTTTCTATTCCTGACACGTTAAATTTCTTCTTGTTTCCCATGCCTCGATATGATGGCTTCACTTACGTATGTACAAACCTCGGGATCCAGATAAAGGTTTCATGGATGTTCAGGGAATGATCCAAGATTATTGTTCCCATCTCTATGTTGGTCATCCGTCATCGAGATCACACTCACCACTGAGAGATACCTTGCGATTTGGATGACCTATTTGGAAGATATGGAAGAGTGCGGGTTGTGGATATGAAGCATGATTTTGCCTTAATTGAGTTGGTGATCCAAATCGCAATACTGATGATGGTCGATATTTTGATGGAAGTCGTATTGTAAAGTGGAGTTTTATAAAGAGACACCACGTGGTTCGGGGTTCTAGAGAGTATCTAGGAAGAGGTCCCACGGGCACTTAATTCGTTGGTATGTTCTCACATTAATCTAATAACCTTTTTATCTTTCTTCGTGGCCTTGATCTTGGCCAATTGAAGAAGAATACCCAATTTTGCACAAGGATCAAAGAGTTAGAAGTTGAATCCTCTCGCGAAAAGATAACAATTGGAAATCGAGCTTTATTACCACTCTCGGTAACGCTAATCCTTTATGGTATAAAAATTTTTCTCTCTTATTATTTTCATCTCATCAATTTCACATTTGCTACCTAACCAGTTCTTCGTTATTCATTTCCGAGCCTATGGACAATGACACTCTTCGCTTATCTCAACAACTCTTTAAGTAGTTCGGTCCATAATTAATTCTCTTTCATTAAATGAACTCCAAACCAAGTACTCGCCTCTTAGAAATTGAGCACAGATCTGATTTAAAGACCCTCGAGTCTCATGAAAACTTAGCAACATTTCAAAAGTCCCTTCTCGAAGTGCAAATGGAGCGAGATGAATTGCTTATCCTTACTTAGTGAGCGAGAAAATCAAATTCGTTCACTTCTTATTATAAATAATGACGATGAATTCGCTTGACAAAATCTTAGATAATGCAGAATAAATTTAGTGTTGATATTTGGTTAAAGATATAATATCGACCCTTATTTGGAGTTGTTAATTTATCGTAATTTATTTGCAGAGTCCTAGATTTCAAGTTGAAGAACAGATCGAGAAGCACGGCGTGTCTCACCCTTGTGAGAATAGATATTCCAAGTTGAAGAAACAATTTCAAACTTTGATTTTTAATAATGATGCCTTATGAAGCCATTATGTTTGTAGATCACAAAATCCCTCTTTGTTCATATCCTTGGCTTTCCGAAGAAGTTCCTTTGTCTCGGACGTTTCGATAGTGAGGCCAGAATAGGTCGATATCCGCGAGAGATAATTCTTTTTGTTTCCTTCCCACTAATTTACATATCTCTTTTTTGTAAACTAACGGAGACTGGAAGAATAAGAGATATCGTTGTGGAGAAAGAGGCCATATAGAGCGAAACTGCCAGAATAGTCCCAAGAACCTCTAACGTGGGCGTGAAGGTAATAAAATAAGGGATCGTCTGCAAGATATTTCTGCAAAGAACAAAATTGAGGATATAAAAATGGGTTTCTCAAAATTTACTTTGGAACTGCCGATTAGAATGGAAGAGCATGATAAACAAATGGTAGTTGAGGCTATGGAGGTATTACGTGAAAATCTGCCTTGCATCATTGTTTGAAGCTTTGAATCAATATCAGAACCTTGATTTTGCATTGATTGTTGTGCTTGCGGTTGCTGAAATTGTTGTCTTGGCTGGAATTGTTGTTGTTGAGGTTGAAATCCACTTGAAAAGTTGAAGGTAGGTTGTTGAACCGCTCCTTGCTTGTTGGAATAGCTAAAATTGGGGTGATCTCTCCATCCCGGATTGTAAGTGTTTGAGTAGGGATCATACCGTCTTTGTTGATTTGGAAAGATCGCATTAGATTGCTCGTCCTCATAAGTTTGAGAGGAACTTGGTATCACCGCGGCTGCAACTTGTTGCATCATTGCCGACATGTTACCCAATTGTTGACGAAGTTCCTCCACCTCGCTCACTTCATTCACCCTTCTTAGAATCACATCCGAACCATGGTCCAAGAATTGTTGGGAGTTCGCTGCCATATTTTCAATTAACTCTCTAGCTTGTGCCACCGTTTTGCTAACTAGTGCACCACCACCCGCAAATAATAAGATTCCTATCACTTTATTGGAGTCCTACATAGAAGTATTGGATGATCATAGCGTCACTTTGAATTGGTGGTGAGGGCAGCTTGCCACCAATCTCTTGTATCGTTCCCAACATTCATATAAGGATTCTCCCACATTTTGCTTCATCCCACAAATCTCCTTGCGAATTTGAGTAGCCTTGGATGCAGGAAAATATCTCTCTAAAAAGAGTTTCTTCAACCCATTCAATGTTGTGACACTTCCTGGAGGTAAATAGTACAACCAATCCTTAGCACTATCCATTAAAGAGAAACGGAAAACTTTCAACATTGCACCATCCGCCTCAACATTCGCTGGAAGCATAGCCGTGACAATGGTGTGGAAGTCCATAAGATGTTTGTTTGGATTTTTATTCACCATGCCATGGAATTTTGGTAATTCTCTAAGCAACCCCGGCTTTATCTCAAAAGTAGAGTTCGTTTGGATACACCCTTGTTGTGTATCAAGCCTATGAGAAGCTAAGTCCTTGAGTGAACGATTTGCATCACCCATTGCTTCTTCTTCTTGTTGTTGGAAAATCTCTTCTCCTACTTCCAACTCGTGCTCGTCCGTTGTGTTTCGCCTTGGTTGGAGTATTGTGCCTTTTCGAGTAGCTATCCCGCACCTTGGATAATTCCAATCCTTAGAAGCCAGAGATTAGGTACCTGCAAACAATTCTCGCAAACAAGTGAGAAACAAGACAAGAAACAAGAAGCAAAGATAAAAGCAGAAATTGTAAAAAAAAAAAAAAAAAAAAAAAAAAACTCAATAACAAGTCAGTATGCCTTCCAAGAAACGGCGCCAAAATTTGATCGGTTGTCAATCCGTCAAAAATAATTTCACTTTCTTACTCACTAAATTTAAATGAAGCACAAGGTAAGGAAGAGTTCGTATCCACGAGAGAGGCAATTGTTGTTATGCAATTTTCGGTTTCTAAGGTAACCAAGGGGGATGTTTCTTGTTTAAGCGAAATACTAAAGTAAAAATAAAATAGAGCAAAGCAAATAGTTGGAATAATCAATAAGGAGAAGATATTGGTCACGGGATAGTATCATTCACAAACATGTATTTTCATCAATGATTAGAATTGGTATTTTAATCTCTTATTTTACTAATAGTCCTAGGATACCTTGATCGCAAGAATAACCCGCTAATTCCCTGATTTCATCACAACCACATTAAAAGATGCATATGTGAATTCTTCTTAGAAAGCAACCTAAAGTGTAAAAGCACAATTAGATTTAACCCCTAAAAGCAATAAGTTCTACTAATAAGACTAATCAATGCAAACGAATGTGTAAAAGCACTAAACGTTTTAACAAAAGTTATGATTCACTTGTGACTAGTAGGATATATCACTACAAGCACTACCCACAATTATGCTACTTAGAATCAGGGATAAACAACTTTTTCGTATTGAAAATCCTAATATAGCTCTAGAGATGAACGCAAATCGGATTGATTCCGGACTCAACCTAACAAGTATTCAAATCTTATAACACTATTAATTGTGAATCACAAACAATAAATTACTGAGACAAAACTAATTCATAGATTCAAAAGGATGTTGAGAAATCAACTTTTATCCCATAACCAATAATATGTTTAGCTACTCATAGCTATGGAGTTCATCATAATAATATTAATTGAAAAGAAAAAGAAGATGAACAAAAGCAAACCCTAGAAGCGTAAACAAAACGGCTCTCCAAAATTCCAAGAAAAAGATAAGATAAGTTGTAGAAGACCTTCCCTTTATAGCTTTTCTCCAACTTTTAAAATTAGGTCTAGTCTTCAAAGTCCATTAGATGAAAATCCACCAAGCCCATAAGAGGGAGAAACCCATGTAGAAAATATGTCCCAAAAGTGGTCGCCGGAAAGCTGGTATTGTGGCCGGAAATTGGCCGGAAAGGTCGTCGGAAAACATCTCAGGTGACCGGCAAAGTCCGCCCGGTCACCGGATCAGTGAGTCAACTCGGTCGGGTCAACGGGTCAGCTCGGTCGGACCGAGTCAAACCGAGTCAGGGTAAAGAGTCAGATCATGAGTCAGGTGTAGTCAGAGTGAGTCAGGGTTGATTCTGGTCTTCTGGCTCACCTGAGTGGTTTAGTTGCCAAACCACTGCACATGTCAGAGCTGTGCTGCACTATCATTGTGCATCAGCACTCTTTGGCCAGCACACACAGCAGAACCCATTTCTATTCTCTTGTGCCCATTTCTCCATCTGTTGCAGCTCAACCACAATAGCAGCAGCTCTTGCATCTCCCTGACCTGATTACCTGCATTTGAGCTAACACCACCTTTGCCTTCTCTATTTCATCTGCTCCACCAAGTTGCAACAACATAACCTGAGCTCACTGCCAATCAACACCATCTGGATTTAAGCCATTGCCTGCAATTACATCTCAGCACAACACAGCACCATTGATTCCACCAGCTGCAGTGCTAACTCCCATTACAGCTCATTTAACACCTGCACTTTATCCACCAGCACCACACAACCAACATCACCACAGTGTACAATCAACACAAGCTGCAGTCTCTGTCACAAGCTCATATCAGACCCATTTCAAGGCCAACAGCCACATTCACCAACTGAGTTTGAGCTTTGAGCACAAACCACTATGAACCTTCAAGCCATCTCAAACTGCAACCATTCTTGCCCTGTAAACCCTAGCACACTTCTATTCTCCACAACAGGTCACCACCAACACGGTTCTTGTGTTCAAACTTGACCATCCACCGTGGCTCAACCCATCAATATCCGAGTTGCACTCCACCGCCACGAGCCAACACCGGTACAAACCCGGCCAATTTCTACAGCGGCACTGAGACTCCATCTCACTCTATCTCAATCGAGCCACCATTTGAACTCAATCCCACAGCCCTCAATCCATCTCACTAAAATAACTCCACAACCATCCGCATCCTACCATTGCACAACCGCAACTCCATTGTCTGCGACTTCCCATTACAAAGTGCCACGCTTCCCACAAACTCCTCATACACATCAGAGCCCTCTCATTGCAGCTAGCAATTATCATCTCAACCACCAACATCAATTGCAGCTCAGCTGCCATCTCAGACCAGCCACTGCATCAATTGCAATTCAACTCCATTGTAACCATCATCCTACATCACCTCTGCATCTCAAAACAACACCAACTCAACTGCAATAACCTTCCTCTACATAGTCAGCACCATGTTTTTTGCTTAACTTACCAACAACAGTAAACCAACTTAATTCCCCTAACATTGCATCTCGTAACAAATGTTTCATTTCAAGAATGAGCTTTAACCCTTCTTGTTTATCTCATTAAAATCCGAATTCATCACACGAACCCCCGTCCTAAACATTCATCTAAACCTGCAATCAATGTTCTTCACTGCTCAACTCAGATTCACTCCCAACCTCATCTAATATTCAATTCAACACAAACCCATCATTTCTCCTTTTCTGGTTCCTGCAAGCTTGAAATAAGCAAGACCCATCAATCTCAAACCAACCCACTTTCAGATTTGAGCAGAACCACCAATTCCCAGTAGATCTCAACTAAAATTAAAACCCCATTGCAACGGCTCCTCTCTCGGATAAACAACCAACAACACACAACATCTAGAACTGTTCTTCCCTGTCCTTCTTCGCTTCAGAAATCATCTAACCCCCACCAATTCCTTCATCGATTCTCCGATTTCTGCCTCTTCTCTCTTCTCGATTTTATTAAATTTCTCCCTGAGTTCTTCACAAACTCACAACAGCTGCAACCATTTTCCTGTTCTCTCTCTCTCAATTTCTGGTTCAAGGGAATGGAATGAATGAGAGAAACAAAACTCTCGATTGAATTCCTTCCATGGCTGCTGTGCCTCGTTCTTCTTTATGTTTTAGAGGCAAATAATTGAGAATTGATTTTCTCTAATTTTTAAGTCTTGTGTAGGAAAATGCAGGTTGATAAGGCCACCTTGGTGAAACAGATAAGGGGTACCCATCCGGCAGCCCCTTAACCTTAGCTCTCCCCCGTCCCGTAGTGCCCTTCAACAGAGTTGCCTCTTAACCTTGACTGGGCCCAGTTAGTGTTCGCCTCGAAATGACAATTTTTCCCTTTGGCTCAATTTGGGTGATTTCCGCTTCTTTTCCTCCGTGCGACTCCAGAGTACCTAATAACTCAAAAACACACGTAAAGTACATAATTCACAAGAAAAATAGCAAAGAAAGCGTAACTACTAGATAGTAAATTCGGTGTATTCTACACCTATCATTCTTCCAAAAGCTATTTTCTGATGAATACAGAAATCGCTTCGAATTGCTTGGCGCAAAAATAGCTGATAACAAGCTCAAGATCCTGTCTAAAAAACCTGATGAAGAGCGTCTTAAGGTTTTGCAAAAAATGCTGGTTGAGGATCAGTCTGCAGCACTACTTAGTGAGCTGCTAAACTATGAGCACATGATTCGCTCTGTGGAGACTTTCATCACAATTGTAGGTGAAAGACATCGCATGACCGCTTAAAACTCTTGCTATTTAGCCTTTCGTTGTGTAGGTGTAAATAATCCACAGGGACAGGTGGAACAATCCTAGACGATGGCATACCAAGAGGAACAAGCACTAGAAGTATTGAATCGTCTCACCAGATCTGGGCGCGAGAAAAGAGGAACTGAAGCAGCTCGTGAGGTCGTCATAAAGGAAGAGAAAGTTCTGATGTGATGCTCATCGGGCACGAGGACAATAAATGCACTGACAGAGTTGGTGAAGAGATAAGAAGAGCTCGGTCAAAGTGAGACTCGACCAGGGACCTAAAGGGCGACATCGGTCATCTCCACCAAATAAGTGACATCGGGTAGTGGGATATCGGATGAGGACATCACTCAGCTCGGCTAGATATCTCGACTTGAGCAAATAAGAATATCGGCTGAAGCATCAGCTGGTCGCCCGAGAAGAACATCAAGGAAGCTATATCAGGCCCAACATCGTAGTATCGATGTATCATCATCTGTGACTATAAATAAAGACTATGTATAGAGGTAAAACCCAAGTAAAAAGGGAGGAAAGAGAGTACACCTAGAGTATTGAGAGAAAAGCAACAATATTGTAACCTTGAATCAAGCAATAAGATCATCCCTTTACCCCCGTGGACGTAGGTAATCATACCGAACCACGTACATCTTATGTTCTTCTATTTCTCTTGCTTGTTTACTTCATTGTTATGTTTGTGATCCTTTGGATGTAGTGGTAGGATTTTCTATAACTACATTCTGGCGCCGACTAAGGGGAACGTGTAACATCTTCGGATACCTTGAAATCGGTTGCCAAAAGAGATAAATCCAAGCTCCTAAGTCACCTTGTGTGTTAGTTGAAGCTAAGGGAGAAACTCTTTTGGTTAAATGTGTTGGTAGACAAAGCTTGCAAGGTGTTTTTGTTTTATAAAAACGATTTTCTTAGTATAACCTTGTTATGTTTTGGTGTAGGACTGTCTTTAATAGCATCAATCCTTTTTGCTTTCGATTAAGTCGAGTTGTCAAGATTAAATCATTAAACTAGGCTGTTTGCTTGAGTTGTCCAAGCGAGTTATTAGAATATCCGCAAGCTCCCGAAATAACGTCTTTTGATGTTGGTAGAAGCTAGAGTAAAATTCCACCTCGCTGGCCACCTTTTCGTCTCAAGACTCTAAGGTTGTTTAACTGTCAAAAATAGCATCAACATCGTTAAAAGAGAAATTCAACAGCTCCTATAAACATCTATTGATGATAGTCGATGCTAAGTGAAAGACTCTAATGGTTGAAATGCATAGGTTGCTAGATTTATCGTTTAAAGTTTACCTTTGTGATTAAAATCTCGATTTCGTTACATTTGTTTTCACTCACTTAATCCTTGAAAACCTCACTGAATTTTAGTTTAAAAGGAAAAACTTGTTTAGTTATCTTCACCGTCTTAATTTCGTCGAGTAAGTACCATAAGGTTTCTTACCTTATGAGTGAGTGATTTCGGTCGGAAAAGTTTGATTAATCTTCTTACGTCGAGTTAAGTGTTTTCTGTTGAGTTAAGCCTCTTGATTAAAGATCGTCTTTTCTTCGATCTAAGTTAACCGTTATAACACCTCAAAGCTCCCGAATGGATCATCTTTGATGATCGGTAGAAGCTAAATTGAAACGTTATTTCGCCGTTTAAACCTTCTTAGTGAGTTAAATAAAGTACAATGGTGGTGGAGGCAAGACTAACTCGAAGTCATCGAGTTTAGTTTTCCGGAAACTACGGCTGGAAGGAGTATAGTGAGTGCTTTGTTAATAATTCTCATCTTGATCCTACACTAAAAGCCTCACAACATCAGCAGAAAACCAAAGGAATCCTATGGTACAATTGTCTTCGGGGATTTCCGGCAATCCATATAGGTAAACCGTCAGCGCAACAGCTGGTGAAGGTTGTCGTTATTATCAACCATAGCCAAGAAAGAAATCTTCCGATCTAACGTACGGATGATTAATGACTTCGGCACTAGGAATGTTAGGATAAATAATGATTAATGCATAGAGAAAGTACCGAAAGCGATGTGTCGAGACGGCTTTTCAAAGATTGTCCTTTACGGTCAAAACCACTTGATTGCTGAGATCAACACGCTAGCATAAATGGAATTGTACTACAAAAACTTTTTCCACCCTACACAGCAGAACTGCTGTACTTCATCCTTAACCTTTTCGAAAACAGTTCGAAGTAAGTGTTGTGTACTTTGCTGACGTAGGTAGGGACGGGCGAGCCGAGGCACAAGAGCAACACTGAAGGTGATGGCGAGCACCTCCAGGACGGGTAGGATTCTCAGGAACCGGGCCATAGCGGGATCTAGTGCACAAGAAGGACTGACGGATTCCCGACAAGAGGACAGTGGGCAAAACCATCAAAGCGAGACTCAGGCACCAGGCTGAGGCATGGCAACTGTCGAAGAGGAAGTCGATCTAGGCCGAGACGACGATCTCCCACCCAGAATACTGAGGATCAACCCGAGCCAGATGATGCAGGGGGACATGGAAGACGGAAGAACTGCATCGGATACTGAGGAAGAGGAGGAAGTGCAAATGATGCAGGAGGAACGGAGGCGAGAAAGGCAACCGATGGAGTATCAGTGTGCACTAGAACAAGAAGGAGAAAGGCTTAGACGAGTGCGCTTAGGAATGGGCGACCTCAACCGAGACATCCCACCAGTAGCAGTTGATCCTCCCGTAGCTCCAACCGTTCCCCCCGTTATCCCCCCCGGCAGGACCTCCAACTGCGCCCCCCAATGTAGCAGGAAACCAAGTGAATGGCCACTCTAGCCATGAGAGCACCGACCCAATGTTACTTGCTATCTTGGCGAGCCAAAGAAGGCAGGAAGACCTTATGAGAGAGCTGCAGAGAAGGAATCTAGCCTTGGAGCATGAAAACTACCAACTCCGCAACCGGAGAGCCGGGTCAAGAGGATCGTCAAGTCGAGGCGCTTCTAGCGGTCACACCCAGCCGAGAAACACTCCGACCCCACCCTGAACCGAGAGCACATGCCCGACCCTAATCACTCAAGGGGAGGGTATGGTCCACCCGAGGATTCTTCGACCGAGGAAGAGGCGACAAACGAGGGTACGGATGCGATAATCAAGCAAAAGATCGAGCAACTTGAGCAGATGGTCAAGAAGCTGACAGGAAATGGCGAGGACGATAAGTTGGCAGAAGTAATCAGTGAAGCACATAAGACACCATTTACTAAGGAATTGGATCGGACTACTTTCCCGCCAAAGTGTACGTTGCCGATCTTCTCATCCAGGTTTGACGGCACGGGCGACGCATGAGAACATATCAAAATGTACAGCATGTCCCTGTTACAATGGACGAATTACGATGTGGTCATGTGCAAATTCTTTCCAGCGAGTCTGGAAGGTGAGGCAAAGAACTCGGTTTTACACCCCGCCCGATGAATCAGTTGGCAATTATGCTTTCTTGGTGGAAACCTTCCTGGAAACTTACATGCACAACAGTATAGCTCGGCCCAGAGTTAATAATCTCTTTACGCTTGCACAAAGATTTAGGGAACCATTGCGGTCTCTAACAGACAGATGGAGGAAGTTGTGTACTGACATCGGGAAGGTACCGGTCGATCAACTTCGGGTTCGAAAATTCATTGGGGAAGTCAGATCCTATTTGGATAGCAATGTACACCGAGAAACCTAAAACGTTAAGGGAAATCAAGAAGATGCAATAACACTACATCGCCCTAGAAGAAATACAGGAAGGAGCACATGATAGGAGAATACAAGAAGCAAGCACTACAGTAGAGGCAATCCCACGAGAAGATCCAAAGCGACCAGAGAAAAGGCCGAGCACACAACATCATGGGTCGAATAAGAAAATTTGGGTCGAGAAAGGAAAGAAGCCTCGCCACGAACCCAGATCTTACACTCCACTAAATGCACCATTGGAAGAAATATTCAAGGAAGTAGAAAAGAGGAACGACATCAGATACAGAAACGAGGGAATCGGTTTGATGAAACAAGGAACCATCCCGAGTTTTGTCATTACCACCAATTTCGTGGCCATTCGACCAATGATTTTCGAGAGGTAAAAGATATCGTCCGAAGATCTCGATCCGAGATGGATACTTGCGACACTTCGTTAAGACATCGCGACACTGATTCAGCCCAGACGCACCGGTGCATCAAATAAGAATCAATCGTGGTACCCAGTTCGCATGTAACACTATCTTGCACTCGGCAACTCAAGGGTTTGACTTGGGTACCGGTATCACTTCAAGGATTCATAAAAGAGATCGAGCGGGAAAGGAAATATTCAGTGTGGCTAAAACTCTACCCATGGAACCTTGGATGATGCATCCGATCACTTTCTCAGCAAAAGACGTCCCGTCAAATAGTCAAGCACATAGGGATCCCCTAGTGATAGCCTTACTTATCGAAGAATGGGGTGTCCGAAGGATACTAATGGACAGCGGCAGTTCAGTTGAGGTCCTTTTTTACGATACCTTCAAAAGAATGGAGTTATCTGATGACATCTTAATCCCGTCGACCTATCGAATCTACGGCTTCAACGGTACAGTGACGGTACCAAAGGGAGAAGTCACCCTCAGAGTCTCGGACGGGGAGGGGTTCCTAGACACACTCACCACCTTCTCGCGTGGTCGACGTTGTGTCACCTTACGGGCAATCCTTGGTATACCCCCGGCTCGCAGGAATCAAAGGAGTAGCCTCGGCATACCACCAAAGATCGGTTTCCATCTACCGAGGGGTAGTGGAGGTGTTGGGCGATCCCCGAGGCGGCGCGACAATGCGTACGTATAGATATCCAAAGAGAATGAAGAAAGGCGATCGAGGAAGCGCCAAGAAAAGAACAAAGCTAAGGAGATAAGGGCGGGAGAAGAACTAGAAAAGGTGATATCACAAGCAATCACCACCTATGAGTCAGGCGAGAAGGAGATCTTATAGCAATCAAAGGAGCCGACAATGGTCGATGAACCAAAGCCCAATTTCTCGGCCTTAGAATCTACTCGAAAATTAATTTAGGCACCGAGGAAGAGCCTAAAATGGTGAGAATAGGGACTCTATTGACGGATGAACAAACACAAATGGTTGATAACTCTTTTGAAAGAACACATGGACGTATTCGCACGGCAAATGCACGATATGGAGGTAATTGACCCAAAAGTCTGCTCACATCACTTGAGAATAGATCCCAAGGTCAAACCGATCTGACAAAAGATGAGGAGAATAGTAGCGGTGGAGGCAAACTAAAGAAGTTGCAAGTAGCAGGAATTATTCGAAAGGCTCAATATCCACAATGGATATCTAACATGGTGATAGTCCCTAAAAGGAATGGAGGTGTTCGAGTCTGCATCGACTTTAGCGACTTGAATAAAGCGTGCCCGAAAGATAGCTTCCCCCTCCACAGCATCGATCAGCTAGTCGAATCCATAGTTGGATATAAGGCAATAACGCTCATGGACGGGTACTCGGGGTACAACCAGATTCCCCTGGCCCCTGAGGACCAAGAGCACACATCTTTCTTCACACCCAGGGGGTTATATTGTTACACCAAAATGCCGTTTGGGCTGAGAAACGTAGGCGCCACCTACCAAAGATTAGTAGAAGACATGTTCGAAGACAAAATACACAACACCATTGAGGTATATGTGGACGACATGATGGTCAAGAGCAAGGTGGCCACTAACCACATCGACGACCTCCGAGACATATTTCAAACCATGAGAAGATACAAGATGAGGGTGAATCCTGCTAAGTGCACTTTCTGGGTTACCTCGAGCAAGTTTATAGGGTACATAATTACCGACAAAGGTATCGAAGCCGACCCGATATAAGATCGGAGCGATCGTAGAAATGCCATCACCCGTGACGATTAAAGACGTACAACGGTTAAACGGAACTTGGCGACCTTGGGGCGATTCATCTCGATCATCTGACAAGTGAAAGAACTTCTTCGGGACATTAAGAAAGGAGAGAAGTTAAAATGGACCGAGGAATGCGAAGAAGCTTTTCAGAAGATTAAGCAGCATCTCGCGAGCCTGCCAGTATTACAAAGGCCCGAGCCCGAGGAGGTACTGACCCTATATCTTGGGGCGACCAGTCATGCCATTAGTACCGTCCTAGTCAAGAAAGTAGGAGGAGGGGAAAATCCGGTGTATTTCATAAGCAAAACCATGAACCCAGCGGAGAAGAACTACACCAGAATCGAGCAACTGATATTAGAATTTGTATTTGCAACACAAAAACTTCGGACGTATTTCCAAACTCACAAAATTCGGGTGCTCACAAAATCCTCCATAGAATCGGTACTCGACAATGCAAACGGGTTGGGCGGATCTCCAAGTGGAGCGCACTGGTTATGCGGTTCGATATTTTCTACGAGATGAGAACAAGGTAAAAAGCACGGGTAGTGGCCGACTTTACGCGGACTTCCCCTTGAGCGACGAAGATGAAGTAGAAGACATCCCTAATGGAGGAAGACCAAGAGGATCCGTACGACTTACTCGACACCCGTAACCCGACACGATGGGAAGTTTTTGTGGATGGATCATCCAATAAAGACGGGTCGGAGCCTTGGATTGTTCTTCACAACGCCAAAGGGAAAAAGATGGTCCACTCGTTTAGACTCGAATTTAAGGCAACCAATAACGTCACGGAATACGAAGCTGTGATACATGCTCTACGCCTGATAGTGGAGATGGGAATTCAAGATGTAAGATTAACAAGTGACTCTCGGCTAGTCGTCCGACAAATCAGGGGCGTGCGCTATACATGACCCATTGTTACGTAAATATTGGGAACTCTCCCAATTTTACATCGACCGAGATACCAAACATCAAGTTTCGGCATATCTCGTAGGAAAGATAACCGCCACTCGGACGCTCTAGCATACATCGCTTCCATGCTAACGGATTCAAGTGTGGAAGGCATCGGGAGTATGAGAATCTTAATGCCATCGGTTTGAGACAAGTGGACATCACCGCGCACGTGGCGGCAACTACGACCGATCGGTATAAGGTCGATGATTGGCGAAAACCTATCCACGAATATCTAGAGACAGGGAAACGCCCAAGGGCGACCCGAGATCTACAAAGTCAAAAGCAAAGCAGCTGCATATGAGCTCCGAGATGGCATTCTGTACAGGAAATCATACCTAGGACCATTATTAAGATGCCTGAGTAAAGAAGAGGGATACACAATCCTGAACGAATTACATTATGGGGCCACGGGAAACCACAGCTCGGGCCGTAGCCTAGCAGCACGAGCCAAGACTATGGGATATTTCTGGCCTTACATGAATGAGGATGCAAAGCATATGGCCCTCACCTGTGACGAATGTCAGAAATTCGGAAAGAAGATACATGTACCAGCAGTGACGTTAAACTCGTGACCGGCCCTTGGCCTTTCGCCAAATGGGGATCGACATCGTGGGACCATTGCATGTCGGATCGGGCGAGAGAAAATACTTAATTGTGGCTACCGACTACTTTACTAAATGGGTAGAGGCCGCTCCATTAAAGTATATTCGGGATAGAGATGTTTTTCGATTCATTTGGGAGCACATCATCTGTCGCTTTGGAGTACCAGCGGCAATCGTCTCGTACAATGGAAAACATCTACATGGCAAGAATATCGACTTGCTATTTAATACCTACAACATCCGAAAGAGTAAGTCCACACCCCTTTACCCTCAGAGTAATGGACAAGCTGAGATCACAAACAAAACCATCGCCGACAACCTGAAGAAGAAGCTTGATGGAGAATACGGAGAATGGTGCGAAGAGATTTACAACGTTTTGTGGGCATATAGGACAACTCGTAGAGAGACAACCGTATTATCGCCTTTCATGTTAACATATGGGACCGAAGCCATCCTTCCAACGGAGGCGATGATACCTACAACAAGGACCGAGGCGTGGAGGCGAAACATCTCAGCAGATCTTATCCTGGCCAAGCTCAACGACCTAGAAGAAACAAGAGAGATGGCTCTGCAAAAGATGGAAAATTACCAACGAAGAATACAACGAGAGTATAACAAGTGATGAGCACGAAAGTGCGACGCATTTTCACCCATAAATACATTATCTGGGACTCATTTTATCACTAATAAACTTGTTTGTAGGTGTTTTTGTGAAATAAGCTCTTATGGAGAAAGTTGCTCGAAAATTGGTTTTTGTACCCGGAGGACGCATGTTATTCGGACTCTCAGTTTTGGATAAGGGGCACCCAATTACTAAGGGCACCCTATTTGCTATTCGCACTCCCGTATTGGATAAGGGGCAGTCATCTTCTTCGTTTGAATTTCAAATTTTGGCGGGAAAATGGGTGCAAAATTAGGGTTTATTCCTAGAGCCTAAACAGAGATGGTAATGTGCTCTGATTCAGTTAAATTTAATGGATAATCACCGATTGATGAAAAGAGAAAGAGAATTTTGGCGGGAACTTTTCCAACTCCAACTGCGTATCTCTGGAAATTTGTTGGTAGAGATTTTCACGGGATTTTGGAGCGTAATTAATTGGATATATCCTGTGTCATCACAACAGGATTGGTAAGGATTTTATTTTCGAAAGAAAAGGGAAGATTCCGTCGAGTTAAGAAAAACAGGGAGAGGTAAGTGTGTTGAGGATATCTCGGGATTATGGTTGTATTTTTTGGAAGGTGGCGTATGCTACAATGAGTTTGAATCAATCCAGATTGTGTTGCCAACGTTTTGGAGTGGATCCGTATACAACATACGTGTGAAGAGAATAAAGAAAATATTCCCGAGAAAATTATCATAACTGCATGAAGATTTTGGATTTAATTTCGTGAGATTCTGGCACTGATGAGTATATAAAGGATTCTGGAGGTGATTAGCGGGGCTATGGGAGTTAGGGGAGGAAATAGAGCGTAGAACAGGAAGTTGCAGAGCTTGTCTCTGCTGCTACCATTGAAGGAGAGAACGAAGAACATAAGACACCGAATAACCGTCGTTCATCAACAGTGACAACGACAAAGACTAAGGCGTTGTATTTGCTACATTAACAGTGGCATTTTCCATTTATCGTTCTTTGTAACAGTTCATTGCAACACCCTTGTACCATTGCAAATCTCTGTTTTCTACTATTTTTCCAATAAAACACCATTTGAGCTATGAGTTAATTTTTTAAGTGTGTTTTCATCATGAGAAGCTAGACCCCTACACTGGGTCGACGGAGGAAGCCGAACTTCATACATGGGTGAATTTATTTTATTCTTTTTATGACTTTTGCATTTATTTTAAATTGTTTTATGATTTGAAAAAATTAGTTATCATTTTATTAGATGGGTCATGCTTGCTTAGATGTTTGATGTCCCATGCTTATGATTTATAACTAATGTTTGGAGAATCTACCTTGGAAAAAAGAAGAGTCCTTGTTGTTTTATTTATTGAGCTATAATTGTTGAAGAATAAATAATTGAACCTATTGATATGAATTCGGTGGAATCCTAGACCCAGTAACTCTCTCTTTTATTATTTTCATTAAACCTTTTAATTTAATCTCAACAACGTCCGAGTGAATGAAAACCTATTTACTACAACAACAAATTAAAAACCCTATTAACAAGCGGGTCCGACCAAGAGAGTTCCAGCCGCTACAGTTGGTGCTAAAGTATCTACCCAGTTATGAACGTGATAAAAAAGGCGGAAAACTAGCAGCACGATGGGGAGGACCCTATACCATTCTCAAGAAGGTCGGTGAAGGAGCATACAAGATACTAAAACCGGACGGAACACCCGAGCCACGACCGTGGAATGCTAGGCGACTAAAGCTATATCACCCATGAGAGCAGGTATGATATATTGTCATCTATTTCCTTGAAAGGCCACGTGGGGTTGGAAATGTGACAATTGCGTCTAAATGCCCGTTTCGAACCCGAGGCGATGGCATTGTGCAAGTGTCGGGGCGGCTTACACTCGAATGGTCTTTTCGAACCCGGGGCGATGGCATTGTGCAAGTGTCGGGGCGACTTACACTAAGACGGGCTATTCGAACTCGAGGCGATGGCAGTGTGCAAGTGCCGAGGTAGCCCTAGGGCCCTGGTGTTTGGAAACCAGTGGCCGATTGTCGAGGCATGAGTACTCGACAGTCGAGCAGGCAACATTGCTCCCCTCGCAAGTGGACGAAATCACTTGCCCAAGAAAGTTAATTGATAACTTCTTGGGATATCGATCCCATATAAATTAGGGAAGACCAAATACCCTACCACTAGATCTTGAAAGACGGTGATGAGATACCTCAATCGGGACATGGCATTGGGCCCGATGACCTCCCGTTGAGTGTGTTTGACAGAAACGGCATTTACGCTAACGATCTACTCATTTTTATGCGAGTACGCACAAATTAGTCGTAAAAATAAACCACATATCGTCGGCACAACATAAGTAAGAACGTTAACGTGAACGAAGAATGTCGAAAGCAAGAAAAACAACCGAATTGGCGACGCAGCACCCCATTAAAAGAAAACGTATGAGAAAATAAAGGTGTTTGAGCGGATTACAACCCAATGCAAAGGGCGAAATAGCGACGCAGCGCTACAAAAGATGAGCCTATTCTTTGGGAAGAGCCGACCCTGATGCGTGTCGTAGGTGCAATCAAATTAATATCTTATTTCCACTCAATTAAAAATAATATAATGGAAGTCAAGTTCGTTCCCACGAGGAGCAAGAGATTCTAGTTGTAAAAATTGTCACAAAAGGGGGAATGTATAAAGCAAAAGAAAATAAACAAAGCAATTAAAAGATAAAGTTGAAATCAATAAGAGAGACAAGATCAAGGAATCATTCTTCGTTGCAAAACAATGATTAAAGTTATGTTCTTTTCTACTTGTTATTAGTCACAAATTATCACCAAACGTAGGTAAAGCGACTAGATCGAGTGCTAAACCCTAAATCCCTTGTATCACGGATACGGAAGTTCTCGACTACCGGGATTCTATTTACCAAACCACCTAGTAGTAGATCACTCTAGATGTAATTAAAATAAACGCATTAAGATTTATGAACTTATTAGGCCAATATTAGTAGTTAGACTCTTAGATCAAGGTCTACTTGCTAACGTTGTTTTCACACACAATTGCTCCACGGAATCCCTCCGCAAGGTCTCGTGTTTGCTACTTATGTAAAGAGTCAAGAAACGATTACTTATCCCCTAACTTTCACTAGCTTTAGATCAAATTAACAAATCAATTTAGCGTGCACTCTAAACAATCTATCAATCAATCATGAATGAATAAACATTCCTATTAGTAAAAACAAACGATAATCATGTGAAAAACTTCAAGATAGAATTGAAACAAAACTCAAATCATATATTAAGAACCAGGAATTCATCCTCAATCAATAAGAAAATTAGCTACTCATGTTTTTGAAATTCACACAAAATAATTAAAGGGAGAATTTTCAAGTTCACACAAATAATTAAGAAGAAGAATTAAAAGCAAAAACACAAGTGTTGTGTGTGTAGAGAGGTGTGTAAAGATATATCAAAGTGTGTAGAGAACTTCTCTACTTATAGGCTTCAATGTTCTCCAAATCTTCCAATGAATAGAATCCCTTTCCTTTAGCAATTCAATTTCCAAATTCAAGTCTTTCTCATCTTCCATCTTCTCTCTCCAAATTTGAGCCAAATTCTCCATCCAATTCAAGTCCAAGTCTTCACACCCATGAGAAGAATCCACACAAAAATGTAAATTTTGGTCACTTGGAAAAGCTGGTATTATGGCCGGAAGTTGACCGAAATCCGGCAAGAATAGTCACCACGGCCACCCGAATTCTCCGCCGTCAATGGTATATTCGACGGAATATTCGATCGATCCACCGTTAGGACTAACGGTCAAAAGGTCAAACCAATGTCAGCCAACGGTCAAGGGAAGTATTCGACCATCTTGAGTCGGCTTCTCGGTCGGTCTTCACCGGAGCTTCTTGGATCTTACTCAGTGAGTTGGATCGGTCATCGGTACGGCATGAGTTAACTGTCGGAAGTAGAAATCCAGTAGTTATGTCTATTTCTCCATCGTTTCCAGGCTAACTTCCGGCCTTTTCACAGCTCCTTCTCTGTATCAATCACAATCCCTAACATACATCTATTGCAGCATTTCCTGTGACAGACATTCACCCATTCAAGTCACAACCCATTCAAGTTAAAGAAGAGCATCATTTGTCACAAATTGCAGAGGCAAGCACCATCCATCAAACACCAATTTCCTCTTCATCTCTTCTCTTCAGCAAACCCATTCAATCCCCTGCATCCAACTCCATCTTCTCTGCTTCCAAAACATCAATCACCCACAAATTCAAGCCACATTCCGTCCTACAGAGATAAAACCATCAACAGCATTTCCAGTGAACATCCAACTTTGTAATTCAATTTCTCCATCATCAGGTTCATCTTCTCCCTGTTCTCTTCATAGCTTCTGTTCATGACTTCAACTGAGTCAGACCCATTAATTCCTCTCGTCCATGTTCTTTTCGATTGACGACAGAAGAAACCACCACCATCCGCATCTTTCATCAATCGAACCCTATTCATTTTTCACTTATCAATCCTTGAATCAAACCCGGACTCCATCTCTAGATCAACAACAACTTCACCTCTTCAATCATCTCAAACCCATACAAATATTAACCTCAGATCCCCTTTTCTTCTTCTCAGATTTCTTGGTTCAATAAAAACCCAGCTGCTTCTACCGCTTCTTCTTTATCTGTTGTTCATGGAAGCACTCATCACTACCAACACTCCATCTATCCAACTGCGAATCTGCTCATTACATACTCGAATCCATAATAGACCCATCAATTTCTTGAGATCCCGATTCATCTCGATCAGTCATCAACTTGTAAATCAACAACAACCCTAGCTTGAATTCATCTTCGAATTTCTTCCAACCCTTTACATCTGTTTAATCCATCTTATTTCTCTAATTTTCGATCTGCTTTAGCTTGGTTTCACAAAAGCAACCATTTCTCGACTTTCAGGTGAAAGAGATGAATGAGAGACATACCTCTCGATTTTAGGATTAGGGTAATAATTTGGGTAGAGACGCCAACATAAGAGCCACCCCAGATGGGTGCCTATATTAGGTGGTCACTTCGATAAGGCTAGCCAAAGTTTCCAACCCCCTTAACCTCTGGCGGCTTTGTCTATAGTACTCTCCGAAAGTTACCCTTTAACCATGATCGGGCACCGGATAGTGTTCGCCCTTGAAATGACAATTTTGCCCTTTTGCTCAAATTGGGTGATTTCTTCTTCTTTTCCTCCTCGCGACTCCAAAGTAGCTATAAAACTCAAAACAAGCGTAAAATACATAATTTACAAGAAAAATAGCAGAGAAAGCATAAACAATAGATAATAAATAGGATGTATTCTACACCCTATCAAATTCCCCCACACTTAGACTTTGCTAGTCCTCGAGCAAATCAAACTAAAAACTCAAACTTCAAAGCGTTCAAGCATCCAAAGAGTTATGAGGACATAGAGTTTCTGCATGCTAGTAATAAGAAGTTTGAAATACTAAAGAACATATTCTCGTTCTTAAATGTTGAGTGAGAAATAACCACACCATAATGAGAGAACGCGTGTTTGAGAAACGATCAATAAGCATTTCGCCTCGACTTACGCCTCACCAAAAGGATTTTATGATAATTGCACTCAAAAAGACAGCTTTTATGGGTCTCACATGTGTGAAGGTAGGAATGAAGAGAGAATTCTATGAACACGTTGAATGGTGGGAAGGACAACTTAGAAATATTTTTAAAAACCCACATCTTTTAATATTTTGAAAAACCATTTTTCCACGATCTCTAAGAAAGGAAATCAACCACTTTTATCGAGGATGAGATTACTTACTCACCTTCACATCCGATCGCCAATTATGATAACACCACTCTCACGGTATCCAATAGAAACGTCTTAGCTCCTCGTCCCGATCTTCTTGGTCTTCGTCTTCGGTTTCAACTTTTGATGATAAACTCTCAATTTCATAAATCCTTAACAATTTATAACTCTTTTACCTTAAATCCTTGTCGCTTGAAACTTCCTTATAGATTTTCCTTCCCCGACTTATTAACAAAACAAATATTTTTTTTTTTTTTTTTTTTTTTTTTTTTTTTTTTTTTTTTTGTTTCATCGTCTCGAAATCATAAACTTCAACAATTCTCACCTTTTGATTTTCTTCGCTCTTGTGAATAAGTCTTCATACTTGAAAATAGAATTATGCTCATTGTATTGTAAGTCCTCAACATATATGTAAAAATCTCTCTTTGTATGTTGCTTTACTTGTATTTGAAATTTGCTCTTTTTCTCGTTCCGTTGCTTGTAAACCTTAAACTTCTTCAACTTTCCTTGTAGATTTTGATGTCGCTCCTTGTTGATGATGATGGTGTTTCTATGGATCCGTTGTTGTCGAGAAGAGAATGGTGCTAATCGCAAATCGAACTACAAGAAGGAGGCTTTCATCTATAGACGTCACCCTTATGATTGACAAAATTAGCACTCAAGAGATCAAAGAGTAGTGCTTCTATTGGTGGGAGGTTGGGTAGCTCACCATTCTACCCCGAATTAACGTATGGTGACACACACTCAAAAGAAAGCTCTTTAGTTAGATGGAAAGATTTAGAGTCGGTGCCTCACATGATATGAATACGGGTAGTCTCCACTAATGATTGATCAGCAACTCTAATAATGCATTTCTCCACGCACCAAATTTGCATCACCGAAGCATGATTAAATCCATTATTTAACACTCTAACAAGCAAGAAATCCGAACGTAGTTCTCTAACACTTCCAAGTTCAATTATGTCGGTCAAAATCTCTATGTAAACATACCTAGAAGTATGCTAGTGACTCTAAAATCTCTAAAAGTTGGAGGTTTTATGTAAAACTTTTTCTTCTTTTTTTTTAATTTTTTAAAATACATGCTTAACCACTCCCCCACACTTAAACCTTACATTGTCCTCAATGTAATTGAATCGTCCTAGTAAAGTCAAGGTGGGAAATTTTAACATGATAAAGAAATAACAAAAAGCAAAAAGATAAGAAATACAAAACCTATGGGTTGCCTCCCATTAAGCGCTTGTTTTAAAGTCGACGGCCCGACTTAGCTCTTGCAAGATTCATTAGCCATATACTAACAATCGAAAATTTGAGGATCCACCCATAATACCTGTTTTGCAAACAATAACTCCATACAAATGTTAGCACAAGAAAATAATAATGAAATTATCGCTCGATAGAAATTTCCCCACACTTATTCTCGTCCACACTCGAAGTGTATAAAGAACATAGAATTTGGGAATTTCCATGTGTTCCTTTTGGCAAACCCCGCATAGTGTTAGCATCAAGTGTTTCCAATGGTGGATATTTAGAAACAAAATCATCCAAAAATACTTTCAAGCACATACATTCAAACCAATAAGAGGTAAAGGAGAAGAATCAATAGGCAAAGGGTTAGACAAACCTTGCACAATCTCTTGTTTTGCGGAATCCTCTTCATCCTTATAGAATTCATGCGAATTACTTACCTCTTGTATATCGTGGTCCTCTATCGAATCTTGCAACCAATCGTCGTTATTTTCTACCTTAACCAAAGTTTTGGCATCATTATAATCATTGGCAAGTTCAATTGGGTCCTCCACAAAATCAATCAATTTGGTTTCATCCTCTAGCATCATCTCTTCAACATTCTCATCATCGGAATCGGTCCATTCACTAAAGTGATTCTCATCGGTATAAATTTTAAGATCTTCTTGTGAGGGTGTTACACCGTTTATAACAATAGGTAAGTCACACCCAATCTCCTCCTTTGGAATAGGCGAAGGATCGTTATTATGATCCGGAGTTGGAATAACTTCCTCATTGTTGCAACGCTTATACACTTCCGCGGACTCATATCTTTCCCTAAGGAATTTTTTCCAAGCACTAATTGCATCCTCCTCAAGCTCTACCTTTTGAATAGGTGTTTGATCATTACTAAGATCAAGGCTCGAGTAAGCTACATAGCGTCATCAAAAGTATCCAAAGGTTGGCCTTTTCCAACATAATCATCGATCAAATATTCACTACACACCATAGGCACATTAGAATAGTTATTGCTTTGATAGCAAAATTCTTCTTTATCCTTATCCTCCTTGTATTGATCCATGTCTCTTCGTTCTTTAGCAATGCCGTCTCGACGTGGTTCCTCCCAAACATAGGGTTCTTTGGTCTTGTAGTGATTCTTGCAACTTTTGTTGAAGATCCCCAATCATGGCAGACATCTTATCTGCAAAACTAGAGAATTTCTGATGATAAACAAAACTATCCTCCCATCCTTGTGATTGTCCACTTACATACCCGTCATAAGGTTGTTGATATGTATGAGAATATCCATAAGGTTCTGTAGGAATTTGATCATAGCCAAAAGATTGGTTTTGATTGTATCCTAAGGATGGTTGGAAGTTGCCATAATGTTGAGGTTGAAAACCGTATTGATTGTTGTAATATGCTTGCTCTTGTCCACCATACATGGAAAACCGATACCTGAAATAAGATTCTCAAAACCTAAGTTAGATACGATATAGAATCCAACAAACCAAGAATAAACCAAAAAGAAAAATAAAAACAACTAAAATCATTCGCTGCTCCCCGGCAGCGGCGCCAAAATTTGATGCGTGTCGTAGGTGCAATCAAATTAATATCTTATTTCCACTCAATTAAAAATAATATAATGGAAGTCAAGTTCGTTCCCACGAGGAGCAAGAGATTCTAGTTGTAAAAATTGTCACAAAAAGGGGGAATGTATAAAGCAAAAGAAAATAAACAAAGCAATTAAAAGATAAAGTTGAAATCAATAAGAGAGACAAGATCAAGGAATCATTCTTCGTTGCAAAACAATGATTAAAGTTATGTTCTTTTCTACTTGTTATTAGTCACAAATTATCACCAACCGTAGGTAAAGCAGCTAGATCAGTGCTAAACCCCTAAATCCCTTGTATCACTTAGGATACGGAAGTTCTCGACTCACCGGATTATATTTACCAAACCACCTATTATTAGATAACTCTATATTTAATTTAAAATAAACGCATTAATATTTATTAACTTATTAGGTCAATATTAGTAGTTAGACTCTTAGATCAAGGTCTACTTGCTAACGTTGTTTTCACACACAATTGCTCCACGGAATCCCTCCGCAAGGTCTCGTGTTTGCTACTTATGTAAAGAGTCAAGAAACGATTACTTATCCCCTAACTTTCACTAGCTTTAGATCAAATTAACAAATCAATTTAGCGTGCACTCTAAACAATCTATCAATCAATCATGAATGAATAAACATTCCTATTAGTAAAAACAAACGATAATCATGTGAAAAACTTCAAGATAGAATTGAAACAAAACTCAAATCATATATTAAGAACTAGGAATTCATCCTCAATCAATAAGAAAATTAGCTACTCATGTTTTTGAAATTCACACAAAATAATTAAAGGGAGAATTTTCAAGTTCACACAAATAATTAAGAAGAAGAATTAAAAGCAAAAACACAAGTGTTGTGTGTGTAGAGAGGTGTGTAAAGATATATCAAAGTGTGTAGAGAACTTCTCTACTTATAGGCTTCAACGTTCTCCAAATCTTCCAAGGAATAGAATCCCTTTCCTTTAGCAATTCAATTTCCAAATTCAAGTCTTTCTCATCTTCCATCTTCTCTCTCCAAATTTGAGCCAAATTCTCCATCCAATTCCAAGTCCAAGTCTTCACACCCATGAGAAGAATCCACACAAAAATCTATAATTTTGGTCGCCGGAAAGCTGGTATTATGGCCGGAAGTTGACCGGAATCCGGCAAGAATAGTCACCGCCGGTCACCTGAATTCTCCGCCGTCAATGGTATATTCGACGGAATATTCCGTCAGTCCACCGTTAAGACTAACGGTCAAAAGGGTCAAACCGTTAGTCAACGGTCAAGGGAAGTATTCAGCCATCTTGAGTCAGCTTCTCAGTCAGTCTTACTGAGCTTACTAGATCTTACTCAGCTGAGTTGGATCGGTCATCGGCCGGTATGAGTTAACTCGCTGAAGTAGAAATCCGGCCGAGTTATGTCTATTTCTCCATCGTTTCCAGGCTAACTTCCGGCCTTTTCACAGCTCCTTCTCTGTATCAATCACAATCCCTAACATACATCTATTGCATCATTTCCTGTGACAGACATTCACCCATTCAAGTCACAACCCATTCAAGTTAGCAGCAGCAGCATCATTTGTCACAGCTGCAGAGGCAGTATCATCCATCAAACACCAATTTCCTCTTCATCTCTTCTCTTCAGCAAACCCATTCATTCCCCTGCATCCAACTCCATCTTCTCTGCTTCCAAAACATCAATCACCCACAAATTCAAGCCACATTCCGTCCTACAGAGATAAAACCATCAACAGCATTTCCAGTGAACACCCAACTTTGTAATTCAATTTCTCCATCATCAGGTTCATCTTCTCCCTGTTCTCTTCATAGCTTCTGTTCATGACTTCAACTGAGTCAGACCCATTAATTCCTCTCGTCCCTGTTCTCTTCGATTGACGACAGAAGAAACCACCACCATCTGCATCTTTCATCAATCGAACCCTATTCATTTTTCAGCTTACCGAATCCTTGAATCAAACCCAGACTCCATCTCTGAGATCAACAACAACTTCACCTCTTCAATCATCTGAAACCCATACAAATATTAACCTCAGATCCCCTTTTCTTCTTCTCAGATTTCTTGGTTCAATAAAAACCCAGCTGCTTCTACCGCTTCTTCTTTATCTGTTGTTCATGGAAGCACTCATCACTACCAACACTCCATCTATCCAACTGCGAATCTGCTCATTACATACTCGAATCCATAACAGACCCATCAATTTCTTGAGATCCCGATTCATCTCGATCAGTCATCAACTTGTAAATCAACAGCAACCCTAGCTTGAATTCATCTTCGAATTTCTTCCAACCCTTTACATCTGTTTAATCCATCTACTCGATCCAGTCTTTATTTCTCTAATTTTCGATCTGCTTTAGCTTGGTTTCACAAAAGCAACCATTTCTCGACTTTCAGGTGAAAGAGATGAATGAGAGACATACCTCTCGATTTTAGGATTAGGGTAATAATTTGGGTAGAGACGCCCAACATAAGAGCCACCCCGAGATGGGTGCCTATTAGGTGGTCACTTGATAAAGGCTAGCCAAAGTTTCCAGCCCCCTTAACCTCTGGCCGGCCTCTGTCTATAGTACTCCTCAGAAAGTTACCCTTTAACCATGACTGGGCACCGGATAGTGTTCGCCCTTGAAATGACAATTTTGCCCTTTTGCTCAAATTGGGTGATTTCTTCTTCTTTTCCTCCGTGCGACTCCAAAGTAGCTATAAAACTCAAAACAAGCGTAAAATACATAATTTACAAGAAAAATAGCAGAGAAAGCATAAACAATAGATAATAAATAGGCTGTATTCTACACCCTATCAGACCCCGGAACCGCCTTCTTGGCAGCAGCATCGGCTCGCTTCTTATCAAGAACCGTCTTTACACCGGCTTTGACCTTAGCAACGAGCTCATCATTAAACTTTGCCTTTTCAAAGAAGCAAGGTCGAGTGTCGACCGCATCGACGCCGCCTCGGCGGTGGCCACCGCCCAAGTAATTGAGCTTCCCTCTCTCCGGCGCCTCTTTTCCCTTCAATCGGGCCTTATCCTCTTCCAGCGATATTACCTTCCTTTGCTCGGCTATCAAAACACGGGAGCAAATCAGTAACATAACAACAACATCAAGACAACAACAATGAAAACACAATACAAGGGACACCATCTTCAAGTAAAGGGGTGACTACTCTAACGGTCTCTTCGGACTCAGACAATCTACACTCAAGGGAAGATATCTTAGAGGACAGTTCTAGGTAGCGTTGTTCGTTAAATTCATTGGAGGGGCAATATTTCTTATGATCATTCCATTCGGCTCTCTGCCGAGAGTGTGCTATCTGCAAACCTGATAACTGAGCTCGAACCCACTCCAACTCCTCAGAGACTTTCTTAGACTCTCTAAGCTTCTCAAGATTGGCTACACTTTTCGGCAGCACTCTTCTCCCCAAAATCCGAAGCGTCTGCGTGCAAATCCCGGACTTGAAGCCTTAACCGTCCACACTGACTTTCTAAGTTATCGTCCAACGACGTCTTGTCGGCAGCAATACCACAGTGTCGAGACAAGCTCGCCCTAAGATTATCCATCTCCTCGGGGACGTACTCAAAAGTCACATAACGATGCAGCTGGGTGATAGGTGTTGTAAACACCTTAATATTTATCTATTATTTATGCTTTCTTTGCGAGTTTTCTTGTAAATTATGTATCTTATGTTTGCTTTTGAGTTTATTAGGTGCAATGGAGTCATTGGAGCGAGAAAAGAAGTGGAACTAGATCAAATCCGAAACTCTTCTTATCATCTTGGAGACAACGAAAAGACGGCCCCGATGGCGAAAGAATGAGATCATTCGACATCGTATGAAGAAGCTGCGAGCGTTTGAAGCGTATCAGAGTTGCGGAATTTGTTATCGGAGCTGAACTGTCAGTTTCGCAGAACTGACAATTGAAAAGATTCCTTAGGTGGTCCTTATCAAAGTTCTGGGCGCCTATAGTAATTTTGGTCATTATATTTCTATCTCAATTTCAGAGAGCTGAGCTATGGCAGCTCCAATGTTTATCAGTGAAAGGAAGACGTGAATTCACAGAGAGATTGAGAGATTAAGAAGTAGAAATGAGCTCTACTGATTTGTATTGAGATGTGATTAAAGGGGTTTCGACGGATTCCTGAAGAGGAGAAGAAGATTACAAAGAAACTCTGTCCTGTCAATTGAATCTGAGAAGGAAGTTAGGGTTTTGGAGGTCGAGTACCTGCTGTTGAATCAAAGATGGTGATGGCTGTGGAACGAAGGGTTTGAAGTTCTTAGATCGGGAATGATATGAAATCGCTGAGAAGACAAGATGTTGGTGCTGTTGATAGTCACTGCTAAGAGATCGAAATTAGAGATTAAAATGGGTTTAATGGATGGAGTTAAAACAAGATTTTGAAGCTGCAGATAATGGGTTATGTGTTGGTGGTGGTTGCAGCTATTAAAAAGAAAGATGGGTTTGATTTGATTTAGGAATTGGGTTTCAGTGGATGATTAAGAGTTGGCGTGAGATGGGTTCATGGAAGAAGAGAAATTGAACTCAGGGAGGTGGTTGAATGATGGGTTCGGTCTGTGAGAGATGAAGATGTTGTTCTTGAGATAATTCGAGACATTAGAGATGGAATTGCACTGATTCTGTTGAAGTTTCTACTGTAATGGCATGATTTATTGTGAGCTAAAATGGCTTGGTTGGCTGAGAAGAGCATTGAGCTGAGGTGGTGTTACTGAGATGGATTACAGTGGCAACAATTCAAGTGCAGGGAACATGAGGTGCTGCTGTTATTGAGTTCTTGAAGATGTTGTTGGTACTGAGAATAACATGGAAAAGGAGGAATAAGTAATTGGTGGTATCAGAATGATTGTAATGCTGATAGGTGGAGTATGCACTAAAAGCTACAACAAGGGAATGGGGAATTGCAGGTACAGTCACTGGAGCTGGTGAAGCTGTTGGAATTGAATTATATGGAGGGAAGACAACTAGTGATGATGTACACATGCTTCAGGATTGGAGAACATGTTTCCGGGGATTTGTTGCAGTTGATATTCAGAAGAAGTCAAAAGGAGTAGATGCATGTTAGGAGCTAAAACTGTGCAGAATGGGGATGCAAAGGAGAGTTGGTGACTTGTCTGTGGTGCTGGGCTTTGGGATTGTGATGCAGATAAGATGTCTTAAATGGTGTTGGGTCTGTGGTTTGAAAGCTGCAAGTGATGATTGCAGTGACATAGTCTTGTAGTGAATATGGCAGTAGATTGAATGCAGATGAACTGAGAGGCAGAGCTGACTACAAGGATAAGAGTGTGAGGCAGAAGTGGCTTATGGCAGTGGTATTGCAGCTGAGTTCGATGGCAGTCTAATGTGCTGTATTTGTTGGTGGCGGAATGCTTAGGCTTGCTGTGAATGGTTTAAGATGGTATGAGGATGGAATTGAGCATGGGAATGACTGAGTAGTGAGTATAGATTGGTGGTGATTGAATCTGTGGTATTAAAAATTACAGTGCGAAGTGCGCAGTGTGTGTTGCGGTTGTGTTTCTTCTTGCCATGGACTATGGGACTTGTGTTAATGATGCTAGCCGGTTTGATGCATGTGGTGGAACTGGTGCCATGGAGTTAATGGGCTATGGTGGATAGAATGGGTGTGAGATGATTTAAAGAAGAAGTTGCAGGTGTAACTGAGGTTACAATGCATAGTTGTGAAGAGTGAAGCACCGCAATTGCGCATTATTGACTGTGGCCTGTGCAACAGTGGGTTGGCCTGGCAAGATGGCTTGCAAAATGGCTTAGGCCATAACTAGTTAACCATTCAGTTTAGTCGACTCGATTCCACGGCTTTGACACCTTGACTTCGGCTCGACTCGAGTTAACTCGGTAGACTAAACATTGACCGAGTTCACACAGTTGACCCGACCGAGTTGACCCATTTGACCGGTGACCGGGCGGATTTTGCCGGTCACCTGAACTACTTTCCGGTCACTTTTCCGGCCATTTTCCGGCCATAATACCATTCCGGCGAGAATTTTTGGGGCATATTTTCTACATGGGTTTTTCTCACATATGGGCTTGGTGGACTTCTATCTATTGGACTTTGAAGACTAGACCTAATTTTGGAACAAGAGAAGCTATAAAAGAGAAGTTTTTCTACAACTTTAGGGGGTATTATTATTGGAAGCTAAGGAGAGAGCCGCTTTTGTTTACGCTACTAGGGTTTGCTTTTGTTCATCTTCTTCTTTATTCAATTCATATTTTTGTGATGAACTCCATAGCTATGAGTAGCTAAATTCTATTTTATTGGTTAAGGATGTAGTCATATTTCTAAAACTTGTGCTTGTGTTATGTATTAGTTTTCTCTCTTGATTATCGTTTAAATCTCTACTGTTTTAATAATCACATGATTGATGCATTGTGATAGGACTTAGATGTTTGGTTAGTTAAGTGGCCAATTAATTGAACTTGCATCCTTGTCCATAGCTATTGTAGGGTTTTTCATCGAGCGATAACCCTGAATACAAGTAGCATAATATGTTTACGGTTTGTAGTGATACACTCTCGTAATCATATGTAGAGTTTGACCATTGTCCGAATTTTTATGCGCAATGTATGACAATTGCATTGACTAGCTTATTTCTGAAACTTAATGCTCCTAAGAATTGAACTTAATTAGCGCAAGGCGTTAGGTTATTCTTTAGGTAGAATTCACATACGCAGCTCTAATGTGTGTGTTGATGAACTTAGGAAATTAATAGATTATCTTGCTCTCTTGATTCTCTAGGCTTTTGATAATAAAAGAGATTAAATTGTAATCCTAATCATATATGCAAGCACATGTCTAAGATTGAAGATGAATTCCTTGACCAATATCTTTCTCTATTGATTACTTCCTACAATTTATTTTGTTCTTAATTTACTTTTATTGCTTACTTAAAAATCAGAAATCCCCCCAATTGGTTACTTTAAGAAATTGATTACATAATAACTACAATTTCCTCTCTGTGGAAACGAACTCTTTCTTATCATATACTTTAGGAAAGTGAAATTATTTTTGACGCATACGACAGCGATCACTGGGTTTGAAAGCTTTCGATCTCGGTTTCCAGACGATCAATTTTGTCATCCTTATTGACAATCCTTTGTTGTAAATTCGAAACATGACCCCGTTATATATCAATCTCCCTCTTCAACAAGCGATACCTCGTGGCAGCATCGGCCTCCATACTAGAAATTTCGGCTAGGAAGGTTGTAGGATTCAAATATCGCACAACATATTTTCTTAGCGTGAGAGATTCAATTATTTCCTTAACTTGCGAGATGAGCTTGCAAGATTCATTATTTTTCATAACTCGCGAGAAGGTAACAAGACTCGCGAGAGTGTCTCGAGATAAGGTAGCAAGACTCGCGAGAGTGTCTCGAGAGAAGGTAGCGAGAGCCTGCGAAATCATTAAAAGGCTCGCGAGAATATGAGTCAGATGTGAGCTGTCATTCATTATGTAAACACCTATATAAAGAGGAGAGCAGGAGAGAGAAAGGGGGAGGACACTTTTAGGAGGAGAGAGATATTTTTAGAGAGAGATTTATTTTCTTTATCATCTTCTTCCCTAAAACTAGATCGAGAGCTCTAGAAAATATCCATTAATGGAGATTGTAAATGTAATTCTTATGTAATCTCAACAATCATAGTGAGAACCGTGGATGTAGATCACATTGATCGAACCACGTAAAAAATCTTATGTGTCTATTTAAATTTCTAGCACTTATATTTGATATTTAGGTGATTAATATGATTTAGATCTACAAAATATAGTGAGGGGTGTAGTGTGGGAAATCCATGACTACATATGCTAAACGAAACAGGAACCAATCTTGTTGGTTCAAGAAAGTTTAGAAAAAACTGGCTCATCACAGGTGATGAATTCGATTGGATCTATAAACTTTAAGAGAAATTTCCATGAAAAGGAGAAAATACCGTCAACAATTCAAGAACATGAAAAGAGGGATCACTGTATGCAGTTTTCTTTTCTGGATCTTGAAGTTATGAGAGCAAATATAGAAGTTTCACCGAAATTTCATCCACTCGACAACGAGCAACATCAAAAGTTCATAGCAATCAAAATGAAAGGGAGAACTTGAATCGTCAACAAATTGTTTGAAAAGAGACAAGTTTCTCCATTTTTCTTGTGTACTAATTAATGTTCAAATCTGGAAGTTTTAAGACTGAATGAGAGCAGCATATTATTCGCAAGCAGCAAAATTATTTCGTTGCACTATTGATTTCATGGTTCCCAAGGGCAAAATGGGAGTTACGAAAGACATTTACATCCCCGCAAAAATATGCTCTATCAACAGATTCAACAAAGTATCATCATCAGCGAACAACTTTACAGCCCACCTTGTTAACCAGCAATCTCATCGAAGGCTTTCCCACTTTAAGGCAATAGAATCATCAACATCATACGGGAATCAGCTATGAGGCCATTTGTGTGCTGATTTTAGGGACTTAAGTTTATATTGTCTTTCTTTCCGCAACAGCGAGGGGGGAACAGTGAGCTGATAGAGGAAAACTTGGAATAACATGCAAAGTTAGAATATCGATCTATTCGCAGAAGAAAGAGGAATTAGCAGAGCAAAGAAATTAGCAGACAAAGAAGTTATCATGAGAAAAGATATTATAGGTGGTGGAAAGTATAATCCGCAGCACAAAGAATACTCAACAAATCTAAGGACGACCAAAAGGTGGGAGAGGAAGAAGTTATTTCCCAAAGAGCTCGCAAAGCCAGCGAAGCCAAGGAAGGATGATAACTCGCAAAGTGTCATTAACCACCGGTCGAAAATTTAGAAGAGGAAAGAACTTCATCATCAATCCCAGAGAGGAAAGAACTTCATTACTTTGTCAACATGGAAGATAAATTCTAATTACAAAAGTAAGTAGTGAAGCAAGCCGATTCCAATAAGATAATACACCTCCGTCATCAAACTTCGATGAAGACCACCAGCATCTCAAGCAGAATCAGTGAGCGAAATTCAAGCAGAATCGATGAAGTGTGACAGCATAACAACGTCGCAAGGCCATATTACTTCAAGGATAACTGCGAAGCGCTTCGCAACTACTTTGCTTAGAATGTTCATTCCTAACTCACCAACAAAGTTCATATTTCGTTCGTCCAACCTGTTCAAGAGCTACGAGCAATGAAACCAAAAAGAGCTAAAGACAATCATGCCGAAGGAGCGAATAACAATTCCATAAGATACCAACCAAAGAATAAGGAACAAAATGCCAACGCCCAGAAGCCGTAGTCCAGATTAACATATGAAAAATAAAACTGAGACCAGCAGGAATGAGAACACAGTAAGTAATAGCATGAAAAATCCGTAAAGGAGAAGATAAAGAACATAAGAATAGCTTTGCCAAGAGAAGTTCAGCCTAAGGATGACTTTACAAAGCCTGCGTAATTTCACAACATGTTCAGAGAGAGGATAGTAATAAGAAGAGAGTAGTTCGCGAGCAATAGACGCAAGCAAGAGAGTGGTTCGCAGTCAATAGACGCAAACAAGAGAGTAGTTCGCAGTCAAGAGAGTCCATAAGAGAAATTATAAGGCGATTAGAAATTATAGGTTCGAAACAATTCAATCTCTGTGATGATTCTGTTTACAGGTAGAGAAGAAGAAAGGTTAACCTAACAACATGAATACAACAAATCGGGAGTATGACCTGAGTAAAAAATAAAATAAAGAGAACAAAGTTATGGAAAATCACAGATGATAAGGAAGGAGAAAGCTGGAATCATCGGCAAAGGAAACCAACCCGTAACTCTCGGCGAAGAGAAAAAGAAGCTCGGCAAAGTACTTGGAAGAAATTCGTAAAAGAGGAGTGCAATACCATCAACAGCTAACATTTTATACATATATAGGGAAGTTCGGTTAATCCCGGGGAAGACCTCGTCAACTAATCCTGGCAGCGAAGACAGATTCCTTTCAATGGATGGGTTATCCAAATTTGACGCATAGAAGAAGAAAATACAAACAGGGAACCTTCATTAAATGATTAGTACTTAATTTATTCAAGGAATAGCTAAAAAGAAGACATACAGAGGACTAAGGAAGAAGGAGGGTCTGCGAGATTTATTCAAGGGTTACCGATTAACTAGATAATTTATTTCAGCAGCAACTCAGGAGAAGCAGTTGGATCAACAAAAATAAAGAATGAAATTGAAAGAAAGCACTGGTAAAGAACAGTAGGAAGAAGAAGGAAAAGAAGACGGAGATGTCAAGAGAAGTTCCACTAAAAAGAATAATTTTAAGATAAGTGCTGCGAGGCTTTAAGACAATTTCTGCGAAGATAACTGCATAAAAGTTTGCACAGATGGCCAAGGGGACAGAGTATGAGCTGGAGGTCATGCATTCAATTTCGCATACACATAGCAGAATCTCGCACAAAACAAAGGCTAGAACAGTTGGTCAGGTGGCATGAATGCAAGCAGGAGGTTGCAGGATCAATTCTTGCTCTCGCACATTTATTTTTGTTATGCGAAATTTCGCACAGACTTTGCTTATCTCGCAAAGAAGAAAGTTGATGATTATCTCGCAAGTTAATTTCGCAAATGAGGATTAGCATAATTGGAATAGGTGCGAGAATATGCAAGAGGCAGGTCAAAGGTTCAAATCTCATTTCTCACAATTCTTTTTGCTGCGAGATAATTATATTTTATGCGACGTTCATACATTTCAAGGATGCTAGCTTCGCAAGCAAATCATATACTTCGCAAGAGACAACAACATCAAACCACAAAAGTTAAATATGAGAATGAAAGAATGAATGAAAGAATGAAAACATGCGAAAATATCGCACAAAAAATGACAAGAGGTTATCAAAGATCAGAAAATTACAAAAGAGCTTATATGCGTAAGAATCAACAAAATAATCGGATAGAGGCAAACCTACTATGACGAAATCGAATTTCGCAAGAGGCAAAAGTACCTAAAGTGCGTCATAGTAGGGGGTACCTATTGCATATGAAGAAGAATCAATAAAATAACCAGAATGGGACGAACCTTTATGGCGTACACCCTAGTTCGCGAATAACATTTCGTAAGAGGCAAATGTAAGACCTAAAGTGCGTCATATAAGGGGGTATCTCTCGACATGGCTCGGGGGAAGGTTACACCGCTCCCCGAAGCCTCGAGTCATGGAAATTTGGGGCCCATGAAAGCCTATCCTAAGAGGTACCTTGGATTCCCAACTATATATATAAGGTTATACTGGGTTTGGGCGGCCGAGGGTCTCTTCCAAGGAGTCGGTGTATGCTCAAGGCGCTGAGGTACACGGTTGAGCCGAGTGCCCAGGATGGATGAACCTACCCTGGCCATTCTTGGCAAGTCTTGGCATATGTTGCACTCGCCCAAGAAAACTCCACTTAGGGTGCGGTCTCGTAACCATAAACCCCTAGGTATAAGGGATAAGAGGCTGCATAAAACAATCAGTTGTTGTTAAGACCTGGATGGGAGGAGCTAGTCTTGTATGGCCGATGTTTCGCCTCCTTGAAGGGGCAACCAGGGGGAGAAGATAAGGGCGGCACTCTCCATTAGGGAAGTGCCAAAAAAAAAACGCAAAAGTCATGAGGCTTTGTTTTCGCAAGGAGACTTAGGCTTGTCATATTTGTGCAATGATCCCAGAGGCAATAATACTAACGCGAGGGTAAGACGAGATCAATGGGTCTTTACACGAGAGTGTGCGGGCGTCTGGACGATTTCGTCCGCACGACGGCAATGTCATGGGGCTTTATGTTCGCAAGGATATCTAGGCCTGTCATATTGTCGCAACTAAAACATCCTGCAGAGGCAAAAATACTTGGAAAATGATAAGGCAAGATCAATGGGTCTTTTACATGCAAGTGTAAAGACGTCCTGCGATTTTGTCGCGATGAAAGGTGGCGAGGGAAGACCTCTAATTAGGGAGGTCTAACTTGGAAGACCACACAAAAATGATAAGGCAAGGTCAATGGGCCATTGCATGAAAATGTAAAGGCGTCACTGCGACCACAGCCGCAACAAGAAGAGATAAAATAAAGACTACTGAAATGATAAGGCGAGAAAAGTAGGTTTCTCCTTTCATGGAGATACTGCGACCTTGTCGCAATGATAAAATTCAACGTAAAGCAATGAAGAGATTATACTATTGCATGAGCACAACGCAGAGATAGAGGAAAGATAAGAATGAAGAAATAACTCACTCTTTTTCAACGATTCTACCTTCGTAGATAAAGAACAGGGCAACAATGGATTCCGAAAAAACATTTTATGTTCTTTATTTTCTCGGCAAGAATCATTTCCAAAGAAGATGTTTACTAATGAACAACAAGAATCCTCACCAAAATGGAATAATGACTTCGCATGAACAGAGACAATACTTCTTATACTTCAAGGATTAATATTTCTTATCCACTTCGCAAAGTTTCAGAACTTCGCGAAAGAATAGAGCATAGCATGAGGCAAAGAACATGGAGCGAGAGTTTCGCATGATGGATTCGCAATACTTTTTATATTTAGAGGATTAAGTACTTTATGCTTCTTCAAGGATACTTCATACTTCGCATACTTCAAGAAATAATACTTCTTATTCACTTCATAAGCTTCTAACTTCGCAAAAGAATAGAGGCAAGTACGTACTTTTCAAATCCAAGATTCTTCCGCTCGTTCCTTCATCAACAAAGACCAAAGATTACTACAACAACAAATTTTTCCTTAAAGATCGCTCTTCAAGCAATATTCAAGGAAAAAGAGGCAAGATGTAGGGTTAAAATATCGCACAACATATTTTCTTAGCGTGAGATATTCAATTATTTCCTTAACTTGCGAGATGAGCTTGCAAGATTCATTATTTTCATAACTCGCGAGAAGGTAACAAGACTCGCGAGAGTGTCTCGAGAGAAGGTAGCAAGACTCGCGAGAGTGTCTCGAGAGAAGGTAGCGAGAGCCTCAAAATCATTAAAAGGCTCGCGAGAATATGAGCCGGGGATGTGAGTGTCATCCATTATGTAAACACCTATATAAAGAGGAGAGCAGGAGAGAGAAAGGGGAGGACACTTTTAGGAGGAGAGAGATATTTTTAGAGAGAGATTTATTTTCTTTATCATCTTCTTCCCCTAAAACTAGATCGAGAGCTCTAGAAAATATCCATTAATGGAGATTGTAAATGTAATTCTTATGTAATCTCAACAATCATAGTGAGAACCGTGGATGTAGATCACATTGATCGAACCACGTAAAAAATCTTATGTGTCTATTTAAATTTCTAGCACTTATATTTGATATTTAGGTGATTAATATGATTTAGATCTACAAAATATAGTGAGGGGTGTAGTGTGGGAAATCCCGCAACTACAAAGGTAGTACTAAACTCAGGATATTGGCACTACAGAATCAATCACAAACACTTGGGAGCTAAATAAATACCTTGAGTCTCGGCCAGTTGCTTCTCCAGCCCCCGGGATCGCTCGCACTCTTGCTGCAATAAGAGACGAAGGCCCTATTTCTCGCCGATCTCCCTGCGCTGAATGGCGGCGTTTAACAACGAACAATTGATATCCTACAAACATCAACAGATATTAGCACCTACCCCATGGCGTAAACGCGTAACCCGATTAACACAACTCACCAAATAGATCGAAAGTACTCTTTAGACCAGCATCATATAACGAGGCGGCCTTGATCTTATATTCATCCGAAAGAGAGGCAAACTCAGGAGAAATAAGAGCTCCTAGGGAGTTACACATAGGACCCGAGACAGTAAAAGAGGTGGTACTGCCTGAGTTAGGAACCACATGAGAAATAGGCTCCAGCAAATCGTTCCCAGAAGTGACATTCTCTCCGTCCTGAGTAACCACATCATTTCCACCACCAACAGACTTCTCCATTTGCTACGGCTCCTCTTCACCACCATCGACCTCGTCCTCTCCATCAAAAAGATCCTCATCATCATCACCATTAGATTCAAGATACACAACACCATCAGCAAGAACAATCCCTCTACCAGCTGGCTGCTGGGGCACAGTTTTTTCTGGGGCAGAAAAGTCGCCCTTGGTATCCTTGACCTTCCCACTGGGCTTCCCACATACAAGGGTAGACGAAACATCAGAAGTTTTCTGAGGCGACTTCCTCAGGAAATGCGATAAAGGCATCCGGTCCTCGATATCCTCACCATCTCTCGCCGAAGCACCTCCAGCTCTGTCAACTCTCAGCTTCTGCACATGAGACGATGTCAGACCCATTCAAGGAAACAAATAGGGGCAAGTACATGTACTGCAATGAAAAAGCAGTATATTTGTTACCTTCCCTGTCTCCTCCTCGGCTCATGCGCTAGAACCCCTATCCCTCTTCCGAAGACTGAGAGACTCAGAAGGACCGCCCTGGGAGTCTGTAAAACACAAAAATTAAGACATCACCTTACTAGCCACCCGAGACGATCGGTTAAATCAAAAACCTAGAAACACACTTACTCGATCAACATTGACCACCCATAAGGGATAAGACTCGGCCCGGAGAAGGAAACTCCGCCGCTCAGAAGAGGACCAGAAATAGCTAAAGGAACTCGGTCCCAAGCCGCGTCACTAGTATGACGGGCATGTTTGTTGGAACTCTTCCCCTCAGGATCTTCGTCCAATAAAAGCTTCTTAACATCTTCAGGAAAAGTCTTATGGCGATGAGGGCTAGCAAAAAACCGGCGAGATCATCATTGGTAGCACTCCCGCTTCGATAATTATCAAGAAAACTAGCAGGAGTATAGTCGCACTTTGAGAAGGATCGTAAGTGGACCAAGTAGTAGGAGTACATTCGCCTCGACTGCGTCTCTCCCACTCGGATAAGATTCGAAAGGTGTTGGCATTCCATTGATCCAAAGCATGGGACGGGCGGATCTTAGAGAGAGATTCATACCAAAACGAACGGCTAGGATCGTACAAAGGAAAACGCAACCCGAGCTCTAACTGACCCCTGGTGACGATGGTCGCCTTGGCCGAGTGGGAAAACTTCATGAAGTCATCCTTCTTCAAAACGCCTTTTTGGCCCGACAAGAGCCTGACGTCATAGCCATGGAGGTTGAACTCATCCTTCAATCGCTGGATAAACCGCTCATCCGACAAATCTTTAGCGCTTCTCTTATCAGTTCTACATGAAAAGGAAGAAGGATTATCAGAAAAGATGGAATCCAAAGCACGATAATCATGCTTAGAAGGGCTCTCAACAACAAACAAGGAATCAAGCGGTACACCGTCTTCGTCAGAGAAGACATAACTCACGCACCTCTTTTCCGTCATGGAAGGAGTTGAAGACGCCATGGAAGTTAGTTGAGGAAACAACAGGAAAAGTGAAGATACGACCGGAATCGGAAGTTACAGCGGCAACGGAAGCGAAGAACGGCAGATAAAACTTGAGATAGTGAAAAAAGAAAGAAGGAAACCTGTTGGAAAGTATAACCGATGACGATGAAGAAGAAGCGGAGAAAACATAGAAGGAGAGAAAAGAAACTGCTAAGGAAAGAATGAAAGAAGAACCAAGGTTTAAGGGTCGGACTTATAAACCCCATCTACTGTAACCGGCGAAGAAGGTAAACAGGTTGCAATAACTGAAGAGAGTGGGGAACAGCATAGCGTGAAACCCGGCATGATCAAGGACGTGGGAAGACGAAGCGGTTTCTTCCCCTCGTGACAATCACGCGAGCGGAAGAAGGGGCATAAATGTAGGTGTAAATAATCCACAGGGACAGGTGGAACAATCCTAGACGATGGCGTACCAAGAGGAACAAGCACTAGAAGTATTGAATCGTCTCACCAGATCTGGGCGCGAGAAAAGAGGAACTGAAGCAGCCTGTGAGGTCGACATAAAGGAAGAGAAAGTTCTGATGTGATGCTCATCGGGCACGAGGACAATAAATGCACTGACAGAGTTGGTGAAGAGATAAGAAGAGCTCGGTCAAAGTGAGACTCGGCCAGGGACCTAAAGGGCGACATCGGTCATCTCCACCAAACAAGCGACATCGGGTAGTGGGATATCGGATGAGGACATCACTCGGCTCGGCTAGATATCTCGACTTGAGCAAATAAGAATATCGGCCGAAGCATCACCGGTCGCCAAGAAGAACATCAAGGAAGCTACATCAGGCCCAACATCGTAGTATCGATGTATCATCATCTCTGTGACTATAAATAGAGACTATGTAGAGAGGTAAAACCCAAGTAAAAAGGGAGGAAAAAGAGTACACCTAGAGTATTGAGAGAAAAGCAACTATATTGTAACCTTGAATCAAGCAATAAGATCATCCCTTTACCCCCGTGGACGTAGGTAATCATACCGAACCACGTACATCTTATGTTCTTCTATTTCTCTTGCTTGTTTACTTCATTGTTATGTTTGTGATCCTTTGGATGTAGTGGTAGGATTTTCTACACCTATACGTTGGATGGCATTATCATTGCTGCAACTGGGTATCGCGAGCTAGCTGCAGAATATGTGCGTTAATTGGTGATAATCTTTACGTTGGAAGTACATTGTTTGTTTCCTCCCCACCCACCCACCCTGTTTTTAATGGTGTTTTTATGCGACGAACAGAAGATCTATAAACCTTCCAGATGATGTGTTGTTGGTTTTTTCAATAAATAACCGCTTATCCAATGTCTTGTGCCTCCATTGTACTTGAGTACTCAAGGCGCCCTTGACTTGCTAGCCAGGGTGGCTTCCATGGTCTTGAAAAACTGCCAAATATGTTCGAGTGATCCAAAAACTGTAGGCGTTCAACTGTTAAAATGAGAATGTCAACAGTATCCCTGGTCCAAGTTGGGAAGCTTTTGAGACACCAGGGAAAGAAAAAAAAGAGAGATTAAAAGCTGTCTCAAATCCTGCAATGAAATGCCACCTGACCTTCTTTCAATATATAAACTGAATGTTAGAGAATATCCAGACTTTACAATGACATTTTGCATTATATGGCACGAAGATAAAACATGTGATATTCAAGATAAAATAGGACAACTTTACAGATTATAAGTAACAAGTCCCGCAGTTTCAATCTATAATTTTGCGGTTCAAAATTAAATGGTGTATATGTTATTGAAGGACAAATGCCTAAAATCTTTGGACATAAAATGTAGCATATTACAATGTAAAGAAGCTGAGATGGTTCACTGAGCACAAAACATCCTCCTGTTTCATCATTGAGACACATATTTGTAGCTACTATACAGCAATAACCATCTCTGAGTCTGTCCTGATTAAGCAGACAAAGGTTCCTCCAATACTGCAAGAAAGATCAGAAAATCAAATTTCTCGGTTTGCAAAGAACATTTTGTGTGTGTGTGTGTGTGTGTGTGTGTGTGTGAGTGTGTGTGTGAGAGAGAGAGAGAGAGAGACCTTTTCTTCTAGTAGACACTCTGCCAGAAGCCTCTTCTTCCCCATCTGCAACCACGACAGGGGTCTTTGTGGGCACATCTGGGAGCGCCAGGTCCTCATCATCGCTAAGTTTCTCCATAGATGTCGCTGAAGGAACAGGAACTTCTGGCATATCTTGAAGTCCGAGCTGAAAACCAATTATTTCAAAAAGGTTAGAAGAAAATTAAGGTTCTAGTTTTGATTGAAGAATAGGAAGAACAAAAATAGAGATGAAAGTAGATCCTGATTGACAGAGACAGATTATTATAATCAAGTGCACAAACTGAATATAGATGCAATGTTAGAAACAAGTCTAGGCTAACAAGTCTTGTCAAAAGGCTGGCTTGGAAACATCATTCCAACTAACAAGAAGCGAACTTCATACGTATGTTGACAATAACTACCAGTACAGGAACCCTGACTGTTGGTATATTAGGTCTAGGCTAACAGGCAACAAAGAGGACACTTGCCAATGGGTTAACAGCACCTACTTAGATCCTGACATGTAAAAGAACAATAAAGTTTGTGAAGCTAAAACTTTCAGTAGTTACCTCTGTTTCCAAGTTATCAAACTCTGCCAAAACATCTTCTTCATCTTCAGCTGATAACTTCTCCCCGAGTATCGCATTAATTTCCTGCAGAAAAAGGTAAAAAGGTGTGAGTTGAATTGCATTCATCTTCAGATTGGGCAATACATAATTGTTTTAAAGTATTCTAACGTTATAAAACTCACATCTTGGTATGCGTGCGCTTCAGCAGTGTCATCCATCAACTTCTGAACATCGTCCAAATTGATCTCACCTTGTATAGCTTTGATAGCATTATTTCCTGCTTTCAAGCTTTCAAAGACGGCCTTTTGCTTGCTTGTAAGCTCAATGTCATTCAACTAATCCAAGATCCAAATTGAAAAGGTCAAATGTATTGCTTATAGCAAAATATTATATTCTAAGATACAGCAACTTAAAAACGAAGTCCAGATTTTACATTTTTGACAGCTCTGCAATATTGCAATATATTTTGTTAGCGAATTACTTACTTGTTGTTCAACATTCATGAGCCAGGTATCCACTTGCTTTAATAATTCTTCCTGGGTCTTTTTCTTCTTTAACGCAAGTAAGGCCCTGTCTTTCTTCTTCTCACGAATCAATTCTCTAGCAGCTTTCATCTCAGCTTCGATCACAGCTTCAAGCTGTAGAAATAACATGAAGCAGAAAGATGGAAGAAGTCACACAAAGATATCATTGGTGTTTCAATATCCTACTTCTCACACAAGAATTCCTCTTAAGACTGTTTTATACCAGAAAAGATGCGAACCAATAAATAGTCCCAGAGTCCATAAGCCAAATTCCAGGTTACGGTTTACAGCTTAAACAACCTATGAAAACTCCAACTACAGCACGAATTTCAAACAATGTACTCTTAAGGGGGAAAAAAAAAACAGAAACACACATATCATGTTTTTATTCACGAGGACTACATGGAACTATGACTGACCCATAGTTTCAGCAAAATTTATAATCAAACAAAGCATAAACACAAAATAACTGAAATTGAGTAAAAACCTGTTGTTGATACTGCCCAAGCTTTCTTCGCTGTGTTTTTAAAGATAGAATCGCTCTATCAACATCTGTAATTTTCGGTTTTTTCACAAATATATTCCCCATACTTCCAATTCCCCTTTAGTTTGACACTCACTTGAAGTTGCTGAGGCAGAGCACTTAATCCAAAATACGAGACTTCAAGATACCCACTAGCATCTAACAGCAAATTCTCATTAAGTAAACAATGGCAGTTGTCCTACATGAAGATTCAAAGTAATAACCTAAAACCAAAAACAAATGCAGTGTTGAATAACTAAAATTTTGTTACCTCAAAATCTCTATGAAAAACTCCTTGGCAGTAATCCACAGCTGCTGAAAGTAATTTCGGAAACTACAGCAACCTGATTTAGTCTGATTGGTTTCAGAAACTGCCTGAATAACAATCAGATTAACTTATCAATCAAATCACCAACACCTAATATCTTATGAAATTTTTTCCCAATTTAAAATCTATCGCATAGTTACAGTAAACGATCAATTCAATTGTTGTTGCCCTAGAAAAAGTTTTGGGCGAGAAGAGAGAATGGAAACACAAACCTGAAGCGAATTAACGAGATTGATGTGCGTCAACGAAATCTCCACTCAAGTCAATTTGGGTTTGTCCCTCCCTTTGATTGAATAACCGGAATATACAACTCAATCTACCAGGGACTTCTCCTCATTCGTCTGTCAAGAAAACGAAGCAGGGGGTGGCAAAGGTGTGCTGTACCCCCTAAAACTTGTCAAAAGTCATCTGCACCCTTTCCTTGTAAATTGTAATTGCAGGAAAATTTATAATTAGCCCATGCACAAATTCATGTTAGCCGAGCAGTTATTATAAAACTAGATGACCGCTGCCAGGGTGGGAAGGCCGACCGAAGAAAAATGGAAACACTCCTGCAATTGGACCAGAAAAGAAAATTTATGGCTAAAGTGAAAATATCATTTTTCTTGAAACGGATAGAGTACATCGTTTTATTAGTTGCAAAAGAAAATTAGTTGATGCATAAAACCAAAATATGGTTACATAAAGTATTATGTATCCTTTTGGGGTAGTTTGCACAATTGATCTCCATTTTATTTTCAAAATTGTGCCTAAAATGATAAATATTTTTCCAAATTTTTCGTAAAAACTCTAAATTTAATATTGTTGTTTATACTCATTGCGTAGATGTTTTTAAAACCTTTCCAACGAGATAAAATTTGTAAAATTCCAAGGCACGGATTTTTAGATATGTTATATTAAAGTTTGGTTGTCAATTATACCCCTAAATAAATAGGATACATAAGGAATTATAAAAAAATTATTTTATATCTAGTTGCCCTTCTTTTTTGGTTTATTTACGAAAATGTCTAATATCTTACTGCCCTTCCTTTTTGTTTTATTTACGAAAATGTCTAATACCTTAGTGCCCTTCCTCTTGGGTTTATTTACGAAAATATCTAAATGAAAAAAAGAAAATTTTGATTTAGAGGGGCAGTGTCATCCTTTCATCGTTGAACCAAATCCAATCTTTTGTGTCTAATTGGAAAAAATTGTCACGCTTCACATTGACACAAAGTCACCATATATAGAGTCCTCCCTCGCTTCGCTCGGTCGGCCTAACAAGAGGCCCAATTGTGTTTTTCAGTTAACGTTCTTTAGCTTTTCGTAACAAAATGTCATCAAAGAGGAAAAAAAGGAATGCACTCGACTTAGGCCGAGTCCAGTGGAGAAGGAGAATGGGATGATTGAGACAGAAAATCGTGGTCTAATCTCATGTCCCGTTTCTCTCTACTCGAAAGCGGGAACGTTGGAGAGGATTTAGATATCCTCGCCATAAGAAGAAAAAGAAAAAAAAAAAAAGTGAAAAGCGAGAATCATATCCTCGTTTTACTGGTTTCAGCGAGGTTCAGATCGTCGCTCCACTGAAACGAGGTCCTGATCCTCGCTAGAAAACTAAAACGTGTAAAAAATCCTCGCTGCCGTGAAATACTTGTTTGACCTTTTTAATCCTACACCCCAATTATACTTTACGACATAATTAAAACTCTCATTGTTTGATAACTAGTATTGTTTGTACCCAAATGAAAGGTTTTAAACTAAAACTACCCAAATTGGCAAGTAAGAAATAAATAACTTGTCTATTGTAAATAAACCGACAGATACGAATTTGGCCCAATCTGTAGTTATAGTTGTTCATATTTGTCGATTGTTCATGACATATTAGATCAATTAGTTATGCAGATGTTTGGATGATTCTCAAAGACGTTTTACTACATTTTTCGAATGAAACTAGTTTTTCTCAAGTCTTATAGGTAAATGTAGCACGCCGTGATATTCCAACTAAATTAAACTAGAATGATAATTACCAGGGTTTATGTGGATAGTGAAGTTAATTGCACATATCCAGCTAAGTTACCGTTTCAAACCGATGATAACAGTACGATGTGAGGTTGATTATCCATGAAAACTCACCTCTTTCTCTCACTGCAAAAGCTTTGGACACACGAGTGATAAATGTATCTTAAACCCTATTACAATGTGTACAAAAAAAAATGGTTTTCAAGATCAACATTGACTCTTCAGCTGCAGCTACTGTTAGGGCATCAACCTTGGTCAAACTCACAAGTTTTTGTATGTAAATTTTGTTTTTAGATTTAGTTAATCAAAACTCTTGATTTATAGGCTACTAATGTCAGTCTCGGACTAGGAATAGAGCACGTAGTTAAGTATCAGAATTCACCAATTGGCCTTGAAGATTGAAGACCCAAGAACAACAGAGATATCTATGAAAACTTCATCAACAAATTAGATATGTAAAGAATGATTATCCTATTTATGCATTTTTTTTTTTTACCATTTTATCTACTAAGAGAATGTCGTATGACTTTAATATTATGATGAGAATTGTAAAGAATAAACTTTGAGGTCAAGCTAGTAATTGAGGAATATCAAATTATATCTCAAACAATTGAAATTCTAAAGAACTTATTGAATGATACGTTGAGAATTGTTCTAACATATTTTAATTGTGTAAGAAGTTCATAAAGGACATCAAGTTATATTCATGTTCATGAACTGATTTGGTCAGTGAACGAATTTTGAGCTTATTGATAGTATACTTGATGAATAAATCTCATATTAGCTCACGCACACGAACATATCTGGTCAGTTGGGGAACTAGTTAATTTTGAGATATTCTTGTACACTTTCCAATCCTCAAGTACACGAACTGATTAGGTCAGTAGGTGAACTGATTGATTTTAAGAGGTTCTGGTCACTTTTTGTAACTTGAGTACACGAACTGATTTGGACAGTTCGCAAACTTATAGAGTTCTTGAACTACGAGACTATAATTTCTGCATAAACTGGTTTGAAAAATTCACGAACTGATTTAGTCTTTAACAATTATTGAACTCCATGATTGATTCATGGCTCATGGATAACTTAACCATTGTACTTAGGCTAACCGTTTGGAGCATGAAGCTCATATCGGTAAATACGCTGGTGCATATTCTTTTTTGTAATTCAGCGTAAACTTCTTACATGCATATATGATCATTTGAAATTGATAAGTTGAATTTACTTGGTGTCAAATTAATTCGTAAACATATAAAATAGTTCACGAGCTCTGCGTTGGTTGTAAGCTACCTAGCCTTATTCATCATTATAAATAGAGGACTCTCTGCATATTATAATCTCAATCCTAAAGGAGAGGGTACCAATTACACCACCAACTTTTTCGTTCAGCAAGGTGTATTGACAAAATCTAATACAATCATAAATATGTTATAAAAAATACCCTTGAAGAAAATTGTATATAGAGTTTTTCTTTCTTTTCCACAATCAAGATGTGTAGACTTAAGATACGTGTACCTGATTGTGTAGGAGAGTTCCTGGACGATCTCAGAAATCAATATCCAAGATCAACCTAATCGTATCCAAATTGAGAGAATCTGAATTATAACAAGTATGAAACTTGCAATCTATTTAAAGATATGAACTCAACAAAAAAGAGTTTTGTTTTTAATCTCAAATAATAAGGGCTTAAACTATCTAGATTTATCCATGTACTGCTTGTGTTATTTCTAGTATAAAGATAAACGATATAATGCAGAAAAGGAAAAAACAAGACACGTGAAAATTGTTAATGAGGAAAACTTCACATGAAGAAATAACCCCGGACCTCTTCCAGCTTTGAACACCACACTGTATTAAACCACTACAGACACTAGCCTATTATTAGACTTCGGGATAGAATGTAGTTGATACCGGATTCACCCTTCAAGAAATTCAGCCGCAATCGTGTTCCTTACACCTCTTGAACCTCGCAAGATTATGCGCACTTGATTCCCAAGATGATGTCCTTTACATCTTAAGAGTTGCTTCAACCTCGGTGAAGACTTTAGATACTAATATTCCTCTAACAGGAAAGCCTATTTGTTTCCCTTTTGATATGTTTCAATCTAGGCTTGGAAATCTATTTGCAGTAGACAAAGTCCGCAAACCTCACGAATCTGGAATACTTACACTCGGTTAGCTAAGAAACCTGGATTACTAACCACCTCTCAAGAATAATTCAAACAAATCAAAGAAGACTTTAGATCTTTACCTTAATGAATCACAAATTATGAGACGTAAGAGAACTTTGTAATTTCTATTTATCTCGTTCTTAATCCAAGATTACGAAAATATCAAAGATCAATAAGAACAAAATATGGATTCAAGAAATATCTTATAAAAGATAATCTGACTGGGTTTCATGAATCACTAAGTAAAGTCTTCAAAGTCGCACCCTAATTATGTTTCTCAGAGGAAACTTAGGATTTAGAGAACGGCTCTAGCTTAGCAACTAGGATGTAAGAGTTTCATGGACTAAGAAATCCAGCTCCAAGAGTTTCATGGACTAAGAAATCCAGTTCCAAGAGTCTCTCTATTTATATATTTTCAAGGCTCTATATAGCTTTGAATTCAAGCTAGCGTAGCTTGGAATTTAGGCAAAAACTTTCTCAATTAAATTATATTCTTACTAGGAACTCATGTAGCATGTGAGAAGAATGCATTGAAATTATACAGAAGAATATACAATATGGTCCAGGATTATGGAACCGTACATAGTGATAGTCTATAGCATCTCAGTAGCCTTTGAACTTACAAGCACATAGCGTTGTTCAATAACACTCAAGACTTAATCAATGATCCGTAAACACAAAGTGATTTAATGAATAAAGTTGTCTTAGATGTGTCTATGATAGTTGTAGTAAAGTCGAACATAATCATATAAAATAGTTCATGTACTTCTGTTATTATTGGAACTAGATGAGTTTTCAAACCTCGAACATTTCACGAAGTCAGGGCACGAAGGTTTGCAAACCTTGGCAATTCTCAAAACTCGGGCCACAATTGTTTGCAAATCGGGTTCGCAAATCTTCGCAGTTCGTGAAATTCAAACAGTAGAGGGTTCGTAAACTTTGGTCCTCATTCCGAACTCGGATGTAATGGGTTCGTAAACTGGGTTTGCAAACCTATAAAATTCACGGATTTCAGACTGAATTTGGTAAGCATACAAGTATGTATACGTGGCACCAAACAGTTCTTTTTCCCTCATTTTTTAATTCGAAACATTCCTAATAGCCATAGACAATACACGATGTTGCTTGGGCGATTTACAAATGATCAATATGAAACAAGAATAGTTTATGAACAATAAATAAATTGTTCTAACTAATATTTCTAAGGTTCTATGAACATCTGTTGCATGAATCATATTTAAGAGTTTAACCAAAACAAGCTTGAACTCGAAATTTATTAAATCTACTAAAATCATACGACATAGTCCCATAAGATAAAATGGTAAATATCGTGAATAAATAGGATAGGTCAGTCTTCACACACCTCTTTGTTTATTAAGTTCTCACAAATGTCTTTGTTTCTTCTTCAGTCTTCAATCTTCGAGGGTTATCCAGTGATGTCTGATACTCAATTACCATATTGTAACCATATTCCGAGACTTGACTTTAGTAGACTATAAATCAAGATATAGTTTTGTGTATCTAACATTGAAAAGATGCTTGAGATAACAAACCTTGTGAGTTCGACCGAGCGATCTAGGAATAGTGAAATGAACTAACGGACCCATCCAAGCCAATGAACTTACTCTGAAGAGTCCTTTAACATGTGTCATAGTTATAGTTAGAGTCATCCTAGTTGAGAAATCTTCACTAAGGGATACGTGAATCCTGGTCAGAATATCTTTTACCTGATAGAATTTATATTCAGAATCTAATCTTGATTTTCGTAGTTCTTATCTTTTTTAAGGTTCGTCTCTTCTGATATATACAACCTTTCAAGAATTATCGGCCAAGGAATAAGATTGATAGGAACTACAAAACTCTCTTCGTCTCAAACTTTGTAATTCCACAAGTTTTATATGTGATCAAGATTGATCTTGTGAGATATAATTAATCGATTAGTCATCTCTATAACCTTTTGAAGAGAGTAAGTTGTTAGAGCATTGCTCGACCAAACTCACAAGTGTTACTGTCTCAAGCTTGTTGTCAAATTTAGTTGATCAAAACTATATCTCGCTTTCTAGTCTACTACAAGTCATATCTCGGATTAGGATAGAAGTGTGTAGTTGAGCTTTAGACTTCACGGTGTTCACCATTTGAAGAAGAAGATCAACTGAAGACTTTGGAGGAACATTATCAACAAAAGGTATGTGAAGACCAATTCATTTATATTTCACTCAGATATAAATCAATTTTATCTACTTAGTTAAGACTAAGTCGTATGACTATGTGGACTTTATATTATAACACATATAAGAATTTCGAGTTGAGTCTATCTCATGAAATTTACTTCTCGAAATATGAATGTTAAGATTAAACATTTCTTTCATCCACTCGATATGTTTAGTGAAGAACAATTCATTTGTTGGTAACTAAATTACGAGTCAAATTGATCATTTGAAAATTATGTTGAAAATTTTATATGATATGTATGAGACAATCATTTGATGTTAACTCAATGTTTCGTATTGATCAAATAATCATTTGAAAATTACTTGAAGCTAGTGATATGCGTAAGAATATCATTGTCGTCTTCTAAGGATGTTACAAATTGATTATCGAGAATTATTGAACTACTGAATTCTGAAAACAGGATAGTATGCATACTCAGTACACGTACTGGTGCAACTGTTAGTTCCGGAGCTATTATGTGCGTGCCTAGTATGCGTACTAGCACAACGGTTTTGGTTCAGAAGATGCGTACCCGGTACACATACCAGCGTAAGTTAGGATTCAGCTACGGCAACATGGTACACATACCCGTTAACTACTGATTGTGTAGAGAAAGAGATAAAACTCTTTAATACCATTCCTTGATTCGGTTGTTAATATCGGAATCTTATTAAGGTTTAATCTATACATGTTGCTAAACGAAAAATTTGGGTGTGGTTGTTATACCATCGCGTTTTCAATTGGTATCAGAGTAAGCAAACACGCTATGACGCTAAGACCTCATAAGTCTGTGTTTGAAGCTATCTGATTATTATGGACAGATGTGATATCTCTATAAACGTATCGCCAGTCTTCGATGGCTCGAATTACTTATGGTGGAAAATTGGTATGCGTGCTTTTTTTTACAAGCCTGTGACTTTCAAACATGGGTTCGTGTTGTAAACGGATACGATCCTCCAACACTTATAGTAGGCGGTTCTTGATGGTGGTTTTTAGCTTATGGATAAAATCGTAAAACCGTACATCTGACATGACGTCACCATGACCAATAACGCATGTATTGAATCAATCAGCGTATTTACGTAAGAATTACTAGGGTACCTTTTTTTATACATGTGTCATGTTCCACGACAGAACCCTTAGTATTAACTAACATCACCTCTGTATACACCTAACCCTAATTCTCCCACCGTGCCAATGGCGAACCATGCCAGCCACGTCTCTGCGCCAAGGCATGCCAACCATGTCAACTGCACCACCGTTCCAATGGCAAACCATGCCAGCCACTTCTCTGCGCCAAGGCATGCCAACCATGCCAGACGCACCACCGTGCCAATGGCAAACCATGCCAGCCACGTCTCTGCGCCAAGGCATGCCAACCATGACAGCCGCACCACCGTGCCAATGGCAAACCATGCCAGCCACGTATCTGCGCCAAGGCATGCCAACCATGCCAGCCGCACCACCGTGCCAATGGCAAACCATGCCAGCCACGTCTCTGCGCCAAGGCATGCCAACCATGCTAGCCGTACCACCGTGTCAATGGCAAACCATGCCAGCCACGTCTCTACGCCAAGGAATGCCAACCATGCCAGCCGCACCACCGTGCCAATGGCAAACCATGCCGGCCACGTCTCTGCGCCAAGGCATGCCAACCATGCCAGCCGCACCACCGTGCCAATGGCAAACCACGCCGATCAACGTCTCTGCGCCAAGGCATGCCACGCATGCCAGCCGTACCACCGTGCCAATGGAAAACCATGTCGGCCACGTATCTGCGCCAAGGCATGCCAGCCGCACCACCATGCCATTATTTGCGCCAAGGCATGCCAACCATGCTAGCCGTACCACCGTGCTAATGGAAAAGCATGCCAGCCACGTCTCTGCGCCAAGGAATTCCAACCATGCCAGCCGCACCACCGTGCCAATTGCAAACCATGCCAGCCACGTCTGCGCCAAGGCATGCCAACCATTCCAGCCGCACCACCGTGCCAATGGAAAACCATGTCGGCCACGTCTTTGCGCCAAGGCATGCCAACCATGCCAGTCACACCACCGTGCCAATGGCAAACCATGCCAGCCACGTCTATGCGCCAAGGCATGCCAACCATACCCTTCGCTCCACCGAGCCAATGGCAAACCAGCCAACCACTTCTCCACGCCAAAACGAAGGGTTGCAATAATCAATGGCTACCCTTCTCTTCGAGATACAGATATCGACCATCCAATTTCGCCACCTAACGCATGGCAACTTGCGGCCCAAAGCCAAAACACACGGTTTGCACCAAAACCCTAATTTGGCCGCGCCTACTCTATGACAAAGCCATGCTCAATGCTGGATGCTACAAACGAAGGGTTGCAATAATCAACGGTTACCCTTTTCTTTGAGATGCAGATCTCGACCACACAAGTTCGCCACCTGACGCATGACAACTTGCGTCCCAAAGCCAAAACACACGGTTTGCACCTAAACCCTAATTTGGCCGCGCCTACTTTATGGCAAAGCCATGCTCAACCCTGGATGCTACAAATGAAGGGTTGCAATAATCAACGGCTACCCTTCTCTTTGAGATGCAAATCTTGACCACACAAGTTCGCCACCCTAATTTGACGCATGGCAACTTGCGCTCACTTTAAAGCCAAAACACACGGTTTGCACCTAAACCCTAATTTGGCCGCCAAAACGCACCTACTCTATGGCAAAGCCATGCTCAATGTTGGATGCTACAAACGAAGGGTTGCAATAATCAACGGCTACCCTTCTCTTTGAGATGCAGATCTCGACCACACAAGTTCGCCACCTGATGCATGGAAACTTGAGGCCCAAATCCAAAACAACACGGTTTGCACCTAAACCCTAATTTGGCCGCGCCTACTCTATGGCAAAGCCATGCTGAACGCTGGATACTAAAACGTAGGGTTGCAATAATCAACGGCTATCCTTTACTCTAAGATGTGGATCTCGACCGTTCAAGTTCTCCACCTAACTTACGGCCCAAAGCCAAAACATCACAGTTTGCATCTAAACCAATTTGGCCGCGCCTATTCTTTGGCAAAGCCATGTCGACTCTACCATGGCCAATGGCATGCCACCATGCCACACGTAACACCTTGCTACACGTTTTCCCATGAAAATACTCGAGACATCTAACACATGTCTCAAACTGGGGGATGCTCATAAAGGGTATTGATTTGGCGGTTTACGACGTTTATGCGGCGTACACTATGCCCGCGTTACATGAAAGTGTCATAAGAATGAGTCGGTTAGTAAATACAAGGAATAATGGTGAAACGCTCCTTTCATTATGGAACATCAATTCCATAAAGGCAAAGCGTTACCCATTTATCACCTACTTCCACTTTACTCTACTGATCGTTTCCATTTTCTACGAGACCAGAGTACGTTATGTTACGACTTGTATAAATAGGTCTTACCGATTTCCACCAAACAACAAGTTTTGGGGCCAAGAGCATACAACACTGGAAACCATTTGCTAGCTTTCCCATCTGCATTAGCTTTCACTTTATGATACAAGTCAAACAACTACTCTTCCGTAATCAATTATTCTCGGTCTCAACACTTTCTTCGCTTCCCTCCCTAAAACCAACCCTTCTCCTTCACTTTGTGAACGGCAAGTCCGGAACGGCCATTTCTTGGTTTAGGCCCTATTTGTGGACAAGATTGATCTCTCGAATCTAAAGTACTCCCTTTGCAAGCACATTGTTTAAAGTTTAGACTCGCTTCTCACCCGCTCACGCGAAATTACCGAAATCGCCAGAAACTTTTCACCCTCAAACAATTGGCGACCACAAATGAGGATTGATCTTTCGGTCACGCCGCCAATTTTCAAACTTTTGATCTCATCCTTCGACTCGAGTCTCGGGACGATATCGATAAACAAGCCGCCTGTGGATCAACGACTCGATTACTGTGCGGCCCGGCCACCGATCACGACACGACAAGGGATGACTGGGGACTTCCCAGAGGTTAGAAGAAAACGATCCGACCAAAGATCGACGACTCGGTTATCATATGACTCAGGGACGACTGGGGACTTTCCACAATCACGATGGTGCTTCCTACAAAACTCATACTTACACCGGAATATTCATTATTTTTTTTTCGTTAGGATATCTGAAAAACTGAGTAAGCCTTGCCTAGACAAAATACATGATTTACTACTTCAAGTCTTCACAGAGATGATAAAAACCGATAGCCATATTGTTCCCATGTTTCATTTCGTGCTTTCTACTGTCGCACAACATTCACAATTACATGGCTTTCCTTGGGTACTTATGCTACTTATAGTCATAACCAAAACAACATTATTCTAAAACAATTCATTCCAAAAGAATAATCCAAAACCCTCATAGATAACAGTTATCTATCAATTCAAATCAAACCATAAACCAGGTGCTTTGTTTGCCTTTCAAAAAAAAAAAGGGAAATCCAACCCCTTTTATAGGCATAACACTTTTGGAATTTGAACAAGGAAAAGATCTCCTATTTGAGCTACGTATGGAAAAAGACAACTGGGCCCGCAAGAACAAAGCCTCACGGTGCCCAATGGTCCGCGCCACGCCAAGCCAGCGCCGTGCCATGCCAACAGTCAGCGCCCACGCCAAGCCAGCACCCATTCCAAGCCGATCCAAATGCTAACACTTGCATCTTTCTCGGTGCCACCAACTTGCATCCTTTCTAGCGCTAATAGCTTGCATGCTTCAAACGCTAACATCTTGCACCCTTCCAAATAATCTTCTCCGCTCCACAACCAAACAAAGCAAACATCCTCACCCTTCGAACAACGTCATGGCTCCAAAGACTTAGTGATCAAAACCGTGCCATCTCTCGCACGATACACCTACGAACACCAACCCCGTCACTGCCTGGTCACCACAATATTTCTTCAAGAATGATGACTCTCCAACCGTCACCGAGACACCGCTACTCCACCATCGGGGCAAGATACTGGAAGATCCGGAAGAAGCCGACCTCCTTTTACCATTGTTGATTTGATGAAAAGACAAAAGGTTCTCGTAAGGGTTAGACAGACGTGTTTATAACTCAAGAAGAGATACCTATTTCCTTAAGACACTGACGGAGCGGCCACCATAAGAGTCACGTCAACCCAAGAGGGAGATGACAAAGAATACTTTTAACATCCGATGCAGGCACTTCAGCAGGACGTGCGTTTATAGATGAAGAGGCTCGCGTTGCTCTTGAACGCCCAGTATAAGGGAATCAACAATCCAATTTCATCACACGTAAAGATCAGGAACGACTTCTCCAAAATCGAAAGCAAAGTAAATCAGCAACCCTCCTGAGTTCACAGAGACCCTCTTCTCGTCAGGAGCTGCACGATTTCTGGGGACTTCGCCCACAAATTCGTGCAGTCTATTATGAAACAGTTATGTAAGATTCTATAATTCTCCAAGGCGTAGCGTCAAGACATATTTGCATCCCTCAACCGCACTGCATCAGGAAAGCATGTGTTTCCATCCAGGGAAGCCGTTCCCAAACCCCAACCTCTCTTGGAAAGCACGATCGATAGATGGAACTGGGGACTCCTAACCTCTGAGGGATGTTGAGTTTGACAGAACGCTGACTTAAACATGGTAACCGTCAAGGCTCTGAGAGTTGCAAGGCGCCGTTTCAACGTTCTCTCTAGAAGTGGCTCCGCTTCAATGTTCTCCAGCAGCGGCTCCGCTTCAACATTCGCTTCAACATCCTCTCCGCTTCAACGTTCGCTCCAAAGAATCGCGCTCCGCTTCGGCCGTTCTCTCTATAAGTCGCTCCGAGGATCCGGTCGAAGCTTGATGCTTGGCTCCTTGAGTTTCAACGTCCTCTCCAAGAGCCGAAGCCGTTTCAACACCACTCCTTCCTACAAAGGGTCGTGGCACCACACTCCCCATGTCAAGGATCAAAATCCAGTCAACCAATCTTCGTAGTCATGGCCACATTTTGATCTATCCCGCCAAAACTCGTGACCATGGACAGTTTGCTCGCTTACACATCCATCCAATCCTTTACTTCCATGTATGCCCATACAATTCTAGCCAACCTACATTGTTCCCGCGACAATGTAGTCTCTTATGATTACATCTACTACCAAGAATTGTTGCCTCTCATTTGTTGATACCAGCCAGAGCTTCACCGCAGCAGCAATCACTACAAAGATCTACACGGAATCCCTTTGATGTCAAAGCTCAGAAGACACAATCAACCAAAAGGTCATAGCCACAACAAGGTCATCTACTCTTCAAGGTGTAGCGTAAGAATATCATCACCTCTTTGTCTAGAAGACGCCTTCAACGCTTTACATGGCCACGGCGGATCCCAAGCCTGCTCAGATGAAAACAACTTCAGAAACTAAAGAAAAATATGACCGGGGACTGCTCATCGCAGTCCATCCCGACGACCATCAAAGACTCATGAGATAACTCCAGAGACGCGGCTGAAACATTTTCTTGAAGAAACAAAGGAAGCCATGATAAACAACATAACTCTCTCATTCCTACCTCTTCGCTATCCAGAATATTTCGTCCATGAGCATTCCAGCAACACATCCAGAAGAGTACAATAAGCTTGTATCAAACACCGTGGACATGGATTCAAGGCGACGCAATGAAAGTAGGCTACACAAGGAGACGACCAGCACATGACGCTTTCACTCCCCTCAACCTAGTTATTTCTGATTTCAACATCATCACTGCCGAAGTTTTACAAGCCGCGGGAATTTCTCAACATGAATCCGTACATGTGCATCGAAGACTCCAAAAGCACGCCACAAAGATACATTCACATATTCGGCCATGCCATCGGATCTAAAAGAAATATAACTGGGGACTGCTCACCGCATCCCATTCCATACGATAGTCCAAGATTCAGAAGCTGGTTCGAAGGGTGTCCCCTAGGGCAAAGTCCTTGAAGACTTGATAGCAGTACGTCGGCAACGGAATGTCTCCCAACTCATCTATTTCATCTTGTGGCTTCGAAAGATTTCTACCATGCAATCATCCACGACATATCATCATCGTGATCAGAAGGTCCAGACACTGAACAACCTAAAATCAAGGATGGACCGACAACGCAACCACAATCTCCAAGATTAGCCCTGACATGATCATTGCCGAGCATATATTTCATCCATCCATCCCAAGAATACAGTGGAGTTTTGGTAAATTTTGGAATCCACTGGAGACACACTGCCGACAAAAGCACAGATCTAGACGAGCAACAGAAGAGGGTCGATACCTCTTTTCATGCGGACGGGGTTTCTAGAGTTTGAACAGAATGAAGATTCCTTCTTGCTCCATGAATAGATGACTGGGAGCGACTATGCCACCTCGGGCCCGCAACATCCCTCCTGAACTCTTCCTGAATTTTACTGTCGGGATGTTTTCACCTCCTAAACGAGCTCAGAACCTAAATATTCCAGCGGGGAGAGATAAGAAATTTTTTTCCGATAGAAATAGAGGGGCGGACCGTCAAAATACGAGTTCGTACGAGAATTCTACAACGATTCTAGTAAAGGGCGCTAATTAGGGTTTCGGCATGCCAAACCCTAATTTAGACAAAGTTGCCATCATTCCACGGAACTGAAGCCGGTCGTCATCCTTCCAACGAACTCAATCTAGCTCCACTCCAAGCCGCGCAACGCCTGCTACTCCACTCCAAGTCGCGCAACGCAAGCAACTCCATTCCAAGCCGACCAATGTTGGCGGCTCCACTCCAAGCCGCGCCCGAGCCGCGCCAAGCTAAGACGAGCCAAGCCGCACCGAGCCAAGCCGTGTCCGAGCCGCACCGAGCCAAGCCGCGTCCGAGCCGCATCGGGCCAAGCCGCTCCCGAGCCGCACCAAGCCAAGTTTCCCGAGCCGCACAAAGCCGAGTCACGACTCACCAAGCCGATCGATGTTAGCGACTCCATTCCAAGCCGCGCAATGCCTACGGCTCCCATTCCTAGCCACGCCAACAACTCGATAAGCCAACGCCTCCACATTCCTTAACCCAGCCAAGATGACGTGTGGCCAAACCAAGCCAACATCCTGCAAAGAATCGCATCTACTATTTCACTTGTCTAGCCGAGCGACGCGAGCAGAATTAATGCAAGGTCGCCAACACAAGGATCACGAAATTCAGAACACTCTCGAAAAAGGTTAGACGAATCTTCCTAGTCATCTTTCATGACCCGCTGTTTCGATTTGTCCTTGTCTGTCACCATCTTATGCTTACCTCGCAACAACGATCCTGTTCCAAGCTAAGCAGGGGACTTAATGTTGATGGTGGTTTTTAGCTTAAGGATAAAATCGCAAAACCGTACATCTAACATGACGCCACTATGACCAATAACGAATTTATTGAATCAATCAGCCAGTATTTACGTAAGAATTACTGTGGTACCTTTTTTTTATACATGTGTCATGTTCCACAATAGAACCCTTAGTATTAACTGACATCACCTATGTATACACCTAACCCTAATTCTCCCACCGTGCCAATGGCAAACGATGCCAGCCACGTCTATGCGCCAAGGCATGCCAACCATGCCAACCGCACCACCGTGCCAATGGCAAACCATGCCAGCCACGTTTCTGCGCCAAGGCATGCCAACCATGCCAGCCGCACCACCGTGCCAATGGCAAACCATGCCAGTCACGTCTCTGCGCCAAGGCATCCCAACCATGCCAGCAGCACCACCGTGCCAATGGCAAACCATGCCAAACCACGCCTCTGCGCCAAGGCATGCCAACCATGCCATGCCGCACCACCGTGCCAATGGAAAACCATGCCAGCCACGTCTATGCGCCAAGGCATGCCAACCATGCCATCCACGTCTCTGCTCCAAGGCATGCCAACCATGCCAGCCACACCACCGTGCCGATGGCAAACCATGCCAGCCAAGTATCTGCGCCAAGGCATGCCAACCATGCCAGCCGCACCACCGTGCCGATGGCAAACCATGCCAGCCACGTCTCTATGCCAAGGCATGCCAACCATGCCAGCCGCACCACCGCCAATGGCAAACCATGCCAGCACGTTTCTGTGCCAAGGCATGCCAACCATGCTACCCGCACCACCGTGCCAATGGAAAACCATGCCGCCCACGTCTACGCGCCAAGGTATGCCAACCATGCAAGCCGCACCACCGTGCCGATGGCAAACCATGCCAGCCCACGCCTCTGCGCCAAGGTATGCCAACCATGCCACCGCACCACCGTGCCAATGGCAAACCAAGGTCTCGCGCATCAAGGCATGCCAACCATGCCAGCCGCACCACCGTGCCAATGAAAAACTACGCCAGTCACGTCTCTGCGCCAAGGCATGCCAACCATGCCAGCCGCACCACCGTGCCCATGGCAAACCATGCCGGCCATGTCTCTGCACCAAGGCATGCCAACCATGCCCGCCGCTCCACCGTGCCAATGGAAAACCATGCCAGCCACTTCTCCACGCCAAAACGAAGGGTTGTAATAATCAACGGCTACCCTTCTCTTCGAGATACAGATCTCGACCATCCAAGTTCGCCACCTAACGCATGGCAACTTGCGTCCCAAAGCCAAAATACACGGTTTGCGCCTAAACCCTAATTTGGCCGCGCCTACTCTATTACAAAGCCATGCTCAACGCTGGATGCTACAGACGAAGGGTTGCAATAATCAACGGCTACCCTTCTCTTTGAGATGCAGATCTTGACCACACAAGTTCGCCACCTGACGCATGGCAACTTGCGGCCCAAAGACAAAACACACGGTTTGCACCTAAACCCTAATTTGGCCGCGCCTACTCTATGGCAAAGCCATGCTCAACGCTGGATGCTACAAACGAAGGGTTGCAATAATCAACGGCTACCCTTCTCTTTGAGATACAGTTCTCAACCACACAAGTTCGCCACCCGACGTATGGAAACTTGTAGCCCAAAGCCAAAACACACGGTTTGCACCTAAACCCTCATTTGGCCGCGCCTACTCTATGGCAAAGCAATGCTCTACGCTGGCTGCTACAAACGAATGGTTGCAATAATCAATGGCTAACCTTCTCTTTGAGATGCAGATCTCGACCACACAAGTTCGCCACCTGACGCATGGCAACTTGCGGCCCAAGGCCAAAACACACAGTTTGCACCTAAACCCTAATTTGGCCGCGCCTACTTTATGGCAAAGCCATGCTCAACGCTGGTTGTTACAAATGAAGGGTTGCAATAATCAACGGCTACCCTTCTCTTTGAGATGCATATCTCGACCACATAAGTTCGCCATCTGACGCATGGCAACTTGCGGCCCAAAGCCAAAACACACGGTTTGCACCTAAACCCTAATTTGGCCACGCTTACTCTATGGCAAAGCCATGCTCAACGCTGGATGCTACAAACGAAGGGTTGCAATAATCAACGGCTACCCTTCTCTTTGAGATGCATATCTCTGCCACACAAGTTCGCCACCTGACTCATGGAAACTTGCGGCCCAAAGCCAAAACAACACGGTTTGCACCTAAACCCTAATTTAGCCGCGCCTACTCTATGGCAAAGCCATGCTCAACGCTGGCTACTAAACATAGTTGCAATAATCAACGACTATCCTTCCCTCTGAGATGCGGATCTCGAACATTCAAGTTCGCCACCTAACTTACGGCCCAAAGCCAAAACATCACGGTTTGCATCTAAACCCCAAATTTGGCTGCGCCTATTCTTTGGCAAAGCCATGTCGACTCTACCATGGCCACTAGCATGCCACTATGCCACACGTTTTCCCATGAAAACACTCGAGACATCTAACACATGTCACAAACTGGGGGATGCTCATAAAGGGTATTGGTTTGGCGGTTTACAGCGTGCGGCGTACACTATGCCCGTTACATGAAAATGTCATAAGAATGAGTCGGTTTGTAAATACAAGGAATAATGGTGAAACGCTCATTTCATTATGGAACATCAATTCCAGGCGTTACCCCTTTATCACCTCCTTCCACTTTACTCAGCCGTTTCCATTTTATACGAGACCAGAGTACGTTATGTTACGACTTGTATAAATAGGTCTTACCGATTTCCACCAAACAACAAGTTTTGGGGTCAGGAGCATACAACACTTAGAAACCACTTGCTAGCTTTCCCATCTGTTAGCTTTCACTTTCTGATACAAGTCAAACAACTACTCTTCCAGAATCAACTATTCTGGTCTCAACACTTTCTTCGCTTCCCTCCCTAAAACCAACCCTTCTCCTTCACTTTGTGACCGAAGCAAGTCTGGAACGGCCATTTCTTGGTTTAGGCCGGATTTATACAGATTGATCTCTCGAATCTAAAGTACTCCGTTGCAGTACATTGTTTAGGTTTTAGACTCAGTTTCTCACCCACTCACGCGAAATTACCGAAATCAGCGGAAACCATTTTCACCCTCAAACAGCGGTGTAACTGTTGCGAAAGACATAACTGGATACAGTGAGACCGAGATTAGTGCTGCAAAGCAAAACTCTGACGGTTTGAACATTATTATTCATGCCATAAGCCCAGATCTTCAGCACCATTTGACTAGATGCACTAAGTATAAAAATGCTTGGGATATCTTAGCAACCTATTCGAAGGGAATACCTCTGAGAAAAAAGCTAGGGTTCAAAACCTAAATTATGATTGGAAAAAACTTCGTATGGATGATGAAGATTCGTTTGATGAATTCAATCACAAAGTGTCTGAAATTGTTAATGTATCTTTAATTTTCGCTGGGTAAGACTATTACTGACAAAGATATTGTGATGAAAATTCTTCGATCTCTACCAGCCGGATACGATTATAAGAAACACGCTATCGTTGAAGGAAATTATCTTGAAACACTTTCCTGGAATACTCTTGTTGTAAAGTTAAAAATCTTTGATCATGAACGTCAATCCAAGGATGGAAAGTAAATTGCGTTCAAAGCACAAAAGAACACTGTCTTACTTGATAAAAGTAAAATTGTTGGTAATCCTGTAATGATCCGGTTGAATTTGAGTCATCTAATGAAGATCTTAATAACTCAGTTTCCCTTATCATAAGGCAGTTTAGAGATCTTCTATTGAAGATAAGTAAACGCTTCAGCAGAGATAAACCCAAATCATCAATTAATTCACATGATCATGTTCCTCCTAAAAATAGGGATACTAATGATACTGATGATGAGGATATGTCACAATGCTTCAAGTGTAAAGGTTTTGGCCATTTTGCTAATGAGTGCCCAAATCATAGAAAATACACTGGCAACAAGGTTCTTGCTACAACTCTTGATGAAACTTTTGATCACTATGATTCAGCTGAGGATGATAAATCAAGTGTATAGCTTCTTGATGAAAATATCAATTTTGATAATTGTAGCAATATTCATATCAAATTTTGTTACCTTAAAATCTCTATGAAAAACACCTTGGCAGTAATCCACAACTGCTGAAAGTAATTTCGGAAACTACAGCAACGTGATTTAGTATGATTGGTTTCCGAAACTGCCTGAATTACAATCAGATTAACATACCAATCAAATCAGCGACACCCAATATCTTATGAAACTTTTTCCCAATTTAAAATCTATCAAATAGTTACAGTAAAGGATCAATTCAATTGTTGTTGCCCTAGAAAAAGTTTTGGACGAGAAGAGAGAATGGAAATACAAACCCAAACGAATTAACAAGATTGATGTGCGTCAGCGAAATCTCTACCCAAGTCAATTTGGGTTTGTCCCTCCCTTTGATTGAATAACCGGAATACAACTCAATTTCGGTTTAAATCAATTCGAAAAACGATAATGCTACCAGGACTTCTCCTTATTCGTCTGTCAAAAAAACAAAGCATGGGGGGAGGGAGGGGGCAAAGGTGTGTTGTACCCCCTAAAACTTGTAAAAAGTCATTTGCACACTTGTAATTGCAGGAAAAATTACAATTAGCCCACGCACAAATTCATGTTAGCCGAGCAGTTATAAAACAAGAGGCCTAATTATGTTTTCATTTAACGTTCTTTACTATTTAGATTCACATGGGGTTAGTCAATTGAGATTTGTGGAGATTGAAAGAATTTTAGAGACATCTAAAATCTCTTGTTAGTCAATAGAGAGTTCTTTAAAATCTCAAACAATCTTTGTTATTGGATCGTGACTTTCTAAAAGTCTTCATAATTCTCGGTTATTGGATTTGGAATTTGAAATCAATGATTTATGGTTTTGAGAGACTTGTAGAGACTTTTATTACAAAACATACCATAAATGGATAAAAAAAAAGTCTCTCTTAAGTAGGTGATATTTTGAGAGACTTTGTTCTTTCTCTTTTCTTTAAGGATTAAATATCAAAATATTAAAAATGAAAAAAAAAAAAAAATGAAATAACCAAATAAGCTACAATTAAATTCATAAAAAAATGAAAAAAAAAATTGTTGTCTTCCAAAACCCAATAAGTTTACTTGAGATTCAGATCCCTTTTGTTCGTCTCAGTTTGATTTTATTGGAAAAATGGTTACAATTTATGTTAGCCATGCATGGACTAATACATTTTCATTGAAATATTGAAATATTCATTTTGTAAAATAAAGAAATATTATATTGTTTGTCTCATGTGTGTAAGCTGAAATTCATATATGTTTTATTGTCTCAATGAATCACCAAAATTCCTTGAAAATCATTTAGAGAGTATTTCAAAATCTCTAAACTCACGGAGAGTCACCCAAAATCTCTTGCATAAAAAATCTCTCAATGTCTCTACTAATCCAAACAGACTAACCCCATGTTAACCTGAGTCTAGTGGAGAAGGAGAATGGGATGGTTGAGACAGAAAATCGTGGTTTAATCTCTTATATCGTTTTTCTCTACTCGAAAGCAGGGAACGTTTGAGAGGATTTAGATATCCTCACCATAAAAAAGTGAAAAGGGAGAATCAGATCTTCGCATTACTGGTTTCAGCGAGGTTCAGATCCTCTCTCCACTGAAACGAGGTCCTGATCCTCGCTCCTCGCTGCCGTGAAATACTTGTTTGACCTCTTTAATTCTACACCCCAATTACACTCTACGACATAATTAAAGCTCGTTTGATAACTAGTATTGTTTTTATCCAAATGAAAGGTTTTTAACTAAAACTACCCAAATTGGCAAGTAAGAAATAAATAACCTGCCTATTGTAGTTAAACCGACAGATATGAAGTTGGCCCAATCTGTAGTTATAGTTGTTCATATTTGTCGATTGCTCATGACATATTGGATCAATTAGTTATGCACATGTTTGGATGATTCTCAAAAACGTTTTATTACATCTTTGGAATGCAACTAGTTTTTCTCAAGTCTTATAGGTAAATGTAGCACGCTGTGATATTCCAACTAAAGTAGAATGCTATTTGCCAGGGTTTATGTGGATAGTGAAGTTAATTGCACATATCCATCTAAGCTACCGTTTTCAACTTATGATAAGAAGTACGACGTGAGGTTGATTATCCATGAAAACCCACCTCTTGCTCTCACTGCAAAAGCTTTGGACACACAAGTGATAAAATGTAGCTTAAACCATGCTACAATGTGTACAAAAAAAGTTGGTTTTTACGATAAATATTGACTCTTCAGCTACAGGTACTGTTAGGGCATCAACCTTGGTCAAACTCACAAGTTTTTATATGTCAAGTTTGTTGTTATATTTAGTTGATAAAAACTCTTGATTCATAGCCTACTAATGTCAGTCTCGGACTAGGAATAGAGCATGTAGTTAAGTATCAGAATTCACCAATTGGCCTTGAAGATTGAAGACCCAAGAACAACAGAGATATCTATGAAAACTTCATCAACAAATTAGGTATGTAAAGACTGATTATCCTATTTACTCATATTTTTTTTTACCATTCTATCCACTAAAAGAATGTCGTAGGACTTTAGTATTATGATTAATATTGTAAATAAGAAATTTCGGGGTCAGGCTAGTAATTGATGAATATCAAATTATATTTCAAGCAATTGAAATTCTAAAGAACTTATTGAATAATACGTTGAGAATTGTTCAACGTATTTTAATTGCATAATAAGTTCGTAAAGGACATAAAGTTATATTCATGTTCATGAACCGATTTGGTCAATAAACGAATTTTGAGCTTATTAATAGTATACTTGATGAATAAATCCCATATTAGCTCACACACACGAACATATCTGGTCAGTTGGCGAACTGGTTGATTTTGAGATATTCTTATACACTTTTCAATCATCAAGTACACGAACTGATTAGGTAAGTAGGCGAACTGGTTGATTTTAAGAGGTTCTGGTCACTTTTTGTAACTTGAGTACACAAACTGATCTGGACAGTTTGCAAACTTATAAAGTTCTTGAACTACGAGACTACAATTTCTGCGCAAACTGGTTTGGACAATTCACGAACTGATGTAGTCTTTAACAATTATTGAACTCCATGATTGATTCATGGCTCATGGATAACTTAACCGTTGTTCTTAGGCTAACCGTTTCGAGCATAAAGCTCATACGTATTGTGACGGACCGGAAAATTACGCCTTTGGCGCGTTGCCTCGCAGCCGTGATCTCCTGGTGCGCCATGATGAAGCTACGATCCGGCTCAAAGCTAGGCAAATGCACGTCCATTTGCCCCTTGCAAGCATGCCTATGGAGCATGACGCAGCCTAACTTAGCTTCCACACCGTTCCACTTACCCTTGTCCCGCAAAAGGGTTTACGGCCATAAGGCCAATGCCAATGCATTTTTCATGCATCTCTCGGCTTTGTTTTACATAAGGAATTCATCACCAATTCCCTAGCTAGCCGAGCATCCGTCATTGTCCGTATAAGCCTTGGACTTTAGCGTAGGCCGCACCATCAAGCCCTTGCCATTTCCCACGTTACTCCTCGCTTACCAACTCTTTATAACTTGATAGGAAGTATGAGCATCCACTTACCGGCATGCAACTAAGCCTCATCAAGTCCGGCCACAATCATCTCTTGCGTCGAGCTACCGAGCTTAGATGATATGAGGGGCCAACGTGCCGGGACTGCAATGCCGCAACTCATCAAGGCCGCCACGCACTTTCCCTACTCTAAAGGGACTCAAGCACGCATGCACCGTAGTTCATCCTTGAAGGGACGGAAACTTAAACTAAATCGTTTGCAAGGCAATGCGGGCCTAGCAAAAACGGTAATGACTCAAGGTCCGTATAGGCCATTCCGCCAAGATGCATAATGATTATGCATCATCGGGTCCGCGCCGTGGCATAGTGATGTCAACGCATCAAATACCTCTTCGAAAGGTTACGCAACTATAAATGAGCCTTAGGCATCATTTATAACCTTCCGGCTAAGCTATGAAGCTTACTTGGTACATAGTCCGTATATGCACCTTCAACCAACTACCCTTCCCTATATATGTCTTAATGGAATTTCTACAAGTATGAAAAGGGGAGCATATTGACATGCTTCACTATTCATGGCCGTTGCCATGAATTTCTCAATGACCGCAATGATTGCCGAGTCTCCGTCTTCACAGACAATGATTGTGCACCACTGCCTGGCTCCTCAAGCACAATGATTGTGCACCACTTGTTCTCATTTATTGCACAATGATTTCGCCGTAAGATCGAGCCCACCTTACCCAATCGGCTTAATGCATCATGATGATGCAACATTGGCCCTGGCCAAATGCCAAAACATAATGCGCCATTTTTGGCGCTGTATTGGCCTTTGGCCAATCCACCTTTTCACAAGGAAGCTTTGGATGAAGCTTCATCACAAGCAAATGGCGATCTTTTAGCATGCGCCATGCTAAAAACACGGGGTGTTACATTATCACATCTCTTCAAAGAATTTCGTCCTCAAATTCAAAAACCAAAGCTATTGTGGACAATCTTCGAGTTGGATTTCCAGCAAAAGTCCCATACCGCATGCTCGTAAATCACGGTTTCTTCAAGTTGTCATGAACAAATGCTTTAGACCTTCCGAGCACATGTCCCATACCACCCGCCCAGAATCCAAAAGTGCCTACAACAATACCAAGAATCGCACTGGCCAAAGGCCAAGAGGATATCTCGACAAGGTATCCCGAATGCGCATCCCATACTACGCACTCTTAAGTCCCTAAGGTTCACAAGTTGAAAGATGTCATCAAAATGACAAAATTTTAGCACAAGGTCAGTGTGGATCAAGATTCAGCTTGCTCACCGTCCCACGGTCATCCGTGTTGCCACTGTAAGGGATGCTAGCCGCCTCGACAACGCACACCCTTGGCCAGTGCCAACGTTTTGGGGGATGATCAGTCCCATTGTCTACCCACCGTCCTGCATTTGCCTTCCTGATATCCACTGTGAAGTGGGGTGCCACTAGGCCGTGCAATCTCACAAGACTTGAACAAGCTCAACTCGAGCCTCTCATAGTAATCGCAAAGCAAAGCTTAAAATTTTCCCCGCGCAAAAGTTGGCCTACTCTCCAACTTTATGTTTCCATCAAGGAAAACACTCGCCAATGAGTCCACTCCGCACAAGTCCCTAGAGTTTTCTAACTTGCTCGATACTCATCCGTGACGGATCGAAAATTACGCCTTTGGCGCGCCCCGTTGCAGCCGTGATCTCCCTTTGCGCCATGATGAAGCTACGATCCGGGCTCAAAGCTAGGCAAATGCACGCCCATTTGCCTTGCAAGCATGCTCATGAGCATGACGCAGCCTAACTTAGCTTCCACACCGCTCCAACTTACCCTTGTCCCGCAAAAGGGTTTACTACCATAAGGCCAATGCCAATGCATTTTTCATGCATCTCTGGCTTTGCTTTTTACATAAGGAATTCATCATCAATTCCTAGCTAGCCGAAAGCATCCGTCATTGTCCGTGTATAAGCCTTGACTTTAGCGTAGGCCGCACTTATCAAGCCCTTGCCATTTCCCACGTTACCTCGCTTTTCCAACTCTTTATAACTTGATAGGAAGTATGAGCATCCACTTTCATCGGCATGCAACTAAGCCTCATCAAGTCCTGCCACAATCATCTCTCGCGCCGAGCTACCGAGCTTAGATGATATGAGGGGCCAACGTGCCGGACCGGCAATGCCGCAACTCATTGCGGCCGCCACGCACTTTCCCTACTCTAAAGGGATCAAGCACAGACCGTAGTTCATCCTCGGGAAGGGACGGGAAACTTAAACTAAATCGCTTGCAAGGCTGTGGCCTAGCAAAACGGTAATGACCAACCGTATAGGCTATTCCGCCAAGATGCATAATGATTATGCATCATCGGGTCCGCGCCGCGGCATAGTGATGTCAACGCATCAAATACCTCTTCGAAAGGTTACGCAACTATAAATGAGCCTTTAGGCATCATTTATAACCTTCCTATTAAGCTTAATGAAGCTTACTTGGTACATAGTCCGTATATGCACCTTCAACCAACTACCCTTCCCTATATATGTCTTAATGGAATTTCTACAAGTATGAAAAGGGGAGCATATTGACATGCCACTATTCATGGCCGCTGCCATGAATTTTCGAATGACCGCAATGATTGCCGAAGTCTCCGCTCGCAGCACAATGATTGTGCACCACTCGCCCGCTCCCGCCGCACAATGATTGTGGCACCACTTGTTCTCGTTTATTGCACAATGATTTCGCCGTAAGATCGAGCCCACCTACCTAATCGGCTTAATGCATCATGATGATGCAACATTGGCCTCGCCAAATGCCAAACATAATGCGCCATTTTTAGCGCCAGATTGGCCTTAAGCCAATCCACCTTTTTCACGCGCTAAGCTTTGGATGAAGCTCATCACAAGCAAATGGCGATCTTTAGCATGCGCCATGCTAAAACACGGGTGTTACACGTATAAATACGCTGGTGCATATTATTTTTTGTAATTCAGCACAAACTTCTTACATGCTTACATGATCATTTGAAATTGATAAGCTGAGTTTACTTGGTGTCAAATTAATTCGTAAACATAAAAACTATTTCACGAACTCGTTGATTGTAAGCTACCTATCCTTATTAATCATTATAAATATAGTACTCTCTGCATATTATAATCTCAATCCTAAAGGAAAGGGTACCAATTACACTACCAACTTTTTCGTCAGCAACCTGTACGGACAAAACCTAATGCAATCATAAGTAGGTTATAACAAATACCCTTGAAGAAGATTGTATATAGAGTTTTCTCTTTCTTTTCCACAATCAATATGTATAGACTAAAGGTTTGTTTACCTGATTGTCTAGAAGAGTTCCTGGACAATCTCAAAAATCAATATCCAAGATCAATCTAATTGTATCCAAATTGAGAGGATCTGAATTCTAACAAGTATGAAACTTGCAATCTATCTTTAAAGATCTGAAATCAACAAAAAAGAGTTTTGTTTTTAGTATCAAGATTTATCCACGTACTACGTATGTTATTTCTAGTATAAAGATAAACGATATAATGTGGAAAAGGAAAACACAAGATACCACAAAGTTTGTTAATGAGGAAAACTGCACAAGAAGAAAAATCCCGGGACCTCGTCCATATTTGAACACCACACTGTATTAAACCACTACATGCACTAGATTATTATCATACTTCGGGATAGAATAAATTTGATACCTGATTCGCCCTCCAAGCAATTCATCTGCAGTCGTGTTCTTTACGCCTCTTGAACCTTGCAAGTTCTGCGCACTTGATTCCCTAGATTACGTCTTTTACATCCTAAGAGTTGCTTCAACCTCAGTGAAGACTTTAGATACCAATATTCCTCTAACATGCAAGCCTATTTGATTTCCCTTTTGATATGTTTTAATCTAGGTTTGGAAATTTATTTGCAGTAGGCAAAGTCCGCAAAACCTCACAAATATGGAACACTTACACTTAGTTTGATGAGAAACCTGGATTACTAACCACCTCTCAAGAACAATCCAAACAAATCAAAGAAGACTTTAGATCTCTACCTTGATGAATCACAAATTATGAGACGTAAGAGGAGTTTGTAATTTCTATTTATCTCGTTTTTAATCGAAGATTATAAAAACATCAAAGATCAATAAGAACAAAATTTGGATTCAAGAAATATCCTATAAAACATAATCTGACCGGGCTTCACAAATCACTAAGTGAAGTATTCAAAGTCGTACCCTAATTATGTTTCTTGGAGGATACCTAGGTTTTAGAGAACGACTCTATCTTAGAAAATAGGATGCAAGAGTGTCACGGACTAAGAAATCCAGCCCAAGAGTCTCTATTTATAGATTTTCAAGGCTCTAGCTAGCTTTGAATTCAAGCTAGCGTAGCTTGGAATTCAGGCAAACACTTTCTCAATTTAGATGAAATGCTTACTAGCAATTCATGTAAGCATGTGAGACGAATGCATTGAAATTACACGGAAGTATATATACTATGGTCCAGGAAGCTGGAACCGTACATAGTGATAGTCCATAGCACCTCAGTAGCCTTTGAACTTACAAGCACATAGCGTTGTTCAATAATACTCAAGACTTAATCAATGATCCATAAACAAAAAGTGATTTAATGAATAAAGTTGTCTTAGAAGTATCTATGACAGTTGTAGCAAAGTCAAACATAATCATATAGAATAGCTCGTGTACTTCTGCTAATACTCGAACTGGATGAGTTTTCAAACCTCTAACAGTTCGCGAAGTTAGAGCACAAAGGTTAGCAAACCTTGGCAATTCTCAACACTCAGGCCACAATTATTTGCAAACCGGGTTTACAAATCTTGGTAGTTTGGGAAATTCAAACAGTAGAGGTTTGCAAACGGAGTCCTCATTCCAAACTCAGATGTGATGGGTTCACAAATCGGGTTTGCAAACATATACAATTCACGGAATTCAGACTGAATTTGGTAAACATACAAGTATGTATACCTAGCACCAAACAATTATTTTTCCTTCATTTTTTAATTCGAAACATTCCTAATAGCCATAAACAATACACATTGTTGCGTGGGCGATTTACAAATGATCAATATAAAACAAAAATAGTTTATGAATTATAAATAAATTGTTCTAACTAATATTTCTAAGGATCTATGAACATCCGTTGCTTGAATCATATTTAAAGAGTTTAACCAAGACAAGCTTGAACTCTAAATTTATTAAATCTACTAATGTCATACGACATAGTCCCATAAGATAAAAGGGTAAATATCGTGAATAAATAGGAATGGTCAGTCTTCACATACCTCTTTGTTGATGAAGTTATCGCAAATGTCTTCGTTTGTTCTTCAGTATTCAATATTCGAGGGTTATCCAGTGATGTCTGATACTCAATTACCATATTGTAACCCTATTCCGAGACTTGACTTTAGTAGACTAGAAATCAAGATATAGTTTTGTGTATCTAACATTGAAAACATGCTTGAGATAACAAAACTTGTGAGTTCGACCGAGCGATCCAGGAATAACGAAATGAACTAAATGCCCCATCCAAGCCAAAGAACTTACTCCGAAGAGTCCTCTAACATGTGTCATAGTTATAGTTAGAGTCATCCTAGTTGAGAAGTATTCACTAAGGGACTCGTGAAGCCTGGTCAGACTATATTTTACCTGATAGTTCTTGATATTCAGAATCTTATCTTGATGTTCGTAGTTCTTGTCTATTATAAGGTTCGTCTCTTTTGATATATAAAGCTTTTCAAGAATTATCGACCAAGGAATAAGATTGATAGAAACTATAAATCTCTCTTTGTCTCAAACTTTGTAATTCCACAAGTTTCATATGTGATCAAGATTGATCTTGTGAGATATAACCCGATTAGTCATCTCTATAACCTTTTGAAGAGAGTAAGTTATCCTAACTGTTGAGGTTTTCTTAATAGATTTTTATGCTTGAAGATCCCTCATAAGCAAATAGATTTTCACTTGATTATATATCTTTTTGAAATAAATCAACATGCAATTTGTTAGAGGTGGGATAGTTAAAAATCTTCACTGCGGATGAAAAACTCCTAAGCCTGTAAAGGACGTCAACTATGGGAACCAAGTGCATAGGGTCTTGCGAGATCCAAGAGACGTAAGTAGCACGATTGAAGTTGAATTGCCCGGAGGGTCAATTCAATCTCAACTAAATTTCAGTCCGAAGTACGATAGTAGGCTAGTATTTGTAGTGGATCAATACAATGCATTGTTTAAAGTGGACTAGGTTGCGGTATTTTCTACAAGATTGCAGTTTTTTCGTTAACAAATTTCTGGTGTTGAAAAGGAGAGGGTAACTAGTACACCATCAACTTTTTCGTTTGAGAACCTATATGGACAATCCTTCAACAATTTATTGTTATGTTATGAAACTGTATATAAGATTGTTTTAACAAGGTAAACCTAGTATATACCCGAATTGTAGATGAATCGAATTCCAACAAGAATAAGTCTTGTAAGATCTTTGCAGTTGAGTTAATACTATCTAGGTTTAAATGTGTACTTCCTCTGTTAGGATTTAAATGCTAGTGAGTATTAAAACTCATATCGTAGGTCTGTTAGTTCTTTTTTTTTGTGTGTGTGTGAATTAAACATTGTATTAAAAAATCAGAAGAGATTACAGAGGTCATGCCAACCTATTGGAGTCCCATATTTCAGCGTCACGGTCTGAATACAAATATCCTCCAACAGGTTAGGTCTCTCAATTTCACAAATCGAAAATAAACTAGACTGAAATGGTGTTGTAAAAATTAAATTTTGTTTGTCTAAAAACATAGCATTCGAAAAAAGGCTGGCATTATGTTCCATTGATGACTGAGATCATTCTTTCTTGCCTTTGGATAAGCTATCTGCAATCTCTGTCACCTGTTTTATGAAGAAAAAAAACCCCAAAAGTGACCACAGGTTCCCTAGATTTTTAAGACCTCCCAAGATTTTTAAGACCTCAAGAGTAACTGACTGGTTTCTCCATTAGAAATCTCCCTCCACCTAAAAATCTGCTAAACCCATATCCTTTACCTAGTAAGTTGCTTGAAGAAGACCAAATGCTTTTGCTTTTTCAACATTGGCTTCTCTCAAGATTCCACTTCTTGTTGTGTTTTTTTTTTTTTTTTTTTGGCAAAATGTATTAAAATAAGAACTTCCCAACTTTTTTTTGCTAGACAACCATCTAAATTGTTCCGTCCAAGAGATGGTAGCAATAACTCCACCGCATTACCATAGATATCTCAAATAAGCCCATACCCAGATTTATAATTCAAAGAATTCTGCTTCTCTATGACTTTAGATCTGGGCTTATGTTGTAAGTCAGAAATTCCTATATTATGAGACAAGATAGGAATCCAAAAATTTATGTGTCTTTGCATTGCTGTTGAAGTTTGTAGATTTTATTTTGGAAGATCCTTGTACATCTTTCCTCCGGACCGTAAGTATGCACCACCGGACAATTTTACAATATTACTAACCTCTACATGCCCAACAGGCTAACGTCAATCAAAAAAAAAAAAAAAAAATCCCCACAACCGGAGTTAGCATTGGCCACAGTTTCAATCTAGATGAAGTGAGTTGGACAATATAAAAAGAAAAGAGTACATGATCGAAGGTTTTAATAATTAGTTCCTCAAAGTTTCGTTTCACACTTTACATAATTCCGTTCTGTCCAAAGTCATCATGTGGATTTATAATTACGCCCACCACACCATCATACTCAAAGGCAGGCACCAACCTGTGTAGTGTGTGGATTTCGCATTATGAATATTATTATTCAACTCTAGCTTTTGTTTCATCTTTACAGTGAATCCAGATCCCAAATTCACTTTCACCACCTCAAAAAACCTACTGATCTAAAATGTTTTGTCTAATTAATCTTAAAATAAAAGAACTAAACAGCATATAAACCAATGTAGCCGTTATGTCTGAAGCAAGGCTCGATCCAACTTGAGTGGAAGTTAAAAGGCATTTCCTTGGAAAATGAGGCCAGCGAGCTAACAGTTCTAAAGTTGTGGATGATCGTACCTATGCCAATGGAAATATGATACACATGACAAATGATTTTACCTACGCTTTTTGTATGATTCTCATCTATGTAGCTAGAGCGTGTTCAATTCATTTCTTTCCCGAGAAAAAAATAAAAAAGCTTCATTTGGGACCTTTACACGAAGGCCAAAGAAGACAACCCAGAAGGGAGCGTGGATGAGTCTGAAATTATGATCAAAACGTTGTCAAAACTGGTATTATATCTTCCCTTGACAGTTTAGGACATGCGTTTATTTTTTCGTTTCTACCGTCAAAGATCGAAGGTCGGTAAGTTTAGAATGGATTTTTGAATATTTACACGCAGAAGACAGTGATCATAACAATTGCTATCTACCAGGCTAACATCTTAGTGCTTGTCATAGTGTGTGCAACCATCTAAAAGGTGCGGCATCCAGTCTTGGTGGTGCAAATATGACCTAGCCGGCAGCATATACAAGTCCAAATTGTGGTAATCGAGATGGGCAAACAATCGTAAGTGTAAGAAAGAATCGTGGAATGTGGATCATAAAAAAACATTAAATCAGACCGGATTCGGGGGATCACGGTCAGAATATCGATGACTATTTTATTTTCATCCTAAGAAAGATACAGAGACAAAATAGTCACAGTTCTCGAATTACATTTCTAACCTCAAAATATTCCCTATTTCGTGAATTCTAGGGCACTATGTTCCGTAATTACCCCCACCGACTTTAACCAGCAGTCTCGTCGATAAAATAAAGTGATTTCTGACTTTAGTGTACACTACTACTAGCTTCCAAATTCCAATGACTTGTCATTTTCCTCAACAAACACCCAGGACTTTGGTGGTACGATTTTGCGACTTGAACTAGATTCTCCACGCAACAAAACACATACCTAAAGACTACACATCTATTTTCTTGTTTTTCACATTCTTTTGTTCTCTCTGAAGAGAGGTCGATATCCCCATTTACCGACAGATATATTCAAAGAAATAGAGATGCACAATGTGCCTGTACAAGCATGCCATTTGGGCTTATATTTGCAGCACTTGTTGTAAGATGTCTTCTTTACTTTGCATCGTGCAAATTTGGGGGAGCAACACCAACTGTGGTGTGATGGTCCTTCTCCACAATATCATCAAAATCTCCTTTTCTTATGGTCCTCTTCTAAAAGATTGATTTATTCACCATTTTGTAAATAGAAAATGGAAAGTATAAAGAGGGCAAACAGGAAAATGAATGTTAAAATTATTGGTTAACACCCCACTCGCACAGAGTTTAGAGAAAATAAAATGCGTTATGAACAGAAAAAACCAATAATTCAGTTGTCATCTACATTTTTTTGGATCACTCTTTGTTTCTTGGTTTGACATAAAGCAAACCCAAAACCATGGTTTTCTCAAGAAAATCAAATATTTAGATGCTTATTAATATGACTTTGCGACTCTTGGAATCGTTTTCTTTATCCATCAAACAAAAGACTAATGCCTAATGGTGTTTGCTTAAGTATTCAATTGGCAAGACCCAAAAATACGAGGCTGTTGGGACGCACATTCAAAAATAAATTTTCGACTTTCAATAATCAAAAACAAAAAAATTTCATAAAATTTTGAACGATTTAAAACAAAAATCAAAACAAAAAGATCTAACTTCATATAAAATGTATATTTTGTTTCGATTTGGTATTCAAAAATGCCATGTTTTATAAAATGATAACTTCGCTTTGCAAATGGCTCGTGAGCTTGATACCTCCTCTCCGATAAGGCTTTTGATTCTGAAACTGAAACCGTTACATTGAGATCCAGGGTAATTTTTGTCGTTTTGGACAGTAAACAATCAACAACAACCTTTCAACTCCCATGAGTCTGTCCATGACTTAATTATCCAGCACAAGAGTAATTATCATGATTTCTTTTTCTGATTATAACTTTAAAAAAATTCCACTACATTACCATTCATCATCCCTAAATTCCATACAACAACAAATTAATAATATAAACCTGACATAAAGTTAATTCAAAAATCAAAAAAAAAAAAAAAAAAAAAAAAAGTTAGAAGAGAAAACGAAAGCACCAGAATCTTTACTGCCACTCCCTCTTCTTTCCTTCCCTTTCCTCATTAAAAATTTGCAGACAAAATACTTAACCTACAGAACCTTCTTTTCTGTCAGTAAAACAAAAACAAGCAACCCAGATTTACAAACCCCAAGTTTAGTTTTAGTAATTCAATCCCCCATCACCAAAAAATGAGGGCAAAAAAATGTTCTTGTTTTTATTATTAGTTGTAACTTCAGTAATTTTAGATCTTTCAGAAAGTTATACAGAGATTGAGCTTCTGGGTATGGAAATTCACAGAAGAATTTCTGCATCAACCATTGTTTCCGGCCACAACACCACCAGCAACCACCACAGAACCACCACCTTCAACAGCAGCTCAAATCCCAGACCCATCAAAGCAACCATTTTTTCCAGAAACCCCAAATGGTACACAAACCACCCCACCAGATCAAACCCCAACTACTAATCCAACTACTCCATCACCATTAAATGTATCTCCACAGGTTCCAGTTGCAACTTCAGCTTCAAATCCAACTAAAAAAGTTGCAGTAGCAATTTCAGTTGGGATTGTAACATTAGGTATGTTATCTGCTTTAGCATTTTTTCTGTATAAACATAGACATAAACATTCCACTGAATCATCATCACAAAAACTTGTTGGAACAAGAAATTCACAACAACAACAGCAAGAATCAATGCCACCCACTTCTGAATTCCTCTATTTAGGTACAATGGAACCCGCTTCGAATCGAAGAGTGAGTAATTCTAATTCTTCTGATACTAATAATTATAGTAATGGTTCACCATATCATAAATTGCAATCACTCCGTAGATCAGAATTGAATCATCCAAGTCCTGAATTACAACCATTACCACCATTGACTAGAAATCCACTCGGTGGCGATTCGTCGCCACCGAATATATCTTATGAAGCTCCATATAGAACATCTCCTTCTGCAATGTCATCAGAAGATACATTTTATAGTCCTCAGAATGAAGCTGTTGGTGAGAGTCCTCCGATTACTCGTGGGATTTTCTTTGGTAGTTTTAAGTCTAGTGTTATTAGTACTACTCCTCATTCTAAGAGATCGTCTCCGAAATCTCGGCTTTCGATTTCGTCTTCTCCTGATGTGAAATTGTCTGAGTTGAGACAAGCACCACCTCCACCTCCACCACCACCAATACTGCAACCTCCAAGAAATCAAGTGCCGAGAAGGAATACAAAATATCAATCTCCACCAGGACCACCACCTAATTTGATGATTCCTAAGGCTATTGTAAATGATACAAGTCCAAGAAATTTGAGAAGTAGCTCGTCGGTTCCGCTCCCACCACGGCCACCACCGCCTCCACCACCCCTAGGAACTGCAAGATCTTTAGAAGCGAAAGCTTCAACGGTACCTACGCCGCAGTTTGTGGCGCCTACGCCTAAGCCGGCAATTCGAGCTGAAATCTCATCACCTGTTGTAGAGGAGCATAATGAGGTAGAAGATGGTAGACCAAAGCTAAGGCCTTTGCATTGGGATAAAGTGCGAGCGACTTCAGATCGAGTGATGGTGTGGGATCAGTTGAATTCCGGATCATTTCAGTAAGTGGCGATAAAGTTCTTTAACGGTTCCGTGTCAATGATTCTCAGTTACCACAGATACTGAATGATTGTCATGTCTTAACATATTGTTTACTTGGTATGTAGAGTGAATGAGGATATGATAGAGACCCTTTTTTGGGCAAAATCAAGCTCCAACAGAATCAAACCGAAGATCAAGTTTTCCTCCTGTTCCAAAGAAAACCAGGTGCTGGACCCAAAGAAGTCACAGAACATAGCTATACTTTTAAGGGCATTGAATGTAACACAAGATGAAGTTTCTGAAGCACTTCTAGATGGTAAGTATCCTAATTTCTTCATTTGTTAGTTCCATTATCATTTTTTACTAGTCAACTAGAAGTAAAGAACACTAGATGGTTGTATTTAATCAACTGCGTGTGAACGAATGGAGTGGATTCATAAGAGTATCTGGTTGGAAACTTGGCTTCTTACCAAGAATGCTCGTGTCATCCATGTTTGGTTTCATCTACTTACAAGTGGAAGTGATAATTCTGCTGTCATCTCCCTATGGAATAATTCTTGCTGTAGTTTCATAGACAAAAAAGGAGTATGCTCAGGTGTTGTTGAGCTTAGCAGCATGGTCACTCTTAAGGAACGACTTATTCTTAAAGTCCTAAGCATCAAGATAGTTTTACTGTGGCTGGTCATCTTGAACTGTCAAAGAAATGTAAAATCAAGGAACTCGACTGGATTGTGCTTTCTCTGACATAGTTGTCTCGTGGAACTGCTGTTTTGAGCTGAACTTTGTTATCTCCTTTGCTTTGTTACAAGCAATAATTTTTATACTAACCATTGGCATTCAGTAATGGAATTCTCGCTCACCTCATGTTTCAATCCACGGTCAAGCCATAGCATCTAGATTAAGAATGCAGCATTCCTTTCGGTTCAGTAACATTTACCATGTCTCGACACATTGTATTGCCACAGATTAAGTTGCTATATATTTATTTACTTATTTTTAACTTGAGGGGTATTGTGTGTTGTATAGATGTTTTCTAACATGTTTACTGGTCCAGGTAATCCCGAAGGTTTGGGTACTGAGCTTTTAGAAACTTTGGTGAAGATGGCCCCAACCAAAGAGGAAGAACTAAAGCTGATAAACTACAATGGCGACTTGTCAAAACTAGGTTCTGCAGAGAGATTCCTGAAGGCGGTCTTGGATATACCGTTTGCCTTTAGAAGAGTTGACGCCATGCTATACAGAGCCAATTTTGAAGCAGAGATAAACTACCTGAAAAAATCTTATGAAACCTTAGAGGTACTGATGCTTACAATTTATTTATCTTGATTGATTGTTTTCATTTCAATTCAAGGGTTCTTTTGTTACAACACCACACTTTATATACACTTCATAACAAAAGCAATGTTGTAAATACATATCATGTTTTCAGGCAGCATGCGGAGAGTTGAGAAATAGTCGGCTGTTCCTAAAACTTTTAGAAGCTGTTCTTCAAACAGGGAACCGAATGAATGTTGGCACAAATAGAGGTGATGCAAGAGCTTTTAAGCTTGATACACTCCTAAAACTTGTAGATATAAAAGGGACCGATGGAAAGACAACATTGCTCCATTTTGTTGTACAAGAGATTATTAGATATGAAGGTGCCAGTGCCAAACGTGCTATGGAAAATCCTCTGAGTGAAACAAAGCCAGGAGTGAAAGAAGATGACGTGAAGAAACAAGGTTTGCAGGTCGTCGCTGCACTAAGTAGAGAACTTGGGAATGTTAAGAAAGCAGCTGGAATGGACTCTGATGTCTTAAGCTGCTATCTTTTGAAGCTTGAGAAGGGACTTGAGAAAGTTAGGTTGGCATTGCAAAACGAGAATTCAAAAACCGAGGGGAATTTTTTTGGGGAAATGAAGTTGTTTCTTAGTGAAGCTAAGGAGGAAATCCTTCGAGTTAAAGGCGATGAGAAAAAAACTTTATCCCACGTAAAGGAGGTCACTGAATATTTTCATGGAGATACTGCAAAAGAGGAACCACATCCGTTTAGAGTATTCATGATTGTTAGAGATTTTCTCTCTGTGTTGGATCATGTATGCAAAGAAGTGGGAGAGCTGCAAAACAGAACAATGGTGGGAGCTTCTAGATCGTTCCGAGTCCCCTCAAACACTTCTTTACCTGTTCTAAATAGATTCAACGCAAGAGAACAGGGAAGCCCAGATTGGGATACAATGTCTCCATAAAACTGTGAAAACGAAGCACTTGAGTCTCATCAGAAGCAAGATCTATGATTTTAGTCTATACATACTATACAAGCAGAGGGGAATATGACTCTTACTAAGCAGGCCACAACAGTCGAAGGTCACAAGAAATGAAGAAACAGGAAAAGGAAAATCATAGTTGTGGTTGTGGGTTCAGGAGCTATCATCATGTGAAATCGAGAAATGCCCACGGGAATGAACTGTCACAGGCTGGCAGCTTGCACTGAAAGCAAATACATACTGACGAACACACTGTAGAGGCATTTTATAGTTCTCAGAGTAGAAATGCCATTGAAGATTTCAAGCACCCAATGGGTACCTGTTTTAAATTGGCAAGCAGATACACATTGTAGATGAAGTATTGGTTTTTTCTCCCCCACAATTTTGACATAGTTTTAGATTTTTAACCCTTACTCGTATAGTCGATCTCTTCAAGACACTAAGTATATTTTTTCTATTTTATAGCTCCTGTTAGCATGTTATACATTTTCTGTTAAATATGAGAAAAATTATGTATTGTTAAATGAAATGAAGCAGCGGTGTCTAAACATTTTTGTGTTCGACTTGCAATACTTCCTGTCCAGGAAATCATAATCCGAAATTTCAGATTTATATGATACTGATTGCAGTAACTTTCGGATTCACTGGAAGTCCCTGTTAGCGTGTTATCTAGAATTTATAGTGATTCCGTAAAGAAAGAGTTCAGAATTGATATTCTGCTTCATATATTTTTAGGGATATACAAGAAACACCACCTGGCTTCTGCCAGGATTTTTTACAAGCCTAAGACATGACAGTCGTATGTAAATTCTGAGACCTGGTTACAGGAGAGGCACACCTCGTGTCAGGCACAAATGTCAGTTGCTGCTCGAAAGAATGAAGGTCCAGATAATTTCTTTGCTCTCAAAATATTCTGCACCAATAATTTCCACTTGACCTCATCTTTCTTACTCTGTTGTTGTAATCTCTCCTTGAAAGTCCTGCAAATACATTTGTCTTGGTTTGTTAGATGACTATTTTAAAATCTTGGGACTGCTAATAGACGAACCAAGCATAGGAAGTGTGCAGAACATAATTCAAAACAACCTATTATGCGCGAAGAGGTAAGAAGAGTTGGGTTTTGATGAAAGCATATTCACCTGCATAAAGGAACCTTGCACTCGTTTGGTTCTCCACAGAGGCGAGAGTGTAGTTCTAAGAGCTGCCACATTCTTTTGCAATGCACACAGCCTCCTGGGACTCTAAGCTTGCAACCTGCGAAATGCCTCACAAGCGTCTCAAGCCCCTTGCAAGCACCGAAATTACAAGGTGGTTGATTCTCTTTGAGAACCTTGTCATGTGGACCTATTGTCCTACAACCGTCTCTACATATATGAACTAGCGCCTCCATAGCTTCGTACAGTTGTAAATATATCTTCCTCTGATCCAATTTCTTTAATCTTTCTTGTTTCCTCTGAAAAATTAAAATTAAGACTTCGTTACAGCAATCATAATATAAAGGTGAAAGAAAATTTCTAGTCCAAGTATAAATGAACTAAAGGAGATGTGAAGTTAGTAAGTGGACTCATACTGTATCAGCGTCGATCACAGACTCTAGAAGTTCCTTTTCTAGCATGGGATGGCTTTGCTTCATAACTTTCCATCCTTCGGTGGAGGAGATAACTAAGAAACTCTTGACGATCAAACGGTGACAGAAAAGGGAGAGGCGGGGTGCATCACAGAGGAGTGAAAGTTGAAATATGTCAATCACATTATCCGTGGTGAGTAAGCCATTCTCAAGTTGCCGCTCGCATTCTTTCTTCAATGGTGGAACCACAAAAACATGTGACAACACCAATAAAGGCAGTATAAATTCATTCATCTCCTCTTGCTCATAACTAGAAACAAACAAAAACAAAAAAAACATAAAAATGGCACTTAATCAATATGGTGTTTAAACAGCAAGAAAAAGGATCCGGCAACCTCCATAGATTCCTGGTACTGTTTCTAGAGTTTTCAGCTTATCATCCTAGATCATCTTGCAAGGACCATAAAATGAAATATGAACTAGTAACCTAGAAATACTGCCAGGAGAATTGAGTGCTTACCAGGAAGAGTACAAGAAGCGGATAAAAGCTCGAACTGCTTGATGAGGAACACCCCTGACAGATATTGATTTCCGACGACCACGGCTTTTAGATTGCTTTAGCATATACTTCATTACTGGAGAAGCAATTCCCTGTCACCACATAATGAAACACAAATGAGAATCTAAATGTGAGAATCCAACTCATAGTAAATGCATGATCTTTGCAAGAAATATTCAGATTTTTATCACATCAGAGATCAGTCTTTTGATATAGAAGAAAGACTCACAAGAATACTAGCGTGTGCATAAATGACACCACCATTATCAGTATTGATAGTAACATCAGTTCTGTAACCTTCATGAAACATACGTTCCCATAAATCTTTAGTGGTTGTTGCCACATAGCTGCATCCCCTCAATGGCTTTCCATCCAACACCAAACCCTTCCGACTAGAAATTCTCCTCCGAGGTTCAGGCAACGGAGGTGCATTTGGAGGAGAAGACTTCTTACAGTCCCCTCTCGACTCTTCCATGAATCTACTAGCTTCTTTCCTTAAGAAATGAGTTACAAGATTCAATAAAACTGAAAGTAATCTAAAATCAATCAAATTCACTCTATGAAAAATTAGAACTTACAATGAACAGTAATCAATTCACAGAAATTCTTCAAAGTCCAACTAAATTATGAATGAGAAGATGTATATTATGAATCTGTGATCATTTACTAAATGGTTCATTCATATATAAGGGTGAGATCTAAGAACTCCAAAAAATTTCACTTTTTTTCTTTTTCCTGTTCCAAAACACATGAATCCAAAATTTCACAGCTAAATTAAAGTTGTGCAAGGTCCCAAATTCAACACGTAAACATCAAAAAATACAATCTCATATTCAACACGTACGGTTCAGTATGTTAGAGGACAAAAGTTTGTTTGTTCTTTTTCATTTTGGAGATATTTCTTTCTACACAACAAACATTGTATCACGAATGAAAGAATCCAACCAAAATTTTGTTTGGTTCCACGAAGGTTCATTTTCCACCGTCGTTAAAGAAAAAAAAAAAAATCAAATTTCACCATCAAATCAAAAACAAGTTTTCTGAAAGCTGAAAATGAACGATTCTAATTAAAGACAGAGACAGTTACCTTCAATTGCAGCTGTAATCCAATGGAAAATAAAAAAAAATTCAATCTTTTTTGGGTTTTTGTATGAAAATGAAAATTGAATACCCTTTAAACCCTTTTCAGAAAGAGAGAATTACCTTTCTCTAATGGTTTTCTCTCTGTTCTGAAAATGGGTTTAGAAATTTAGAAAGATTGACAAGGAAAACGGTAAATGAGACTGTAACTCACTGGAAGAGGAATCGAGGATTGATTATAATGATGATGATGATGATAATGGTGGATAGGGAAATCGCCTATCAAAGAATATAAAATGATGAATTTTCAAGATAAGTAACTGAAATCAAATTTAACAGAATTCCGATTTCGTAGTTTTCGGATAAAACCAATATTAGCGGGAGGAAAAAATATGAATTTCTGTTATTGAGGATGGAGGATTATACACATACACAGTCTGTCTCTGGGTTTATAAGTTTGTTCACTTTATCTTCAACTGATTAACAGAAATCTTAACAACTGATTCCTGCCTGTTATTCCATTTTCAGAATTTATAGTTGATACCCATCATCAAAAGATAAGATTTTTTTCTGTTGGATAAAATCCAGACATTTATAGGTTAATCCTCCCTATTTATGAATTTTATTTCTGAAAATCTTTTTTATTTTATTTTTGATTCTGCATAGAACCACTAAATCTTGTTTGTATCACTGCCATGAAATCTCTGCTGCATTTTCAGCACTGTGGTCCAAACGGCCCGTGGCCCGTATTTCGGTCCGTGAACCGTTACTTTTACCCATGAGTCCATGACCGTTATAATTTCATTGTCTTCTCTGAATCTGTAATCAGCCAGCCTTCTAGAAACTGAAAACCATGGCAGAAGATGAAGATACTTCAAATCCAAAAGGTCTAATCATAGTAAACAATGAAATTATAAAATCTTTTCTCACTTCGGCAAAATCAGATCTAAATCTAACACATGAACTCCGTCAAATCTCATCAAAACTTTTATCCCAACGTTCAATCCCATATAAATCATTAAGACAAATCTGGTCTAAATCTCTCCCTTCAACTAGACCTAATCTGCATCATCTATTTTCTGGTTCTAATTTTGTTTTCTCCAGTCCTAAACCTAGAGAGAAAAGCAAACAACTTCAGGAGAGATTAAAGAAGCTGTCGGATTTGGCTGAGCGAAGAGAATATAAAGAGCTTGTTAAAGATATTACTCCAGCTGAACAAACTGATGAGCGTTTCTCATCTTATAAAGATCAAATGGGGTTTGGTCTGCACATAGCCGTTACTATGTTTACAGGTTATCTGGTGGGATATGCTGCATTCAGAGCTTTGTTCAATCGTAATCCTGTCATGAATGCTGCTGGTGGTATCCTTGGGCTAGTTTTTGCAATGCTCTTGGAGACGCTTCTTTTCATAATTAAAACTTCCAGTAAAGCGCCTGGATCGTCATCTGCTGCTGCTTCAAAGCTAAAGAAACGTCAGTAACATGTCAACAACCTATGTGACTTAAACTCTGAAGTTCATTTTTGCAACATTGTGCATTTTGGAGCTGCTGGCTTTACGGTAATGCATTTTGCTCCATGCAAAAGAGTGTGCAAATGTCAGAAGCCTAGTTTTTACCTAATTTATCAGGGAAAGACACATAAATGATTCACTCCGTTGAATTTCTATTGATAGTTTGAAAGAATTTGGATTAGCAGTAATTAGCTCGAAACATTTCTGTGCTGAAGGCATTTTAACTTTTAAGCCTTCTCCTGATTGTGAATGTAATTGAATAAAATTAAAATTTTTTTGAATCAAACGAGAGAAGGACCCGGTTAACTATCTTTCGAATCTTCTTCTGTCCATGTAATGTATTTGTTCAGTGGCAAGCATTGTTAGAATGACCCGGTTAACTATCTTTCAAATCTTCACCTTCCAATCCAACCGCCATATGGCCAGCATTCCTTGTCTGAAACAAAATCACCAGATGAATCGATTAGTTCTTCCTGAATAGACTTATGAATTCTTTTCAGTAGAAAATAAGCTCAGCACCAAACATAGTAGGAAAATGAGCCTAGATATATAACCATTTAAAATAGGAATTTCTGACGTTTTTTTATCTGATGGATAGGAATTGGAGTGTTAAACAAGAGATGGTTTTTCCAGGTAAGGCAAAAATGCTTAGAGTGAGCATTACATGTAGATGTTTGATAATTGGTGTTTATGAATAAGAGGTTTCCTGTTCAATGAGAATTACCTGAGATATCAGGCGGTTCTGCTTCCGCACCTGATTTTTGCCTTTTTGAGGGCAGGGTTTGGACACGCTGACGTCTTCTTCTTCTACAACCAAGAAAAATCCTGATTATAAAGTATTGCCTCTTACTAATATAAAGAAAAAGAGGGTAGGGACCCCCTAAATTACTTAATTGTCCCTTTTCTTACATATTTACATAAATACCATTGTTTTAAAAATAGATCAAAATTTTTAAAAACTTAATATCTTTCAAGATATACAGTTTTTGTAAAATTTATATATTTGAAAAGCTCTTTCAATTATCTACAAACCAAATAAGAATAGTAAAATTTAGGAAAAAAAAATTCATATTGTATTGTTGGATGAGTAAAATTCAAGCATGTGCATCGCACATGTGTCACTAGTTAATAAAGAGAAAGGCTTGGAATCCAATGGATAACTGTTATATGTAACATTCACAAACTCCTGCCAGTGTAAGACAGAGAGGTTTGAAACTCTCCTGGCAGCCTCTACATAACCCCTCCAATAACTCTTTTCAAGCGCGGGGCTTTACCCGCTCAAGCGTCAGAAGAGGGCTTTTCCATCATGCTTTTCATTATTCTCTTTTTCTTTCTTTATGGCAGGGGCTAAAGTTGTGTTGAATTCAAATTATATACATGACATTTTGGGAGCTTTGCCCATGTATACCTGATACGGCTGCCTGTCTTCTATTTCTTCTTCTTCTTCTAATTCCCATTGTTTAGCTTGGTAGAAGTTTTTGAGAACAACCTACAAAGAGAAAATATTAGACAAAGCAATCATAAGGACAAGAGAAAGGGTGTGTAGGTGGAGGAATAGAAGAAAAACCAACACATATTCAGAGTCATGAGCATAAACTAAACCTAAGTGAACAAGAAGAAAAAACAAACCTCTTCATGATCACATGTAAACATCTCAGGCAGAAGCTGGTTATCACTTGATATGTGTTGTTTTTTCCTTTGGTTTGAAGTCAAAAACATCATGAAGGAATTCATTTTCCTGTCTCAATGTGCACCAGGGATAGATGGTAAATTGACAAATAGCACCAAATGGGAAAGTTTGACTACTTATATATCAAGAACATTTAGAGAAAGTGATGGGCAAAACCTCTCACCTGCATGTGCTTCACAAATCCTGGTCCTAGAAAAGCGCATCATAAAGTTCACCTGCATAGACAGATATCAAATGATACTTGTAAAATACTGACATTGAAAGCAAATAAAAAGATTATAAGAAACTATAAAATACCTGAAGCAATCGAGACCATGTAGATATATTAAGCCCACTTCTTCCCACCTTTATTGAAGTTTTTAAGGCAAACATTGTCCTGCGATTCATATTATTTATGATGATCAAAACTTCATGAATATAGTCAAGTAAGTACTTTATAAGTAGATCTCTCATCTTTGAAAGTTTGAATAAAGCATTACCTCAAGAAATCTCAATACATCATCGATAAGTTTCTTCTTACTATCATTCTTAGGTACAACTTCATCACCTGCTTCCAACGAAAGGTTCGTCATTTGATTTAGGATTTTTCCTTCAATCCTTCTATGTCGAATGGCTTTCCTGGCATTTACTTCCTTCATGCACCAGTTGTTCGTTAGAACTCTTAGTTTCACTACAGAATTTCTCCAGCGACCCCATTTCAAAAATTAGGGCTATTGCTTCAGCAGCTGCTGTGCGTACAGAAAGGTCATCATGGTCAGTAGATCCGAGAAGTAAGACACCGACCTGCATCAGTTTCCAATAGCACTCAAAACTTTCTCCAGAATATATGGCACCGCACAACACACCAAAAAGAATGAGTGAACATTTATTACATTTAAGCAAATTCTGAATATTGCATTCTACTACTCTTTCCAACATGATTTATTAACCTTCAACACATCCATGGTTGACAGAAGAAATGACCAAGCTGATAACGCAGTTGTTAATACCATTGCAGAAGGTGTAGGTGCAACCATCTGAAAAGTAAAATGAACAAGTGAATAATTTCCATCAAAAGAAACAAAGAGAAGTCAGAAGGATTCAGTTTGGGTTAAAACACATACATTATTACCCAATTTTGGGTGAAAAAATTGCCACATAAGTTGCATCGATCTTTCAGTCTCACTGAGATCGTCTCCTCCTACAAAAGTGATGATGGCTAAGCAGTCCAGTAACTACAATAAGACAAACCGCGTAGCAGAAACACATTTAGTTTGCATCACAACTGTTACATGTATCAGAAGTAGAGAACTCCAGAAGCTGCTAACTTTGTAAATCACACTTACAGATGATATCTCAATTGGATCACACTTATATTGAAGAGCTTCGGAAAGAGGGGGAAATGCATCCTCAATACTTTATGTGCCAAATCATCCTTGCAACCAATGGTGATAGATAAAAACCTAGAGAAACAAAATGCTGAAGTTATATTGTCCAGTAAAATTAAGGTAGAAGCAAATATTTTACTTTAATGGGTTAAAGGGTACCAATGAGGCGACAAACTAGATATATCTCCTTGCTAGATCCTCGCTTTACAGAATTGAAGCATTGATACAGTAAAGTACTGCATCTTTAGAAACAATTACAGATTCATTAGTACACAAGAAAATCTATATGCAAAGATATTGTATCCAAACTAAGTTTGATTTTGCTTGATCCCATGATAAATACAGATTGTGCCAAACTCCAGTGGAATCAACCAACAAAACCTCACAATATAGAAATTATAACAACTGTCGAAAATCTAAATTTCCTTACTTGTTGACCAGAAACTCATTTTGTAACTTCTTGCAAAATTTATCAACAAGCATTGCCAAAGCCATCTCTCTTGTGGACCCCTTTAACAAAAAACAGATGAAAAGTCAATTTCAGGCAGTATCTCTTTCTAAGCAGAAAGTAGTAGAGCATCAACAGAAAATTTGATGAGAAACATCAAGACATACATAAATGTCTGCTCTCAACACCAAATATCAATCAAAACCCTTGAAGCATAGCAGGCTCTTCATTTGAATTATGTAGCATTATTTATACCTCAAGAAGATGGAGATTCTTGGTAACACTCGTAACGACAAATCAAAATCTAAAGCTGTAGTTTTAAGCAAACACAACCACCGAACATGCTTAACGTGATTTATTAAACAAGAAAGTAAGGCAATCATAGCATAACCACATTTAAAGGTAATACTTTATGTTCAGCTCATTCGCGTTCGATTTGTTTTTAAATAGATTCATCATGATAGTGTCTTCTAGTATATTTGTAGAGGTTCAATCAGTCTTAAAGACAAACTAATAGAAACAAGAAGATAACTCTACTTTGTCCAAAAAAGAAGAAGAAAAAAGAACATGATTCATAACTGCATGATTCTGCTAATAGACACCGACTGGCTCATTCTTAAACACCAACCACACTAACAGTACCAAGAATATCAATTAACCAAATCACTGTTCCATTGTTCTACTAGCAGTCATCTAAGTCACAAAACTCTAAATAAAAAGAAAAATAGCTCAATAGACATAGTTTAAAACAACTAGAACAAATTACTTTAATTAATTGACTTGCACAATCAAATCCTAAGCAAAAGTAGCAGTACCTTTTATGAAACAATCCCTCGAGACATTGATCCATTGACTTGCCTTTAGAGTTCAATTCTTCTTTACTCAGCAACAGATTTTAGGTTAAACATGGCTGCTAGGGCTGACAATACCACAAATAGGAATATTAAATACAGTAAGCAAAAGAAACCCTAACTAATTTATTGCAAGCAGAAGAAGAGGAAATCATAGATTCATAATTAGAAAGACCCAAAAGAAAAATCAGCTTACTTGTTCCTTTAGGATTCTAGTTCTGCATTTGATTAATTGCCTTCAAATGTTATACAGGAACAGTGTATTATTGAGTTGCAGTAGAGTTTATGAAGGATTAGGTTAAGCATAACATACAGACAGCAGCTATGGAAAGAAAAAGAAAAATCATTCCGGAGAACTCCAGCGGAATTAAAATCGTTAAAAATACAAATAAAAGGAAGTTCTACCCAAAGGAATTTTTAAACGAATATCCAAAAGAATTAAAAAAGTATTTTTATGTGGCTGCTGGTAAAAAAACTATGCATGTGGCTGCTGGGATTCGAGCCCAGGTCTCCACGGCCACAACGTGGAATTCTTTACCACTAAACTACAACCACTTTGGTGCTCATTGATAAAACACTAATTGTGAACACTCTTTTTTCCTTTTGCAAAGGGATCTAGATAACCAAGGAAGTTTAACTTGTGTAGATGCACCAATGTAACTATGATGTCGAAAATGTTTTTTTATTTTTTTTGATTAGCTACTTCCCAAATATCTTTATATTTTATATCAAAACAATAGTATATGGAAACTGAATAAAAAAAGAAACCTATTATAGGGGCTCCAAGAAAAGAGTTTTGAGGCCTTAAGGATTAGAATATATCACTGCAATGAAGATAATGGGGCGCAATTCGCAGAAAAATTTTAAAATACCCTTAACATATTAAATATTGAAAACCTAAAACTAATTTGTTTTCATTTCTTCTCCTTTAATTCTTCCATTTTCTTCCTCCCCATCACCTCCAAATAGCTTATTTCTTCGATTAATGCGTCAATTCTCAAAATAATTCATTATCGATTAACACCATTTAATCCACCACGCAATGACTTCAATAAGGTAAAAATCAAAAACCTATCTTATTTAATTGGTTTAATGCATGGATAAGCCGGAATCGATCGAATTGGGTTTTTTGAAAAAAGCAGTTTGAGCTGATACGGTTGGGAAATATAGGTCTCACAGTTTGGGAAGTATGAATTTTTCCCAGCCAGTAGGCCCTACGGTGGAGAAATATAAATTTCCCAGCAGTGGCTTGATCTGAGCTTGTTTTTGCAAAAAATAAGTGATGGGTTTTCTTAGTTTTACATTTTATGATCGTCATCTTCATCACGACGGAGAAGAAGAAGAAAGAAAGAAAAATAATAGGTTTTTTTATGATCATCATCTTCATCATGATTTATGAATGAAAGAGAATGAGAGACAATAGATTTAGTTTTTGTATATGATCATCATTTTCATCATGATTTATGAATGAAAAAAGAAAGAAAGATAATAAATTTAATTTTATAATTCATGGAGGTATTTTGCCATTATAAAAATAGTTAGATATGGGGTTTTGTTGATTACTATTCAAATAGCTTGATTTTATAAATCTTGTGAGCCCTCAAAACCAAATGTTTGGAGCCACTATAATAGGTTTCTAAAAAAAAAAAGAATCTGTAGTTCGGTGGTATGCTTACTCTGCGTACAGCAAATAAAAGAAAAATTATTCACAATCAAAAAGATACACAAATTTAGAATTTTTCACACCCTTCCTCAGAATCAAACGATACCTAGAAATGATCCTATTAAAAAATAAATTCCAAAATAGACTAGAGTTGTTGTAAAAAAAAACTCGTTTTCTAAGTCAGCCAAGGTTTTAAGAAGAACAAACAGTAAACTTTGTGACTAGATCATTTTTAACTTTGCATTTTTAAGGGCGACCCCAAAAGAATTAGGGCGACACAAAGGACAAAAAGGTCATCCAAGCGTAAATCTAAGCTACCCTTTATCGATTTTCGAAATGGTAATATGCCCTTTTATAATCATTATACCAAACATAACAATCGGTAGTTAATGTAATCGGTAGTATATATACGGTTGATTTCTGGAGTTAATGTGTACATATTTCGGCTAATATGCCCTATTATAATCGGTAACAAAACTTTTAATCGATAGTTAAAAAAATAATGGTAGCAACTATAGACTCATTGAATTCTGGAATTAATGTGTGAATATTTTAGCTGTCGGTGGCAAAACCATAATAAATAGTTTTAAATAATAAT
>JAJJWW010001066.1:0-177717 GCA_023531295.1 Papaver armeniacum | reverse complement strand
CCCCAAAGTGAAGCACATAAAAACTGTTGGCACAACAAATTAGTGGGCCCCACCTACTCGAAAAAAGCTGGGTTGCACAGACACGACGCGGATGCGGACACAATAAAATTTTTAGAAAACCTAGGACGCGGACACGTATATTCATATTTTATTTATTTATTATTTATACATACAATTATGTATTTATATAGCAAAGTCAATTATTTCGATCCTAAAAATTAGAAAATAATGCTGCATGTGTATGAGATTACACTCAAGAATTGTGGTTCAATTTTGTAGAAAAAGAGAGGAACACTTTCCTAGTGATTTATGGCTTTAGCACATTGGTTCGATTTTTTGTTGTGAACCTGACCGCATAATATATGTTGACACAACATCTGTACGTGTGTAACATAACACACAATATTCCAAACTTTAGTCTTCTATATATTAGGAAACCAAAGTAGTTTAGGAAATAAGGTATCTTGTAGTTCAAGAGAATTCATGTATATATATTGTATCCTAAATCAATGTAATATACACACGATTATTATCAATACAATAAGTCTTCTGTTCAAGTTATCTCTTTCTTTAGTCTATTGTGTTATCTCTTATCATAACCTAAATCTAATAGTTCTAACTTGGTATCATCCTAGTTGATCCTCATGTCTATCGCTGCCTCTACAAGTTCTGTTATTTCAACTGTAATCAACTCATCTCAATCAATGATGGCCTCCTCGGTTTTTTCACAACCTCACCACATCATCACTGTCAAACTCGATGACACAAATTACTCTCTATGGCGTGCTCAGTTTCTCCCATATCTCCAAGGTTATGAACTTGATGGTTTTGTTACTGGTGACAATCCATGTCCATCTCCAACTCTTCCCCAACGTTGAAAACCCAAATCCGGAGTATGCTCCTTGGTCAAGCAAGACCGTATTCTTCTTGGCCGGATCTTCTCTTCGCTAACCCCCGCCGTTCTCCGACAAGTTCATCGTCTCAAAAGTTCTCATGCCTTTTTTGGTCTTCACTTGAATCTCTTTTTGCCTCAAAATCGGATGCACACATTCATCACTTGCAATGTGAACTTAGGGCTTTAAGAAAAGGATCTCTATCTATGAGGGATTACATTGATCGAGGCTCGCAACATCGTTGACAACCTCGCTGTCATCTTGTTAATCGAGTCCGAGGTTACGTCACCGCATCCTTTGCTTAGGCTTTAGATATCGCATATGATGCCATTGTTACCTCTTACAACCTCCATGAAAGCCATGAAACTAGAGGATTTCATCACCTATCTTCTTACGTTCGAACTTGAATTGAAAACCAAGGAAAGTTGTTGAATTCCCACTGTTGCCAACATCGCAGCACCAAGCCCATCTCGTCATCCGCTTCAAGTTACTCGTTCCTCGCTCGACCCGGTCGTCTTCTACCCCGAAACAGCCCAGCTCGTCACCGAACTCATCTTCCTTACTCGCCCAGTCTCCTTCTCCAAATCACAACTCCCCGACAGGCTACCATGCCAATTATGGTCGCAAGAACCATGAAGCTAATGATTGTTGGAATCGTTTTGATAGAAGTTTTCGTCCTCCTCGACATCACCACCTTCTTCTACACCTCGTGCATACACTCGCGCAAACATCCGAATTCTACCCTCTCCTCCGTGGACTCTGATAGCGGTGCTACTGATCATATAACTAATGATTTTTCTCGTCTTCAATTTCCAACCGAGTACATTGGTCCTGATCAAATTCAAATGGGTAATGGTTCCTCTATTCCAATTTCTCATGTTGGATCCCCTCTATTTTGGGAACTCCTAATCGTAAGTTGGATCTTCATGAATGTTCTTTTGCACCACAAATATCTCATAATCTCCTATCTCTGTTTCTCGTTTTACCACCGATAATAATGTTTTATTCGAATTTCATCCGAATTTTTGTCTTGTGAAGGATCGATGTACCGGAAGGTTCTTCTTCGCGGCACTAGGAGAGGTGGTCTCTATCAACTTGATGTTTCGTCTAAGTCTCCCGAGTTTACATAGGCGAACGTGCTAGTTTACAAAGCGGCACTCTGGTTGGGTCATCCAATGATGCGTACGGTTCGAAAAGTCGTCTCTCGGTTTTCACTTCCGTTTCAAGTCAGACTATCAGTTTTTGTTCATCTTGTCATGAAAATAGGAGTCATAAGTTACCTTTTAATCCTAGTAGAACTACTTATTCAAATCCATTAGATTTAATTGTCTCTGATGTTTGGGGACCTTCTCATATTTTATCTAATGAAGGATACAAATATTATATTATTTTTATTGATGCGTTTAGTCGTTTTACTTGGATGTTTCCTATGTCTCAAAAATCTGATGTCTTTTCTATATTCTTTGTGTTTCAAAAGCATGTTGAAAATCCTTTCAATCGAAAGATCAAAATTTTTCAATCTGACAATGCACTTGAGTATCGTAAACTTACTCCGCATCTCCAACAACTTGGTATTTTTCATCGGTTTTCTTGTCCACACACCTCTGAAAAAAAAATGGTTTAGTGGAACGTCGTCATCGTCACATTCGTGAAACTGGACTTACAATTTTAAACATGGCTTCTGTACCATCCTCGTATTGGTATGATTCTTTTACACTTGTTATCTAATGAATCGTGTTCCTTCCACTTCTATAAATAATTCATCTCCATATGAAGCTCTTTTTGGTATTCCACCAGATTACACCTTTCTTCGTGTATTTGGTTGTTTATGTTATCCTCACTTACGTCCGTATAGGTCTCACAAAATGGAACCTCTTTCATCTCCATGTGTATTTATTGGTTATAGTCCATCTCGGAAAGGGCTATAAGTGTCTTCATATTCCTATGGGTCGTATTTATGTCAGTCGTCATGTTGTTTTTGATGAGACTACCTTTCCCTTCGCGACCAAGCATCCTCACCTTCACCGCATCGATCACTTCTCGGGTAACACCTACTTCATCTTTGTCCTGTTCTGTTACCACCATTATTGGTCACACGTCCTACTACTTCTCCCGTTCTTGCCGGTTTGCTCGGTTCAGTGCACATAATAATGCTAGGTCTACACCTACACGACCGTACCATTATTAGCTAATTCAAATGATGCTTCTCCGTCTCGCACGACACGCTTCATCTCCATCATTGATTGGTTATCCTACACACTGTCCTGCATCGCTCCCGGTCTCGACTCACTCGCTTTGCCCGGAAAGTGACGATATAACTTCTGCACTTATTCCAGTATAGCCGCTTCCCGACCAGTTCGACATGTCTAGTTCGACATGCTGTTCCTCCTACACCGCTGCGTCCGGCTCTAATGTGATCTGTTTCTCCTATACCCGATGCACCACCTACTTTGGGTACTCATTCAATGATCACTCGAGCTAAAAGATGGAATTTTTAAACCAAACAACAAATATGCTCTGGTATGTGATTCTCTTCGAGAACCAACATGTATTTCAGAAGCTCATAAAGATCCAGATTGGCGTGTTTCCTCGGACGATGAAATCAATGCATTACTCCGTAATGGTACTTGGAAATTAGTACCATATGATCCTTCTATGAATGTTATTGGATGTAAATGGGTATTTCGTATCAAACGCAAGTCTAATGGAGAAATTGAACGTCGTAAGTCTCGCTTGGTTGCTAAAGGATATAACCAACAAGAAGGCATAGATTTTTCTGAAACGTTTAGTCCGGTTGTTAAACCATGCACTATTCGTATTATTCTTACATTAGCCGTGTCTTCCAATTGGCATATTCACCAACTTGATGTGCGTAATGCTTTCTTACATGGCGAACTTCAAGAAGAAGTGTACATGAAACAGCCTCCGGTTATGTTGACTCTCGTTTTCCTACACATGTCCGCAAGCTACATCGTTCTCTTTATGGACTTAAGCAAGCTCCGCGTGCGTGGTACCACCTAGCTCGATGGTTTTACATGTTGAAAATTGGGTTTGTTACTTCAAAATGTGACACTTCTCTATTTATCTACAATGGTTCATGTGGTACTATTTATCTCATGGTGTACGTGGATGATATTATTGTTACGGTTCCAATTTCACGGTATTCAATCTATTCTTGACCGTCTACAACAAGAATTTGCTATTAAAGATCTTGGCTCCTTGTCTTATTTTCTTGGAATTGAAGCGATTCGTACTTCTTCGGGATTGTTGCTTTCTCAACAAAGGTATGCTCATGATCTTCTTATTCGCGCAAAAATGGATGGTGTTAAACCTATTCAAACACCACTTAGTACTTACAGTGACATGTCCGGATCGTAGTACCCTATTAACGGATGCTCGAGTATCGTAGTATTGTTGGAGCATTGCAATATTTAACATTTACTCGTCCGTATTTAGCGTATCTTTGTCAATAAAGTGTGTCAATTTATGCATGCACCCACTATTTTTCACTGGGACTGGTAAAACGTATACTTCGTTATCTTAAAAATACTTCTACTTTTGGCATACTTCTTCGGCCTCCCTTCTCTCCAGTTATCTTTTAGTGCATATACTTGATTCCGATTGGTGGGTTCTCTTGATGATCGTCGTTCAACTAGTGGTTATTGTATTTATCCGGGTGGTAATATTATCTCTTGGAGTGCTCGTAAAGCGTAAAACAGTTTCTCGTTCTAGCACCGGGCTTTAATATAGGGGACTTGCAATTGCCACGCATTGAAATTATGTGGATCCAGTCACTTCTTTCGTAACTTCGTGTGTCTACTCAATCTCCTCTGTTCTATGGTGTGACAATCTCGGTGCTACTTATCTCACTTTGTTAATCCCATATTTCATGCAAGGACAAAGCATATTGAGATTGATTATCATTTTGTTCGTGATCAAGTTGCTTCTAAACTTCTTGATGTCGAGGTTTATATCATCTAAAGATCAAATTGCGGATATATTCACAAAACCACTTTGTCTAAGGATCGTTTTCAACTTTAAGGTTCAAGCTAACGGTTCAAGATAACCCGTTACGCTTGCGGGAGGGTGTTGACACAACATCTGTACGTGTGTAACATAACACACAATATTCCAAACTTTAGTCTTCTATATATTAGGAAACCAAAGTAGTTTAGGAAATAAGGTATCTTGTAGTTCAAGAGAATTCATGTATATATATTGTATCCTAAATCAATGTAATATACACACGATTATTATCAATACAATAAGTCTTATGTTCAAGTTATCTCTTTCTTTAGTCTATTGTGTTATCTCTTATCATAACCTAAATCTAATAGTTCTAACTATATAAATGAAAAAAATAAAATACATGGTCAAAACCCAATGGAGGAACTGGAACTCTAAGTTGGGAGGGGCTTGAACTGTATTACCAGGCTTAAGCATGTTTTTAAATCATCTTTCTCAGTAGGGTGAGCATGGTCCGGATTACGCTAATATCATTCGATATATGATACATTTTGTTATCCGTATCCGCATCCACAATCCAACATCTAATGAATTCATGGATAGACGGATTGAATGTGGATGCTCTAATGGATTTAATTCACAATTAATATTTTAAATAATGATATACGAAAATAACAAAATTAATTTGAATTCCCATATAATCTACACAGCTATTTGATTCTACTGAGGCTGTAAGTTTAATTGTTATATCCTAGCTTTACTAAAATGTGATTGCTTCATGTGTCTATTTACTTTTGTATTATTTGTCAATGTAATATACAAATTAAATGAAAATAATCTTTTTTTATTAATTATTTGCATTTTTGTACTTGCATGTGGGGCTTGAGCTTTCTTAAGAGGGGGGCGACACTGAAAAGCTTTAAATTAGAGGTGTAAATTGGGTCGTGCCAACACGAATACAACCCAACACAATACATTAAAATTTAAACACAACCCATCGCGACATGTGACTTAGCCAGAGTTTACCCGTTTGGTTTGTTAAACACATTAGTTTTGGATTATGATATACTCTGGCTAATGCTGATGTTCCCACGGGATTATCATTTTTCCGACATGTGACTTAGCCAGAGTTTACCCGTGGGATTATCCCCGAACAGATTGACTTGTAGGCTTAAAACAAATTGTGAAAGAAGCAGCATTATCTCCATCAATGCCTCTAGATGCAGCAACACTTGTAGGCTGTAGTCTTGAAAACCAGATGTTAAAGAAGCAGGACTATCATGATAATCATTCTTGCACAGCAGTGGTAGTACCTAATGAAGAGCCTAAGCTACACCAAACTGTAAGTCTAGACAGTCAAACCAATTTGTGAATCCTGGAGATATTCCCCCTCAAACTAAGCACTGTCAAACGGCATTGGTTTGTCTGGAAATCTGCACACAGTAGCAGCTGAACCATAACACTTAAAGAAGCAAGTCGTGACAAACACTGACAGATGAACCATAAACTTGGAGTAGAAAGAACTGCAGCATAAATCAAGGTAGTTATCGCAACACTTGCAGAGTAAGGAAGAACATAAGGCAAACCCACTGTGTAAAGGCTAGAGAAAGTAACCAATCTGCAAATAGTGTAATCAAAAATATCACCGCACACACAGCACCGCAATGATGAGTCAAAATTGCACACGCAGCAGCGCAATGATGAGTCAAAATTGTAATAAAAAATCACCATGAAACAGGATATATTGAAAGAACTTATCGCATAAGAACTTCGAGTCTTCACCAAAGGCGATGAAAAATCAGAATATCAATACCGAGTCTTCACCAGTGTGATGAAAAATTATCGGGAAAAAAAACACAAGAATCTCTGAGGTAATCGTAAATTCATAAACATGAAGTATATTTGCCCAGATTTTAGTTTTACAATCACCACCAAAATATACATTTACTGCAGGAGATCTTGAATTCGATTCTTGAAGAAAGTAAAATAAGAACTGACTAATTCAGATATGAAGACTCTCTTGGATACTCGATGCAACAAATTGGAGAAGCAAGACTTGATTAAAAAATTGAAGAAATTGATATACCAAGCAATCAAAAGATGTTGTAAAACTTATCTGTAAAGGATCTGGAATTGCATTGTTTCCAAGAATCACCGTTACGAGATGTCTTTGAAATCCTAATCGAACAACACTTCTGAGTAAATCTTCAAGATTATCAACTTCCTTTGAGACTAACCATCAAGCATCTCACTGATGTTCTCCAATCAAACATCTCTAGTGTATCAGCAGATCTGAATCAAACACTTTTCTCTATCCCAAATTCTGAACTAATAACAACACTGGAAAGATCTAGAACAAGAATTTACATTATCAACTTCACCCAAATCTGAATTGTAAAGGAGTTGAATCTTGAAGAAATCTAAAAGAACTGACTAATGTAGATCTGAAAAACGAAAATCAACAGAAATAACAAGTGAAAAGAAGATATTAGAGACAATCGAAATGTCTCTTGAAGGTGTTGATGATGGCGGTGTTAATGATGCGGTGAGTAATTGTTTGAGGAAGTCAAAATCCCTCTTTAGGTTGTGTAATTGAAAAAGAAAATTAGGTTGTAAGTGGCGGTGTGTGTTCATCTGATTTGAAATCAGAGGTTGAAGTGAAGTTTGATGAGGTTGTAGGTGTTTGAGAAAGTCAAAATTTCTCTTCAAGGTTGATTGTAGGTTGTTGATTTTTGATTTGTGATGGTGCAGGTGTAAGAATTGTGATTGTTGTGGTGGTGGAAGTGGTGAGTTGTAGCGGAAGATAAAAGTAAAACTCCATTAATGGAGGTTGAAGAATTTCAGGATCAGAGAGAGAAGTCGAATTCCCCTTTGGTATCTGATACCATGAAAGATATGTAGACTAATTTTAAATTGTATTGTCAAAACAGATGAGATATTTCAAAGAGGAAGAAGCTCTTATATAGCTTCATTACAGAGAATAGAGAATAACTGTGAATGGAATACAGCTGGAATACAACTGTAATTACAATGACCTGATAAACTTTTATTGGGTTACATGGACACGTCAGATGGCTGACTTGTATGTTCCAACACCATACAATGGGAGGTAATTTAGTTTACAATGATCATGTTAAAATCTGTTTAGGATTATGATCCCACGGGTAAACTCTGGCTAATGCTGCATTGAGTCAGTAAATAATCGAGTTAAACAAACTTGAAGGTAATGATTTTGGATCTTAATTTTTAACAGTCAATCCTAAAATTTGTTTGATCGACGATCTTTGGTTTCAATACTAAACTAATGCGGGAGAAGAACACACTCATAATCGGTTGCTCAAACCAATACTAAACCACCGATTGTAAAAAGGCATTTTGGAATTTTTCTAACCACTAGGATATCCCATGACCACATCTATGAGTTCGAAATAAGAAAATCGCCACTAATTTTTTTTTTTGGTTGTCCGTAAAAATGCTAGGTTTATAATCTTTGTATGGTCGTACTTAGAGGTGTAAATTGGGCTGTGCCAGCACGAGCACAACCCAGCACAGCACGCTAAAATTTGAGCACAGCCCAGCCCAGCACGGCACATCACGTTAGTTAAATGGGACGTGTTGGGTTTGACTAATTGGCACAGTAGCACAACACAGCACGCGGCACGGATAAGCACGTGGCCCAGCCCAGCACAACACGTTAAGAAAGCACGTCATAACATGTACAAATACACCATATAACAAGGCATAATACATCACATTTTTTGTATATTTCACAAAATAGTCACTATTCTAGCTAGTTTTTAACATTTTATGCTGGCTTATTTATAACAACACATATAATACCTTAATATTTGGAAAATATATTTCAATATCGTTGTTATAATGTCGTCACCTATATTTAACAAGAACATTAATTTACATGACAATAATCCAATTTTATATTTGATGGGCTATTTGTTTTTATTGAATAAACTTCTTAATTTTACTTGAAATAATTTCAAATGATATGTTGTCTAATTAAATTCTTGTGATAATGTCCGACTTAATGTACACATTAAATGATTTCAAATTGTTTATAGCACGTGTGCCAGCACGGCACAACACGACACGTTTGTTCGTGTCTTTGTGCCCGTGGTTTATCTTTGTGCCTAGCTTTTGACTAGTAAAAGCACGCACACGGCACAACACGTTAAATCGTTAGCCAAGATGACACAGACGGCACATGGCACGTGAAGCACGCGACTTCGTGTGCCGGGCCGGCACGTTTTACACCTCTAGTCGTACTCGTACATGTCAAATCTGTTGTCATGTCAGTGTATAAGTTAATCTACCATAATATTCAATTAGTGTGGAGCTTCACCCACTAATTTGATTTATATATTTTCCTCCTCCTAATACGAGGACTAATTTTTGTTGTTTAAGGTTGGATTCGTTTTCCTTCCTGCAAAGTTTTGTTTGTTTGGTACTTTTTGAATCATTTGTTAGATCGAGCAGGAATCAATTCAACAACCAAATATAATTACTATTCATTTCTTTACAATTTCTTTTCTTGCTATTTGCTATTTTGTTGGCAATCTTGTGTATAAACTGCAATAAAACAAACAGAGAAGAAGAGATATGCAAACCCAATTAGACGAAACCAAAGTCGAGGCAAGGATTATATCCTCTAGCCTTGAGACAATTCACCCATGACCGGTGCTTACGGATTATCGATGTCTGTGCTCCCGAGGATACAACGACTTTCTTCTCGATGTAGTAGCACTCCAAACTTCGAGAAACGGCGAACCAAAACTTTAGTGATGAACTCTCTTCATTGACAAAGCTTAATCTCTAGTGAATGCAATAGAATGGATACTAGTTTTCTGATTGATTTTCTAACCTAATTGTGCAGTATATATAGATGTTAGATGCCTCTTCATTGAAACTATGTGATGTTTCATGGATATTCTTTGAGGGATGCTAAACAGGAATCCCTATTTGGTTTCACGAAGGGTTGCGTTCTTTCCCTGTGAAAGGTTCTCATGCCTGTTAGTTTGGGAAGTGAAACTTCCGCGAAACTAACTTTAATACCTGGACCAAAATCATATAAGGCCCAAATAATAACCCAACTCCCAAATCCATTAAGGCACTTAACGTAGGATTTTTCATTCATATGTAAATTGACTTACAATTTTCCAACATATTTAGAATCGAAAAATAATCCACCGTGAGTTGGGCACCGGGATAATCCCACATGACACACTCATGATAGGCCCCACCCCAACCCTAACAGACCGCCCCTGCTCAGCTCCAGTGGGGCCCACCATGATTGTGTCACGCGGGATTATCCCGGTGCCCAGCTCACGGTGGGCGTAGCATTACTCATTTAGAATCTAAAAGTTGGAATAATTTGCTTAGAGTGGTGGGAAGTGGAACCACATCTTAAGTCGTACCTCGGTCTTTGTTTATATATATACCACCGCTCACGAACTCTTTAATTCTTTATAGGTCAAGAGACGGTCGTCCATTAACGTACGAGTGGCAGACCAAGAAAAAGAAAAAGGTATGCAAAATCTTGGTAAATGATTAGCTATCATATTGCTAGATGGGAATTTTTTTTCAAGTTAATTCAAAATATTTTCATAAGTATTAGAGTTATTTATTGATTTGGTCTTTAGAAAATATGGGAACTAATCCTAGTAATTAGGGGTGTTACACGTGTTTTGAAAATGGGATGAATTGCTAATAATTAGGAGTTTAATGTTAGTTAGTGAAATAGTGACTAAAAAATCGAAGTTCATTTTAACATGAAGTAAAAATGGGTTATATTTAAAGTATATGGAATATTTAACAAAAACCAACACCTGGCACAGTGGTTTGGGGTACGCTCAGGGGAACGGCCATTCTAAGGTTTGACCGAACGAGTCAAACTCTGACCGAGTCAACTCACGAAGCCAACGGACGAATTATCCGGATCCACGAATAATTCGCATTATTCGGCTAGCTTATGTTGCACGCGTATCGGGTTCGGAGTTAAGTGCGGACGCGTACAATTCCCGAAGTCAAACTCTGACCGAGTCAACTCACGAACCCAACGGACGAATTATCCGGATCCACGAATAATTCGCCGATTATTCGGCTAGCTTATGTTGCACGCGTATCAGGTTCGGAGTTAGGTGCGGACGCGTACAATTCGCGAAGTCAAACTCTGACCGAGTCAACTCACGAACCCAACGGACGAATTATCCGGATCCACGAATAATTCGCCGACTATTCGGCTAGCTTATGTTGCACGCGTATCAGATTCAGAGTTAGGTGCGGACGCGTACAATTCGCGAAAATATCGATTCGGAATAGTTTGCGAATTATTCGGCGTATCCCTAACTAGGGTTCACATTAAGGTTTCCTTTTCATTCCTTCGTAGGCATGTTTGTTTGCTACTAGATTTATTATCGAATTACTTGTTAGATCCAGCAGGAAATGAATCATATCAACAACCTTTTAATGTTTCTTTTTCATTTCTTTATAATTTATCTCTCCTGCTACTTGCTATAAAAATAAAGATTAATTTGCTCGGGTAGTTGGAAGGATAACCACTTTTTAACCTTAGTCTTATTTTTATGTAGGCACTAACTCGTTAAGGGGAATCTGTCGTCGGATATTCTTACCAACCCACTCATTTTTGAGTAATCCTATATGTACAGCCAAAGTAAAGCTCATAAAAACTGTTCGCACACGGAATATGTGGGCCCCATCCACCAGAGAATATTTGTAGGTTGCTTATGAGTGTACGGTTTCTAGGTGGTTCATATTCCACGGTTCTACAAGATTTTTGGTTGAATTTTGAAGAAAAAGAGAGTAACACTTCCCTCTTGATTTATGGCTTTAGCACATTGGTTCGATTTTTTGTTCTGAACCTGACTGGATAATATAAATGGAAAAACAAAAGACATGGTCAATACCCAACGGAGGAACTGGAACTTTAAGTTGGGAGGGGCTTGATCTGTATTCCCAGGCTTAAGCATGTTTTTTAATTATCTTTCTGACTAGGGGTGAGCATGGTCCGGATTGGACCAACGTTAACCTCATCCAATACACGATACATTTTGTTATGTGCATCCGTATCCGCATCCACATCCAATCCAGCATTTAATGAATTCATGGATGGATGAATTGAACGTGATGCTCTAATGGACTTTTTTTACAATTAATATTTTAAATAAAGATATACAAAAATAACAAAAATAATTTGAATTCTCGTAAATCTACACAACTATTTGATTCCACTGATGCTATAAGTTTAATTGCTATATTCAAGCTTTACGGAAATGTGATTGCTATATACTGAGTATTATTTATCAATGTAATATACAACTTAAATAAAAAATAATCGTTTTCTCTTGTGATATAGAATAAGAGGTGAAGAAGACACAAAGTAAAGGGAGAAAAGAAGAGAGATTTCTTATTCATTAGTCGAATATACAAACATTAGAGCCTATATGTATAGGGCTAGACACATGGGCATCCCAGTAACAAACGAGATTTACCCTATATATTCTTAACATAATTACACGTTTATAACACTCCCCCTGATGACATTGTGTCTAAGCTAATTGCCTCGTTAAAAGCTTGTCAGGAAAACCCCAAAGGGAAAAACCCGATCGAAGGAAAAGAGTACAATTGTGAGTAAACCTAGAACGGAGATGGACATGCATATGTTGCCTCATTAAAACATTGACAAGGAAAACCCAGTGGGACAAAACCTTGACAAAGGAAAAAGAGTACAACGTGATAGTCCAGTAAAATACCTTTTACTATGATGCTCCCCTGATATGTACTTCAGTTAAATCTTGGCTTGCAAATCTTCGAGTCGACACCTTCCCTATTTTGATGAACGAATTTCTTGAATGCTAGAGATAGTAATGCATTCGTGAGAAATCATTGATTGATGAAGTCTTCTTTTGTGTTAGTCTTCTAATAATAGTGTTCTTGAGTCTTCATGCTTCTTTCAAATACATTAAGTACTTGTGTCTTGGATTGCTGATTTCTTGGAGATGATTTACGGAAATAGTTGATGTAGTTTCTTCAACAAAGTACCAAGATATGAATACCTTATCATACGTGAACAAAAATCATATTTGTTAGAAGGAAATCCAAATTCTTAGGAGATGATTAAGTTGATTTGGTTTAATCAAATGTGGGCATCCACTAAACAACCAAAATTGATACAACTCCCCCTTGGATGACCATCATGCTGAATTAAATTGCCTCACTAAAACCTTGCCAATAAAACCCAATGGGAAAAAATTTGGACGAAGGAAAAAGAGCACAAATATCAACATTTATAAAAGAAAATTTAAATGTCAATGAGATGTTGCCTCGTTAAAACGTTGTCAGGAAAACCACATGGGACAAAACCTGAAACTAAGGGAAAAGAGTACAACTTTTGACATATTTATGGATGCTAACTCAACTATATGAGTATTAGAGAAAACAAGCATCAAACCATAATGTATAGTCTATTTAATAGACAAGTGTTATGGAAGCATAATTCTGAAACTGCAGATTAAGAAAAAGAAAATAAAAAATAAAAAAAATTATGCTGCTTAAACGTGGATTGTTAGTGTTTCTAAGGACTCTTCAAAAAACCAGTTAATTTGATACCATCAACTAATCCGGATTTTGGTACTTTGCAAAACTTTTTTAAGAAACACTTAAAGGATTGTTAAACCTGATATAATCGAGTCAGGTGGCTGCCTGGATATGTTCCCGAACACATTTCTTGTGTAAATGCAAATTAGAGTCCTTCAAGGACTACCTCGCCAAAGCATCATACATAGAGAACACAAATTTATTGAATCAATCCTAGAGTCTGAGAAAAAACAGAACCCTCAAATCGTTTTTACAACGAATATATTTCTCATACAACACATTCTGACTACACCAACATGTAAGTAATATGTTTGGCAATTTTAAGGTGTTACGTCTTGGATCCAAAATTGCATTAACTGAAAAATTAATCAAACTTAATTGGATTGTATGCCAACCAATCACTATGTCGATATTCCTCTGCGGAGGGTTAACAACCACTATCTTAATTATTTTATCGTTTATATTTCAGGCAAACGCGGAAGACGAGTCAACAGCGCCGCACATCATGACATGTCTTAATCTCTAGCCAGCACAACACGACGCACAACACGTGATTTTGTGGGCTGGGCAGTGCTGGGACGGTACGATCTATATTTTCTTAAAAAAAGAAAAAAAATCTAACAGTAGCGGTCGCCCCTAAATTTGCAAAATATAAATTATTATTCTTTTCTTAATCACACGCCAGAAATGATACACTAATATGTAACATGCTTCTAACAGATTATCGCCAAGCTATTCGGCATATTGGATACACTCAGGCAGATCCTCCGGTGCGACTTGGAAACACCTCATAATCAAAATCTGGAGAATCGACATGAAAATTGTAATACATAAACGGATAAACCCGTCTCCATACGCCTTAAGGTGCTTTCCATTGTCTCCTTTGATCCGGATAAGGTTGGGAAACCCCACGATGGATTCCTAGTAAAGGATGGTAAACAGATCGCCCAATCAGGTGAGTTGTGAATTGCTACATAATTTTAAGCAACCATTGCCATATGAAAGATTTGTAGACTAATTGTAAATTGTATTGTAAAAACAGATGAGATATTACAAAGAGGAAGAAGCTCTTATATAGCTTCATTACAGATAATAGAGAATAACTATGAATGGAATACAGCTGGAATACAACTGTAATTACAATGACCTGGTAAACTTCTATTGGGTTACATGGACACTTCAGATGGCTGACTTGTATGTTCTAACATTCCCCCTCAAACTGAGAACTGAACAAGTGAATCAGTTTGCTAATTCAAGAAAGTCACGCTATCGAAGTCTTAAGATACAACAGCAGAAGTATAACAAGCAGCTCCCTTAACTCAGCTAATTATAGAGACCAACAGATCACTCCAATAATGCGATTTAGTACAACTCCATGTAGACACCCAATGATATATATAGTTCTCACATCTTAAATTGCATCATAAATGCAAACCAATATGTCTAGAGATAATGAAACCAATCTTCAATTCATTCCCCCTCAAATGGATGACTCCAATAGTGCATCAGTTTTCCTTGAAAGATAGAGAGAAACTGCTCATGGAAGATCGTGTATACTCTACCGGCTATAAGAAGCGCCAATTAATACTTGTAGGCTTAAAACCAATTGTGAAAGAAGCGGATTATCTCCATCAATGCCTTTAGATGCGGCAACACTTGTAGGTCAGTAGTCTTGAAAACCGAGATGTTAAAGAAGGGGACTATCATGATAATCATTCTTGCACAAAGCGGTGGTAGTACCTAATGAAGAGCCTAAGCTACACCAAACTGTAAGTCTAGACAGTCAAACCAATTTGTGAATCCTGGAGATATTCCCCCTCAAACTAAGCACTGTCAAACGGCATTGGTTTGTCTGGAAATCTGCACACAGTAGCAGCTGAACCATAACACTTAAAGAAGCAAGGTCGTGACGAACACTGACAGATGAACCATAAACTAGGAGTAGAAAGAACAGCAGCATAAATCAAGGTAGTTATCGCAACACTTGCAGAGTAAGGAAGAACATAAGGCAAACCTACTGTGTAAAGGCTAGATAAAGTAACCAATCTGCAAATAGTGTAATCAAAAATATCACCGCACACACAGCAGCGCAATGATGAGTCAAAATTGCACACGCAGCAGCGCAATGATGAGTCAAAATTGTAATCAAAAATCTCCATGAAACAGGATATAGTGAAAGAACTTATCGCATAAGAACTTCGAGTCTTCACCAAAGGCGATGAAAAATCAGAATATCAATACCGAGTCTTCACCAGTGTGATGAAAAATCATCGGGAAAAAAACACAAGAATCTCTTAGGTAATCGTAAATTCATAAACATGAAGTATATTTGCCCAGATTTTAGTTTTACAATCACCACCAAAACATACATTTACTGCAGGAGATCTTGAATTCGATTCTTGAAGAAAGTAAAATAAGAACTGACTAATTCAGATATGAAGACTCTCTTGGATACTCGATGCAACAAATTGGAGAAGCAAAACTTGATTAAAAAATCGAAGAAATTGATATACCAAGTAATCAGAAGATGTTGTAAAACTTATCTGTAAAGGATCTGGAATTGCATTGTTTCCAAGAATCACCATTACGAGATGTACTGAAATACTGAATCGAACAACACTTCTGAGTAAATCTTCAAGATTATCAACTTCCTTTGAGACTAACCATAAAGCATCTCACTGATGTTCTCCAATCAAACATCTCTAGTGTATCAGCAGATCTGAATCAAACACTTTTCTCTATCCCAAATTCTGAACTAATAACAACACTGGAAAGATCTAGAACAAGAATTTACATTATCAACTTCACCCAAATCTGAATTGTTAAGGAGTTGAATCTTGAAGAAATCTAAAAAGAACTGACTAATGTAGATCTGAAAATCGAAAATCAACAGAAATAACAAGTGAAAAGAAGATATTGGAGACAATCGAAATGTCTCTTGAAGGTGTTGATGATGGCGGTGTTAATGATGTGGTGAGTAATTGTTTGAGGAAGTCAAAATCCCTCTTCAGGTTGTGTAATTGAAAAAGAAAATTGGGTTGTAAATGGTGGTGTGTGTTCATCTGATTTGAAATCAGAGGTTGAAGTGAAGTTTGATGAGGTTGTAGGTGTTTGAGAAAGTCGAAATTTCTCTTCAAGGTTGATTGTAGGTTGTTGATTTTTGATTTGTGATGGTGCAGGTGTAAGAATTGTGATTGTTGTGGTGGTGGAAGTGGTGAGTTTTAGCGGAAGATAAAAGTAAAACTCCATTAATGGAGGTTGAAAAATTTCGGGATCAGAGAGAGAAGTCGAATTCCCCTTTGGTATCTGATACCATGAAAGATCTGTAGACTAATTGTAAATTGTATTGTCAAAACTGTTTTTATTTATTGGGCTGAGTTATCGGGGAGACCTTTGTTTTTCTTTCTTTCTTTTTCGGTCGTACTTATTGGGTTGAGTTATGAATATAAACTGGTAATGAAACCATTATGATACAAATGCTTACAGTTTCTTACTATTGAAATCCTTAGTATAATGATTATATCAATGGTTGAATACGTAAGGTTTAAAAAGTCTCTCTTTCGTTTTATTTACAAAGGTTAATAATACTTACAAACTACATGTATCAACGCATGCATGAGACTAGTAATAATATAAGGAAACTAACTCAACTTATAATTAGCAACAATTATTATCAATTCCAATACAAGGAAGGAAACAATTATACAAGGCTAGGCCTTCTTATATAGGCTTTACTATTACCTAAAAGTAATAAAACTAGAAAAGGAAATTATACTAAACTAGGAAACTAATATGTTCTAGAATAGTTCTAGAATAGGGAAATCATAAATTAGGAAATAATACTAGAAATAGAATACGGCTTGACACTAATGTCAAACAGGGGTGACTTTGTCTAGATGTTCTACATCAGGCCCCCCTTCTTGAAAAGAACTCGACCCCGAGTTTGGTGTTGGAAGAGAAACATCATCGCCGGGAAAGTAAGGAAAGATATCCTTAACATTGAATGTGGACGAAATGTTAATATAGCTGGGAGGTCGACACCATATGCATTGTTGCTGATCTTCTTGAGAATGCGGATAAGAACAATCTTCTTATACTTCGTCTTGTTGTATGTACCCGTCGAAAAACGATCCTTGATTAAGTACACCATAACCAGATCACCAACTTCATAGGATTGAAAACGACTTCGATGATCAACATCTATCTTGTACTTGGCATTAGCAGCTTCCAAGTTTTTCTTTACCTTATCATGTAGCACTTGTAGAGACTCTATCATGTGATCTGCCGCAACATTGGAACTAGGAATGGATGGTAAAGAGACGAGATCCAATGTATGGTTAGGAACCTTGGAATAAACAATCTGAAAAGGTGCATAACCTGTAGACCGATTAGGAACTGCATTATAGGCGAACTCAGCTTGAGCGAGAGATAAATCCCATTGTCTAGGCTTGTCTCTGGATAAACAATGAATAAGATTCCCTAATGATCGGTTTACTACTTCAGTTTGCCCATCTGTTTGTGGGTGAGCTGTGCTACTAAACTGCAGTTTAGTTTGGAGATGAGTCCAAAGTGTCTTCTAAAGCCAACTTAAGAACTTAGTGTCTCGATCATAAGTAATGATCTTTGGAATACCATGTAAACGGACTATCTCACGGAAGAAAAGATTTGCCTTAGTCACAGCATCCATAGTCTTCTTGCAAGGAATAAAATGTGCCATTTTAGAGAAGCGATCAACAATCACAAAAACAGAATCATGAGCTCTTTGGGTTCTTGGTAAACTTAGCACAAAATCCATTGATATATCTTCCCAAGGAGCATCTGGAACTGGAAGAGGAATGTATAATCCTGTATTTTGTGCATGACCCTTACTTCGTTGACAAACCATACAACGTCGCACAAAATCATGGACATCCTTTTTGAGAGAGTTCCAAAACTAACGAGCTTCGACTAGAGATATAGTCTTATCTCTCCAGAAATGGCCAGAAAGACCACTACTATGTAACTCCTTAATAAGGTGTTTACGAATGGAACCATCAGGAATGCATAAGCGGCTACCTTTAAAAAGAAACCCAATATGTAAAACAAAATTACCCGTACCTTGTTGTGCGGAGGAACATTTCTTCCATAGTAAGGAAAAGTCCGGATCGTTAGGATATAACTCTTGAAGGGAGTCAAAGGAAATCACTTCAGCACGGATAGTAACAAGGAGTAATTCACGGGCACTTTGATTTGTGCAACGGCTTAGTGTATCTGCAACCTTGTTGTTCAAACCAGACTTGTGCTGAATAGAGAATGTATATTCTTGCAAGGTAGAAATCCAACTTGCATGCATTCTATTGGATGGTGATTGATTCTGAATATACTTGAGGGCTTGGTGATCAGTATACAAGACAAAATCCTTGTGTATTAAGTAGTGTCTCCATTTTTTTAGTGCACGAATCACAGCATAGAACTCTAACTCATAGGTAGACCACTTTTGACGAGCTTCAGTGAATTTTTCGCTAAGAAATTCAATGGGTATACCTTCTTGGGACAAAACAACACCAACTCCTAATATGGAAGCATCAGAATGTACTTCAAAAAGCTTGTTGAAATCAGGATGTGGAAGGATAAGAGCAGAAGTAAGTCTTTCTTTTAGTAATTGAAAACTTGATTCAGCTTCATCTGTCCATAAGAACCTTTTATCCTTCTAACTCACAAGTAGTAGGAGCTGCGATAGAGTCGAAATCCCTAATAAATCGACGGTAAAAGGAAGCTAAACCATGAAAACTTCGAGCTTCGATGCTATCTTCTGAGTAGGCCAATCACGAATAGTCGTGATTTTGGAATCATCTACTTGAATACCATCACGAAATAACGTAACCCAAAAACAGAAACTTAGAAGTGAAAAATTGACACTTCTTTAGATTGATAAATAATTCATTCTCCTTGAGAGCGTTAAAAACAGCCCACAAATGAGAGCGATGTTCCTCTTCAGATTTAGAATAGATAAGGATATCATCGAAATAAACCACAACAAACTTACCAATGAAAGGTTGTAGGACTTGATTCATAAGCCTCATAAATGTACTTGGAGCATTAGACAAACCAAATGGCATAACAAGCCACTCGAAGAGACCATCCTTTGTCTTAAATGCAGTCTTCCATTCATCTCCAAGTCGAATTCGGATCTGATGATACCCACTTTTAAGATCAATATTTGAAAATATTATGGAACCGGTGAGCATATCAAGCATATCATCTATTCTTGGAATTGGGAAAAAATAGCGGATTTTGATCTTATTAACAACTTTACTGTCGATATACATACGCCAAGTTCCATATTTTTTTGGCACAAGAAGGGCCGAATAAAGACAAGGGCTCAAACTAGATTGTATGAAATCTTTAGACAGCAATTCATCCACCTGTCCTCAAAGTATATCGTGCTCCTTGGGGCTCATACGGTAGTGTGGAAGATTATGCAAACTTGCACCAGGCATGAGATCTATTAGGTGTTGAATATTTCTCATAGGTGGCAAAGAATCAGGCATATCAGATGGTAAAACGCATGCAAACTAATCTAGTAAGGATTGCACTTGAGTAGGAATAGTTGTAGGAAGGTCAGGAGTAGAAGGTTGTACAACTAAGGCATAGATCATACCTGATTCTTGTGCATCATCTAAGATGTCCGGGGAAACCAACATCGTAGTCTCTTTGGTGAATATTTCTCATAGGCTGGTGTTTATGGGTGAAAATCGTTTCCGCCGATTTCAGTAAATTCGGTAGGTGAGTGAGAAACTGGTTTAAACCCTAAACAAATGTTCTGCACGTGAGCACTTTCTAGATTCGAGAGATCAATCTGTACAAGTCCGACCTAAACCAAGAAATGGCCGTTCCAGACTTGCTTCGATCACAAAGTGGAGGAGAAGGGTTGATTTGGGGAGGGAAGCAAAGAAAGGTGTTGAGGCCAGAATAATTCTAGGAGAGTAGTGTCTCGACTTGTATCAGAAAGTGAAAGCTTTGGAAGCTTGCAAGAGATGGAAGCTTTTGTAGAGCTTGCCAAGTTTCCTTTTCTAAGAGTGTTGTATTTTTCTCCTGACCGAGACTTGTTGTCTGGTGGAAATAGGTAAGACCTATTTATACAAGTCGAGATTGAAACGTACCCTGGCCTCATGAAGGAAGAGAGTAAAGGGTGAAATATTGGGAGGAGGTGGTTACCGCATGGTGTTTATGGGTGAAAACGTTTTCACCATTATTTCCTCATTTATTTGACCGCTTTATTCCTTTTCACACTTTTTTAATGTGAGCTTAGTGTACGCTGCAAGCTGTGACCGCCAAACCAAAACCCTGGAAAGCATCCCCCAGTTTGTGTTTATATCTCAAGTGTTGGTTGCAACTTGAGTGCAAGTGGCGCTGCTAGTGGCGCGTGTGGCATGTTCCATTGGCATGTGCAGAATTCCTTTGTTGCGGGTTGCACCTTGAGTGCAAGTTGCAATGCCAGAGCTGCTAGTGGCGTGTGTGGCATGTGCCAATGGCATGTGCGGAATGCCTTGGTGGTAGGTTGTACGTTGAGTGTAAGAGGCAATGCCTTCTAGTGACGTGTGTAGAATGCCTTGGTGGTAGGTTGCACGGTTTGCAAGTTAGGCTACCAGCGTGTGTGGAATGCCTTGGTGGTAGGTTGTACGGTTTGCAAGTTAGGCTACAATCGTGTGTGTTTGGCATGTGTCAATGGCACGCGTGGCCATTAGGGCTATGTTCTGGTAAGAAAGCTACCAGCGATGCGTGTTGGAATGTGCCAATGGCACGCTCGGCCATTAGGGCCATGGCCTGGTAAGAAAAGCTACTAGCGAGGGTGTTGGCATGTGCCAATGGCATCCGTGGCCAATTTGGGGCGCGTCTTGGTAGGAAAAGCTACCAGCGAGCGTGTTGGCATGTGCCAATGGCATGCGTTTCCAACTTGGGTCGCGCCCAGTAGAAAAACTACCAATGATGCGTGTTGGCATGTGCCAATGGCATGCTCGGCCAATTTGGGTCGCGCCTTGGTAGAAAAAGCTACCAGCGAGCGTGTTGGCATGTGCCAATGGCATGCGTGGCCAACTTGCGCCTTGGTAGAAAAATCTACCAGTGAGCGTGTAGGAATGTGCCAATGGCATGCGTGGCCAACTTGGGTCGCACCCTGGTAGGAAAAGCTACCAGCGATGCGTGTTGGCATGTGCCAATGGCATGCTCGGCCATTAGGGCCATGGCCTGGTAAGAAAAGCTACCAGCGAGCGTGTTGGCATGTGCCAATGGCATGCGTGGCCAATTTGGGTCGCGTCTTGGTAGGAAAAGCTACCAGCGAGCGTGTTGGCATGTGCCAATGGCATGCTCGGCCATTAGGACCATGGCCTGGTAAGAAAAGCTACCAGCGAGCGTGTTGGCATGTGCCAATTGCGTGGCCAATTTGGGTCGCGCCCTGGTAGAAAAAGCTACCAGCGAGCGTGTTGGCATGTGCCAATGGCATGCGTGGCCAATTTGGGTCGCGCCTTGGTAGAAAAAGCTACCAGCGAGCGTGTTTGCATGTGCAAATGGCATGCGTGGCCAATTTGGGTCGCGCCTTGGTAGAAAAAGCTACCAGCGAGCGTGTTGGCATGTGCCAATGGCATGCGTGGCCAATTTGGGTCGCGCCTTGGTAGAAAAAGTTACCAGCGAGCGTGTTGGCTTGTGCCAATGGCATGCGTGGCCGATTTGACCTAGGTTGCATGGTTTGCAAGCCTAGGCGCGGGTGCCATTTTGGCATGGCGTGGCTAGGGCCAAGGCAGAGTGCTTGGCTTGGCGTGACGTGACTAGCGTAGCTAGGGCCAAGGCAGAGTGCGTTTGGCATGGCGCGGCTAGCCCGGGCTAAATGTGGCTGACTCGATTTGTCATTGGCACGGAGGTGCGGCTAGCATGGTTGGCATGCTTTGGCGCGTTTGGTGTGGCTGGCATGATTTTCCATTGGCACAGAGGTGCGGCTAGCTTGGGCTAGGTGTGGCTGGCATGATTTGTCATTGGCACGGAGGTGCGGCTAACATGGTTGGCATGCTTTGGCGCGTTTGGTGTGGCTGGCATGATTTGCCATTGGCACAGAGGTGCGGCTAGGTCCAAGGTAAGTGTGTTTGACTTGGCGTGGTGTGATTAGCGTAGCTAGGTCCAAGGCAGAGTGCATTTGGCATGGCGCGGCTAGCTTGGGCTAGGTGTGGCTGACATGATTTGCCATTATCACGGAGGTACGGCTAACATGGTTGGCATGCTTTGGCGCGTTTGGTGTGGCTTGCATGATTTGACATTGGCACAGAGGTGCGGCTAGGGCCAAGGTAAGTGTGTTTAGCTTGGCGTGGTGTGATTAGCGTAACTAGGGCCAAGGCAGAGTGCATTTGGCATGGCGCGGCTAGCTTGGGCTAGGTGTGGCTGGCATGATTTACCATTGGCACGGAGGTGCGGCTAACATGGTTGGCATGATTTGGCATGTTTGGTGTGGCTAGCATAGCTAGGGCCAAGGCAGAGTGCGTTTTGCATGGCACGGCTAGCTTGGGATAGGTGTGGCTGGCATGATTTTCCATTGGCACGGAGGGGAATTAGGGTTTATTTCGTTGTAACCCTAATTTGAAAATATACCCCCTATTAATTACTGACTACATGCATTAAATGTTCTAATCAATGTGTCATCGGTGACATTAGGTTATTCGGGGTTTTACGATTTTACCCTTTGTCTAAAAACCACCATCAACATTAAGTCCCCTGCTTAGCTCGGAATAGGAGCTTTGTTGCGAGGTTCAGCATAAGATGGTGACAAATTATCAAAATCAAATTGTAAAGAGAATTGAGGAGGCTTGTCTGACCTTTTATAAATAGGATTCGGAATCCTTGCCTCTGGCAGTTTTGCACAAATTGGGAAGTCAGCGTCACTAAGAGACAGGAAGCTGGCCGGCATTGAGAAGTTGACGCGAGTTGGGAAACTGAGTGTGCTAGATGGTGGGACCGGCGCAAGGTAGGGAAGCTGAGCGTGCTAGCTGGCGCGACTTTGGCGGTCCTTGGGAAGTTGGCGCAATTGGTGGGACCGGTGCAACTTGGGAGACATTGGGAAGTTTGGCGCAATCGGTGGGACCGGTGAAACTTGGGCGGCATTGGAAAGTTGGGCGTCCTTGTGAGCCCGCACGATTTTTGGTAAAGTGAAATCCTTCCCTATTTCAGAATCTTCATGCCCATATATATAAAATCCCTTTATCTCATCTTGCACCTTATTCCTTTCATCCTTTCCTACTAGCGGCAGAGTCACAAAGAAAAACCGGCTTCCAGGTATGTCTTCCAGTACTTCTCTTGTTTCCATTTTCATGTAGGTGCAAACCCTAAGAATAGGCGTTTTTCTTTATAATCCTTGCAATGATATTGCGCATATAATTTCTTGGCGTGCTTCTTGTAGAAAATATTGTATGTATGCACCCAAGGGAAATACTGCATATATTATTCGAAACCGTAGGAAAGTGATCCATGTATAATTTTGAACCCAAAGAAGGATACTGTAGACGCACTTAAGCCCGTATAGAATACTGCTGTTGATGGTGGTTTTTAAACAAGGGGTAAAATCGTAAAACCCCATGACCTAGTGTTACCCGCAACACATTAACTAAGAGCATTTAACTCAGGTGTAAATAATTAATAGGGGTAATTTTTCAAAATACCATATTAGGGTTTTCGACACGTAACCCTAATTCCAAAACCAAGCCGCACACTGCACGCACCATGGCAACAATGCCAAACCAAGCCGCACACTCGCGCACCATGGCAACAATGCCAAACCAAGCCGCACACTCGCGCACCATGGCAACGATGCCAAACCAAGCCGCATACGGCGCACCATGGCAACAATGCCAAACCAAGCCGCACACTGCGCACCATGGCAACGATGCCAAACCAAGCCGCATACTGCACACCATGGCAACGACGCCAAAACCAAGCCGCACACTGCGCACCATGGCAACGACGCCAAAACCAAGCCGCACACTGCGCACCATGGCAACGATGCCAAACCAAGCCGCACACTCAAGCACCATGGCAACGACGCCAAAACAAAGCCGCACTCAGCCGCACCATGGCGTGACGACGCCAAAACCAAACTACATATCGCACTCATTAGCAACCATGCCAAACCAAGCCGCTATGCCATTGGCACATGCCAAATATAGCGCCCTAGGCTTGCAAAACGTGCAACTAGGTCAACATGGCCGTACGTGCCATTGGAACATGCCAACACGTACCACAAGCCATATTTCCAAGACGCTATGCCATTGGCACATGCCAAATATAGCGCCTAGGCTTACAAACCATGCAACCTAGGCTAAGTCGGCCACACATGCCATTGGCACATGCCAACATGCTCGCGGTAGCTTTTCCTACCAAGGCCACGGCCTTCTAACGGCCACGCATGCCATTGGCACATGCCAACATGCTCATTGGGTAGCTTTTCTTACCAAGGCCACGGCCTTAACGGCCACGCATGCCAACATGCTCATTGGTAGCTTTTCCTACCAAGGCCACGGCCCTAATCTGGCCATGCATGCCATTGGCACATGCTCGCTGGTAGCTTTTCCTACCAAGGCCACGGCCCTAACGGCTACGCATGCCATTGGCACATGCCAACATGCTCGCTGGTAGCTTTTCCTACCAAGGCCACGGCCCTAACGGCCACGCATGGCATTGGCACATGCCAACATGCTCGCTGGTAGCTTTTCCTACCAAGGCCACGGCCCTAACGCCACGCATGCCATTGGCACCGCCAACATGCTCGGCCGGTAGCTTTTCCTACCAAGGCCACGGCCCTAACGGCCATGCATGCCATTGGCACAAGCCAACATGCTCGGCCGGTAGCTTTTCCTACCTAGGCCACGGCCTTAACGGCCACGCATGCCATTGGCACATGCCAACATGCTCGCTGGTAGCTTTTCCTACCAAGGCCATGGCCCTAATGGCCACGCATGCCATTGGCACATGCCAACATGCTCGCCGGTAGCTTTTCCTACCAAGGCCACGGCCCTAACGGCCACGCATGCCATTGGCACATGCCAACATGCTCGCTTTTCCTACCAAGGCCACGGCCCTAACGGCCACGCATGCCAATGGCACATGCCAACACGCTCACGGGTAGCTTTTCCTACCAAGGCCACGGCCCTAACGGACCACGCATGCCATTGGCACATGCCAACATGCTCATTGTAGCTTTTCCTACCTGGCCACGGCCCTAACGCCACGCATACCATAGGCACATGCCAACATGCTCGCCGGTAGCTTTTCCTACCAAGGCCACGGCCCTAACTACCACGCATGCCATTGGCACATGCCAACATGCTCGCCGGTAGCTTTTCCTACCAAGGCCACGGCCCTAACCATGCATGCCATTGGCACATGCCAACATGCTCATTGGTAGCTTTTCCTACCAAGGCCACGGCCTTAACGGCCACGCATGCCATTGGCACATGCCAACATGCTCATTGGTAGCTTTTCCTACCAAGGCCACGGCCCTAATGGCCACGCATGCCATTGGCACATGCCAACATGCTCATTTGGTAGCTTTTCCTACCAAGGCCACGGCCCTAACGGCCACGCATGCCATTGGCACATGCCAACATGCTCGCTGGTAACTTTTCATAACAAGGCCACGGCCCTAACGGCCACGCATGCCAATGGCACATGCCAACATGCTCGCTGGTAGCTTTTCCTACCAAGGCCACGGCCCTAACGGCCACGCATGCCATTGGCACATGCCAACATGCTCGCCGGGTAGCTTTTCCTACCAAGGCCACGGCCCTAACGGCCACGCATGCCATTGACACATGCCAACATGCTCGCTGGTAGCTTTTCCTACCAAGGCCACGGCCCTAACGGCCACGCATGCCATTGGCACATGCCAACTTGCTCACTGGTAGCTTTTCCTACCAAGGCCACGGCCCTAACGACCACGCATGCCATTGGCACATGCCAACACGCTCGCTGGTAGCCTTCATCACCTAGCCGTGGCCCTAATGCGCGCCGGTAGCCTAACTTGCAAGCCGTGCAACCTAGGCCAATTCGACCATACGCGCCACTGGCACATGCCAAAACCCACGCTGGTAGCCTAATTTGCATATCATGCAACCTACCACCAAGGAATTCCGCACATGCCACACACGCCACTAGCAGCTATGGCATTGCCACTTACACTCAACGTATAACCTACCACCAAGGCATTCCGCACATGCCAATGGCACATGCCACACGCGCCACTAGCAGCGCCACTTGCACTCAAGGTGCAACCAACTCTCAAGATATCAACACAAACTGGGGGATGCTTTCTAGGGTTTTGGTTTGGCGGTCACAGCTTGCAGCGTACACTACGCTCACATTACGAAAGCGTGAAAAGGAATAAAGCGGTCAAATAAATGAGGAAATAATGGTGAAAACGTTTTCACCCATAAACACCTTGCGGTTACCACCTCCTCTCATTATTTCACCCTTTACTCTCTTCCTTCATGAGGCCAGGGCACGTTTCAATCTCGACTTGTATAAATAGGTCTTACCTATTTCCACCCAGACAACAAGTCTCGGTCAGGAGAAAAATACAACACTCTCAGAAAAGGCAACTTTGCAAGCTCTCCAAAAAGCTTTCATCTCTTGCAAGCTTCCGAAGCTTCCACTTTCTGATACAAGTCGAGACACTACTCTCCCAGAATTATTCTGGTCTCAACACCTTTCTTTGCTTCCTCCCCAAATCAACCCTTCTCCTCCACTTTGTGACCGAAGCAAGTCCGGAACGGCCATTTCTTGGTTTAGGCCGGACTTGCACAGATTGATCTCTCGAATCTATAAAGTGCTCACGTGCAAGATATTTGTATAGGGTTTGAACCAGCCACTCACCTACCGAAATTACCGAAATCGGCAGAAACGATTTTTACCCATAAACAATCACGATATATAATTTTGAACCACAAGAAAATATCACGTGTGCGTTTTGAACCCATAGAGAATACCGTATATGAATCCCGAAGAAGAATACCGTATATGTGCTTCATATGACTTCGAACCCATAGGAAATATTGCATATATGAAATTCGGTCTGAAAGAAATATCACACGCGTGCAGCTTTGAACCCCGTAGAAAAATGCTCCATACATAATTTTGAACCCGAAGAAGGATACTGCAGACGCACTTGAGCCCGTATAAAATACTGCGTATATAATTTTGAACTCTGAAGAAAATACTGCGTGTGCAGTTTTGAACCCGTAGAAAATACACCCTATTTTTTTTGTTTTCCGGGTTTTCATTTTGTTGGGTGCGATTATGTGTCAGGGAGATAATTTCGTCTTTCTCCGTGTGCAGATATCTCGTTACTAAACTGTTATGAAGAAATCCGACAAGATGTTACCTGAACAAAATTTCGCCTTATCGAAGGATGTTCATAGTTCCAAACCAAACACGGATGATGAATTCTTTGCTAGACCCCTCGCCCCTGCTCGGAAGAATCACCCAGGTTTCATGCCAATTTTGTTAACCAGTGGTGAAGATGAAAAGAAGACACGTTCGGTTCGCCCAGAGAACACCATACGGTTCTGTCTTCATAAAGGGGTATATTCTTCTTCCAACATTGATTTCAGGATGTGTCAAAGCCCATTGCGTTCTTTTGATAGATGGGTTGAGTTTATGGTGAGTAGGGAGCACATAAATACCAACTTGACTCGAGCGCAGATTATTGATGTTGTTAGAGCTTCAGTAAATCTCCATATTAGGAAGGAAATCCCGAGCTTGGTTGCTTTCATCTCCAGATGGTGTTCGGACACCCATACGATCATATGTAGATGGGGTGAAATAACTTTCTCCTCGGAGAGTGTGGCTCTCTTGCTTAATCTTCCGGTAACCGGGAACCTTAATATCCGATTGTCTGAAGGTGAGGAGAAGATGCGGGAAGACCTTGCCGAAGGTGAGGAGAAGTCGAAGGATTCTGTCCGGAAAGAGGATGAAAGGTGCTTTTACAGCTGGGTGGATATCTTAATGGTTTCCCAGACGAGTGAAACCCGAACAGAAGCGGTGATCTTCATGTTGCAAAGCATTTTTGGCTCTCTCAGTTTGTCTAGAGACATTTTTGATGACGGTTACGGCAAGAAGGAAATAAGACCAGAGTTGCTAGTGATTGTTGTGAAGTTAGCAAAAGGTGAAGTTCTTCCCATTGGCAAGCTATTCCTTGGTTCCCCGTATGTGCATCCGGGATCACCTAGTTGCGAACATGCGAGTTTCGAATGGTTTCATGAAAGTGGATTCATATGTGCATGTTGCTTTTCTGCAAGTCTGGCTATGGGAGCACTTTGAGAAGTATGCTCCGAAACCGTTGCCTTCGATTCCCGCGAGTTGGGGTGGCTCCCGAATTCTTCGATGGGTGAACAAGCGTCCAAGAGTTGGAATGAGCTTGGTTAGTCTTCTCGATAAGTCGCATGAAATCAGTTTTCTCCCATGGGAGCCGGTCCATAGGTCGGTGACTCAGATTGACACCTTTGCTTCTGCTCCGATCATGTCTTTATCTTCTGACGGTAACTTGAGTGTTGGTGAAAACTTGTTTATTCAAAGCTGCGTGTCCTGGCTATATGTCGTCTTTCTTCATGGGGTCTTTCCGAATAGCCGCTTACAATATTGACCATGTTTGCTTGCCACATGGGTTTCGATCAAGGGGTGCCTCTTGCTTACCAAATGGTGGTTCCTAAGGATTCATTGCATGCCGCACTCAACGCCGCCCCTTGAGCCGGGTATCCGCCTTCCCTTCTTTCAAACGGGAAGAGTAACTTCGACGACTTTTTGCTATAATGAGTTCTGGTACGATGAGTTCACTATGATCCAAGATTTTGTAAATGGCAAATGGCAAGACTTTTGCCAATGGCAAATCATGTCAGCCACACCTAGCACAGGCTAGCCGCGCCATGCCAAACGCACTCTGCCTTGGCCCTAGCTATGCTAGTCACACCAAACGCGCCAAAGCATCCCAACCATGCTAGCCGCACATCCGTGCCAATGGAAAACCATGCCACCACACCTAGCCCAAGCTAGCCGCGCCATGCCAAACGCACTCCGCCTTGGCACTAACTACGCTGGTCACACCACGACAAGCCAAACACCCTTACCTTGGCCCTATCCGCGCCATGCCGAAGTAGCACCCGCGCCTAGGCTTGCAAACCGTGCAACCTAGGCCAAATTGGCCACACATGCCATTGGCACATGCCAACACGCATCGCTGGTAGCTTTTCTTACCAGGCCGTGGCCCTAATGGCCGAGCATGCCATTGGCACATGCCAACACCCTCGCTGGTAGCTTTTCTTACCAAGCCGTGGTCCTAATGGCCGAGCATGCCATTGGCACATGCCAACACGCTCGCTGGTAGCTTTTCTTACCAAGTCGTGGCCCTAATGGCCAAGCATGCCATTGGCACATGCCAACACGCATCGCTGGTAGCTTTTCTTACCAGGCCGTGGCCCTAATGGCCGAGCATGCCATTGGAACATGCCAACACGCTCGCTGGTAGATTTTCTTACCAGGACGTGGCCTTAATGGCCGAGCATGCCATTGGCACATGCCAACACGCTCGCTGGTAGATTTTCTTACCAAGTCGTGGTCCTAATGGTCGATCATGCCATTGTCACATGCCAACACGCTCGCTGGTAGCTTTTCTTATCAAGCCGTGGCCCTAATGACCGAGCATGCCATCGGCACATGCCAACACGCTCGTTGGTAGCTTTTCTTACCAGGACGTGGCCCTAATGGCCGAGCATGCCATTGGCACATGCGAACACGCTCGCTGATAGCTTTTCTTACCAAGTCGTGGTCCTAATGGCCGAGCATGCTATTGGCACATGCCAACACGCTCGCTGGTAGCTTTTCTTATCAAGCCGTGGCCGTAATGGCCGAGCATGCCATTGGCACATGCCAACACGCATCGCTGGTAGCTTTTCTTACCAGGTCGTGGCCCTAATGGCCAAGCATGCCATTGGCACATGCCAACACGCTCGCTGGTAGCTTTTCTTACCTGGTCGCGGCCCTAATGGCCGACCATGCCATCGTCACATGCCAACACGCTCGTTGGTAGGTTTCATTACCTAGTCGTGGCCTTAATGGCCGTACGCGCCATTGGCACATGCCAAAACCCACACTGGTAGCCTAACTTGCAAACCGTGCAACCTACCACCAAGGCATTTTGCACATGCCACACACGCCACTAGCAGCTCTTGCATTGCCACTTGCGCTCGAGGTGTAACCCGCAACCAAGGCATTCCGCACATGCCATTGGCACATGCCACACGCGCCCCTAGCAGCGCCACTTGCACTCAAGGTGCAACCAACACTCGAGACATCAACACAAACTGGGCGATGCTTTCCGGTTCTTGGTTTGGCGGTCACAAAGATGCATCAGGCACTACGCTCACATAAGAAAGCGTGAATAGGAATAAAGCGGTCAAATAAATGAGGAAATAATGGTGAAAACGTTTTCACCCATAAATACCATGCGGTTATCACCTCCTCCCATTATTTCACCCTTTACTCTCTTCGTTCATGAGGCCAAGGTACGTTTCAATCTCGACTTGTATAAATAGGTCTTACCTATTTCCACCAGACAACAAGTCTCGGTCAGGAGAAAAATATAACACTCTCAGAAAAGGCAACTTTGCAAGCTCTCCAAAAAGCTTTCATCTCTTGCAAGCTTCCGAAGCTTTCACTTTCTGATACAAGTCGAGACACTACTCTCCCAGAATTATTCTGGTCTCAACACCTTTCTTTGCTTCCCTCCCCAAATCAACCCTTCTCCTCAACTTTGTGACCGAAGCAAGTCTGGAACGGCCATTTCTTGGTTTAGGACGGACTTGTACAGATTGATCTCTCGAATCTAGAAAGTGCTCACATGCAGCACATTTGTTTAGAGTTTAAACCAGTTTCTCACTCACCTACCGAATTTACCAAAATCGGCGGAAACGATTTTTACCCATAAACACTTTCCCTTTTTCTTTGTATTTGTTACCACTCTTATATATTTTCCTCATCTCAGATGGACGATCAAGCTAAAAAAGGCTAAAAAATCCTATAGAGCGACACCTTCGCACAATAATGAGGTAAGAAATATCTTTTGTTTAATTTTAACAATATTGTTGCCTCTATTTCTTATCTTTCATTATTCGCGTAGGTGGAAACTAGAACTGTGTGTGCGAAAGGAAAAAGGTGTAATTCGCAGTAAGAAGACTACTTATAAATCCTCTTCCAGGAATCCTCCTAAGAAGAGGAAAGCACCTTCTTCTTCTTCTTCGAGTTCTCAATCAAGCGAAGATGATGATGACAGTATTCTGGGTGAAAGTCCCACCATTAAATCTACAATGGAACTAATATATGGTATCTTTTCTGACTCCATGACAGCAGTTGGAGATGATTCATTAGCTCACACTTGTAAGACCCTTCCGAAGATAATAAAGGCTTATACCTTGGATGATGATTCTCTTCGTGGATATGCCTCAGCTTTGATTCCAAGTTTTCAATATTCGCTTGCTTCTATGGTAATTTTTTATACTTTCGCGATTTCCTTAAGATGACATTATGTGAAAGTTTCTCATGCTTGATTAATAACCTCGTAGGTAGCTCGCTCATCATATGTTGTCTCTTCGGACTATGAAAGGAGGCTTCGCAAGCTTGTATCTAAAAATAATGAACTCAAGTCCCAAGCTTCCACTCACGAGAATGACGTTGTTGATCTTCGCAAGAGGAACCATCAACTTGAAGCTAATGTCTCTTCTTGTACAAACAAGATATCCGATCTTCAAAGGAGGAATGATCAATTAGTTGGTGCGTAATCTTTTACTTCTTTTGCCAATCTGTTTACTCATGTCTTTTGCTCCTATTGTAATTATCTATTCCTGCAGAGATTTACAGCCTTACTGATGAGGCGACCTCTTTATTTCGCTCCGGCCCTCATCCTGTTGATGGTGATATTCTTCTAGAATATCTTAATGATTCTCTAAATAGCTTTGTTGATAACAAGTTGAATACCCTTTCCTTGGAAGAACTTAAGGAGAAGTACCAATATCTTAATGTTCATCATAGGAGTGCTTTATCTAATAGTAATGACTTTAGACATTTCTTTTGAGAATCTAAAGAGAGAAATAAAGCTTTGCAAGACAAGATTAGCACTCTTATCGCTGAGAAGGATCAAGTTGCTCTTAACGGTGCGAAATCTTTAAAGAAATTCCAAGATATTGTTCTTCAAGTTCAAGTGGAAACAGATCGAGCTTTAAGTGAGAGGGACGTTCTTATTGAAAGAGGAAATATGATTCGTTCTTGACTTCTCATAGAAAGTGATGTCGAATTTGACTAGGCTGCTAGAGTCTTAGATAATTCTAGAAATGACTTAGCTGTGAATGTTATCCTTGAGTCAGATCATTCTTCTTTGATTAAAGATATTATTTCCAATAGTGAAGGTCGTTCATCATGCCTTTCAATTTGTTGTTTCTTGATTAATTTTTCGTAAGTGGCATTAACCTTCTTATTTTCTTTGGCAGTGGTTGAGAAAGAACTTCGTAGCCAAATTCAGGAGATGGAATCAAAGATTGCCACTGATAAAGTTCTGGAGGAGAAGCTTGTCACACGCGATTCTAAATATCGCAGGCTAAAGAAATAATTTGCTACCACCATTTCCAATAATAGTAAAGATGCAATTAGCGTCCGTGATGCAGCAATTAGGAAAATCTGTGCTGAGAATGGCATTCCCCTTTCAAAGTATAAGCTTTCTGATGTTCCTCCTAATGAAGTAACTTCTGACATCTCTGGTAGTGAAAAAAAAAGATGAAGAATATGAGGAGATCGATGAAGAAGATAATGAATCTCAAGCTAATGGTTCTGAGTCTGATGAAGATAGCGCAGGCCAGAAGTAGCTTCTTTGCTCTTGAAGATCTTTTCTGTCTTGTCGCGCATGTAAAACTTTTATTAATTCTCCATTCGTCAAATATTGGCTTCTGAAAACTGCTTCTTCAATGTAATCTTTTTGAATATTTGGTATTCCTTGACTGTATATTCTCCTTGTTATATACCTGTATAGAAAACCTCATTTTCCAGCACATGAAATTAACTTGGGATAATATCCTTTTAAATGAGCATGCATAAGTCTATCATGTGGGGGAGAATAACACCCTTCTAAATGTTTGCATTCCCATACTTGCCTCTGGTATTCGACAGCAGATGATTGAATGAAGCTAAGGAGTAATTATTATAATAAATGTATATATTTTTTTTGCGTCATAGTACGTCTTGTTATTATATATTAGTTTATATATCTTACGCACGTTGATATTTTCCCATCACTTTACCTTTCTCCCTCTTACAATTTTACCTCTGTTTTTTGCCTCAGCTATGTTCTTCGCATTACCATGTGAAATTCTCTTGTGAGAACTTCTCTTTGTCGTATTACCATGCGAATGTATTCACAAGTTATATGCATCATGCAAAACAATAATTATTAGCTTCTATAATATTTTTCTCATGAGGTATTATTTAGCCTTCCTATTTAAAGGTCTTATTTTGCCTAGTGTATGATATTGCTCTGCGACGAAATCAAAGGACGTCCTTACGCTTTCGCGCAGTGACCCATTGATCCCGCCTTATCATCTTCTTGTATTATTGCCTCTTCAGGTTTTATTGTTGCGCAAATATGACAAGTCTTAATACTCCCTTGAGTAAAAAGTCTCATAATATTTGTGTCTTTTGACACAATTCATCTCCCTAATGGAGGGTGTCGTCCTTCTATTCCCCCTGATTGCCCCTTTAAGGAGGCATACCCGTACCGGGTTAGGGTGGGCTCCTCCCATCCAGTGATGCAACAACCAGTTATTTTTGCGGCCTCTTGTCCCTCCACCGATATGGATTATGGTTACAAGACCGCACCCTAAGTGGGGTTTCTTCGGACCGAGTGCATCATAGTCAAGACTTGTCAAGAGCGACCAGGTACGCTCCAGACGCCCCAGGCACCCTTGACTCAACCGTGTACCTCGGCGCCTTGATCGAGTTTCTGCACTCCTTAGGAGAGACCTTGTCACCTTAATCTTTCGATTTAGGCACCTCTCCTGGATGGGTTTTTATTTCACCCCAAATCTCCATGGATTAAGCTCCACGGTCTGTGTAGCTTTCACTTGAGCCATGCTAACTAGCTTCTGAATTATGACGCGCGTTAGGTCTTATTGTTGCCTCTTTCTGTATGTGAACTAGGGTGCACGCCACAATCAGATAGCTAGGCTCCTTGGTTGGAGTCTTTATTTCTGATGCCTTGTATTAAGGTCTTATTGTGAAGTCTTATTTTTGTCTTTTCCTTGTATAATATTATTATAATGAAAAAGATTTCTTCAATTGCATTCTTATTTTTGGTTAATACAACTCTGACCACATCTTTCGCATGGCTGATAGGTGATTCATAGAAAACTGTTACATCTGGGATAAGTTGCTTATTTCTTTCGCTTTATGTGCCTCTTTGAGTTCGCTTATGCTATCGAATACATTCATGCGTATTCGTTCCATTTCTTCTGGCGTACGAATATTGTCGTATAGGCCATATTTTGTTAGGTACACCTGATTCCATAGTTCATCACACTACGCCAAAACATCCGATTTGGGATGGATATACGCGTTGCAAATGAATTTCACCAACGCTAATATCTCTTGGGAATATGGCATAGCAAATTTTGGTGCAACGCCAAAATCCGTTAGTCAAATTAATTTGTGCAACGTATATAAGCGTTGGTAAAATAGATTACCAATGTTTGTTGAGCAACGGATTCTTTAATTTGTGCAACGGTTACAATAATTTAGGCAACGTATTACTCTAATTTGAGCAACACTTATATACGTTGCAAACCCATTTACAGATAAAAAAAAATCCGACGATAATTCCAGGTGAAAAATAAAATTCCGACGATAATTCCGACGGATTTCTGCACCTTAAAATATATTTTGCACATTCATATACCATTGTAGATCAATTTAAAGACCCAATACAATCCATCAAGATATATTCATATATATCAGCTTGTAATAAATATATGAATCAGCATGTAACAGATAAACTATAATAAACCATATAATTATTAGGTTGATTTAAGATAAATACGGTCACGAATCCATGTTTCTGAATTTGACAATATGAATTAGTTCATAAGAATACCTTCAGTTGTTTACATACACGTTGTATCAGAAGTACTACTGGTTTAAGAGCATTAAAATCAATATCCCGGAATTATATGGAAGTTAAGGTTAATGGTAAAATTCAGTGTGTGAATGAGAGATAACACAGAACCTGGCACCTTATATGGAAACATGACCTGCAATTGCTTCACAAAATTTCTGGGCCGGCATCGCCATCATCGACTGAGCACATCTGTATAAGTATCAAAGAGAAAAAAGTTTGCTATAACCACCAGAATATATGTGCACTACCAATCCCACCACCGGCAGCTATGAATTATTATTACTAAGCTTTGAAGACAAAAAAATCTAACTGAAAACAATAATTTTCACGCTCGTATAAAACACGATGCGGAAAATAAACTCAAACCTTAGTCCTTGAGATTCTGATAGAATCGAGCAAGTTCAGTGTAGTTTGAGGCAGTTAATCAACTACAAAAATCAATTCAGAAATAAAATCAGATAGGAATGGTTAATCAAGTGTTGTTGGATGTTGCTTCAGATAGATTCAAATGTTGCAATACTCATTGGCATGATTTATGCAAGTTTTCATATTGTTTACCTTAGACACAATAAATCTGAAAAGCAAAACTAGAGGATAAATACCTCTGCACAGGATCCTGTACTTCAGTAATAAGCTTCCCACTTTATGGACATGATATTCAAAATGTTGGTCAGGAGCTGGTCATTATAATGTCATCACCCTGCTTGTCACAGGCCTTGGCTGACCTCCAAAGTGAACATTCCGTCGAGGAGCGATTGAGAGCGTCAAGTATATAAAAGTGAAAGAAAAAAAAGGAAATAAAAAAGCTGAATAATTCAAAATAATATCTTTGCTGCGTGCATATAGAAAGGTCCTAAGTGAGGCACTTGTGGTTCTCTCTGTTAGTAACTAAACTGTGATTATTCATTGGCATTATTTATGCAAGTTTGACCTGATTTACGAAATATTAACTTAGATCAATTCAATTTGAATCTATCTGAAGCAAATCAGATAGGAATTGGTGAGGATTCAAATGCATACCTTTCAAAAACAATCAGATAGGAACATCAGCCGGTTAGCATGGAATTTAAACAACAACTCTTCAATACCCCAAATGCATTACCAACAAAATCACCCAACCTACACCCATCATCTCTACTGAATCATCTTTTGGCCCTCATCCAAGCCCTCTAACCAGTCAACCGAAACATCTCACCATCCTGCCCAGTATTACAGTGACCGGTCAATGGTCAAAGTCAACACTCGGTTAATGGTTAAAGTCAACTCTCAGTCAGTCAAAGTCAACCGTTGGTCAACTGTCAAAGTCATTGCATGTCGCACCTCCAGTCAGTTTTCAGTCTTTTTGCCAGCAAAGCTACTAACTAATTTCCAGCCAAATATTCTTCCGCACTGCCAATCAATTCCCAGCTAAGTACTCAATCGCCTTGCCAGCCAGTCTCTACCCGTGCAGCCAATCCAGTCTGCCAGCCAGCATCCATCCATACTGTCAGCCATTATGCCTGTCAACCATCAATCTAGTCTGCTAGCATGTAGAATTTACCATGGAAGCATGAATGTGCAGTTTCATGCAGAAATCATCATGGAGGCATAAATGTTCAATCCATCATGTAGAATTAACACAAGGAGGCATGCAAGGAAAGTTTCATGCGGATTAATGCCAGGAGGCATTCAAAGCCAGCAAGTGCGTAATTAAAACATGAGGGCGCTTCATGCGCTTTCAGCAGAATTGATTCCAAAGATGCATGCAAGCGCTTCATGCACTGATCTCACCAGGCATGCGGGCGGTTTCATGCATAATTGATTGCATGGGATATTAATGCCATTTAAGGCCATTTCGAAATTAGGTTCTAAAACTGTATAAATGGAGATGCCCTGAGAGAAAAAAGAGGGTAGCCAATACATGAAATGAAAAATGTAATTCTATTATAAATAAAATCACTCCCCAAAGGGATTCGCCCGTGGACGTAGGCAAACCATGCCGAACCACGTTAAACATGTGTCTCTTTATTTGTTATTCAATTCGTCTCCCAACCCAAAATACACACCAAATCATCTATTCATCGTATTTCGTGCCTAGAATTTATTTTGGGTACAAACAATTTCAATAACCTCATCTCTCTTATTTATAACCCAAACGATATAACCGCCCCGTGTTTCAAAGAGAAGTTAATACTGAGAGTGGGAAACGTGCCCTAAGGATAGGGAGAAGTTAATGAAGAGAGTGGGGTTGACTGTGAAGACAGTTTTCCCCAAACTTTGACCATTAAATCAAATCTTGGAGAAAGGGGAAAAATTGTATACACATAATCCATCACTCTCCACGTGTCTAAGGGATTACACATGGAGAACACACATCTTGGAACATCAATACGCGATGTCACGTACCAACAACCAAGGGGCATCCGACATCAGTACGTGTTCATCTTCGAACTAATCCAACAGCTAGGGATCAGAGGGCACTGAAGAAACGAGACACCGTGAAGCACTGAAGAGCACCCAAGGATCCACTTTATCCCATCTTGAGGAGGATCTAAGATCAACGGCGAGGATTAGATCAACTAACACGGATGTGACGGGAGCCGCAGACAACTGTCGGGCGTGTGTGGACAACCCAAGCACCCGCATTAAATGCTCTGAACACAGTGTACGTGTCAGCCAACCTGTGGAGGAGAAAGATGTGACCCATCGTCACCAGGCATAACCGATGGGGGCATCGGTGGAAGACGAAGACACCAGCGGTATCAGCACAAAGAAAAAGAGGATAATGTGGCAGTCGACCTTAGCAGTGGACCCCACGTGCCATCCCTATAAATACCCCTCTTCACTAAGTGTGAAGGGGTCGACCAGTTTCTAGTAACTAGAGAGGAAGATAGAAAAGAATGATAGGAAGAGTAAGTATGAATCATATTTCCCCTTTAAGCATCGTTATTCAGTCATTCGACTATTTTTGTAACTCCACAATACATAGTGAAACACCAATCCCGTGGATGTAAGCCTTAGTGCTGAACCACGTAAATACTGTCTTATTTACATTTCAGCACCGTACTTTCTGTTATTAGTATTATCCTTTATGATATGTGCATCGTAACCACGTAGAATCGCAGATTTGACCCCCCCCCTTGACTAGACAATGACGAGTCCGAAGACTCTGAGTCGATGAGTCATCGTATTTAGTATCGTTTCATTTCTGTTCTATTCTTACAACGTTAGTATATACAATGCGAATATTGTTTGTGAACTCAAGGATGCCATCGTAATTCCAGTGTTCACACTAAGAGAAAATTCGGGGAGAAATTCACTCCATGTCTTCCTGCAATCACACGTATCATAGTTGCAGCGAAAGAGGAAAAAAAAAATCGGTTGTCTTGTCGTCTATTAATATTGACACGGGAGGACATTGTACAGTGACCCATAAAAAGTGACTAGGCAAAACAAGATGTAAATAAGCTCCATATGCTAATTTAGAGCTGTCAACGGGGCAAGCTAGGGTCAACCCGGCCCTAGCTTGACAAGCCATGGACGGGTTAGGGTCAGCCCTAGCCCTAGTACTGTTCATGTACAAGTCCAAAACCCCAATCCTAGCCCTAGATGGGTTGCGGGTTGGCTTGTAAAATGGGATTGATGAAACATAAAATCACTTAAACGTATAAAAACTCAGTGGGTAGAGAGATTCGAACTCATCCCACCTTGGTTCATATCTAAAAACTATAACCACTCTTCCATTTCGTGGTTGTTGATTACTTTTGCTTGTTATTTTATATATAATTGTATATTTATGTTGGTCAACGCTTTACAAAATGCTAAGAAAGCACTCACTACTCCGTAACCCTAAATTAAAAAATGAAATTTGGATTGTATTAAATCATTTAAGGAATATATGAACTTCGATTTCTAGCACAAAACCCTAAAATCATCCTAAAATTACTAAATTAGAAACTTAAAATTCCTAAACTAGTAACTCACATGAAATTGACGGGTTGGCGGGTAACCCGCGGGTTGACCCTAGCTTGTCTTGTTTTTACTAGGGCTAGATATGACAACCCTAACCCGGCTGGTTTAGACAACGGGCCAAGCCAAGCATGGTTGAAACAAGCCAAGCTAGGTCCAACCCGCGGGCCGGTTAGAAATTGACAGCTCTATGCTAATTACACTAGTTGTAAAAATCTTTCATCTCAAATAGCCCCTACCAAGAATTGAAAAGTTTGTTTTAGAATTTACAATGAGGCGGAAACAAGAAAATCACAAAAGAGAAAAACTGTGTTGATGCCTTCATTTCATCAACTGATTTTGATTTGATACAAATTAACCCACATCATGGCGTCCACTTTGTTTTAGCTCCAGCTGCTTCTGATCATGTAAAGTACCCACTTACTGTTACATAGAGTTGCAAAGATGTAAACCGCCCAATTGCACTCATGCTGCACAACCACTTCAAAAATAACTGGAAGGAGACATCAGGTAACCTGCAGGAGAAACAAGTGGAAATGAAAACCCAGCGCAAGTAACATCAGGTATATGTATGCGTTTTTGAAGGAAGAAAAATGAAACGGAGTGCGGAGAAACTGCACAAAAATAAAAAGAGAAATTTATCCAAAATGAGATCATCAAATTTATTAGCTCTTCAACATCAGAAGGATCTCCTTGTTGCTCGTCTCTTTGAATAAAATCAATATAGAGTTCCTTAAGGAAATGGAGGGATTTCAAATCGTAAGCCAATGACCCCTTCAATTGAGGGCAATGGAAGACGACTAATTTACAAACACAAGTCCATCCTCCCAAATCTGGCAGAAACTTCAGAACTGGGCAATCTACTAAAACCAATGTCTGAAGAGAACTGTTATAGAGTTCAGGGCCAGGCAGAGCAACCACGTTTTCATTCTCATCATAATTTACCCGGAAGCCTTGAAACTGATTACACTCTTTAATCAGCTGCATTTGAAGATTACCATTGTTTTGGAGTATGCTTAGTGGGAAGAATACAAGCTCCTCTATATTTTCAAAGAAAAGAGATGTAAGAGAGGTTAGGCAGTTTCCAATTGAGTTTAACAATTTGCTGCCGATGTTTTCTAATTTCAACTGCTACAGTTTAGGAAAGGAAGGAATTTCAGACAAGCTTTTGCATCCGTTGATGTTCAGATACTGAAGGAAAGGATGGGAATAACACAACTCTTTTAGAAGAAACATACCAGTAAGACTGAGTTGAGTAACGAAGAAAATCCGCCAACATCACTCATCAAAGACATTCTTTTGAGAGTAAGAAACCTTAGTTCTTGAAGCTGCCCAATAGCCGCTGGAAGTTGTTTAATTTCTCTGCAGTTTCCGAATTCCAAGTATTCCAACTTTGGAAGACAAGATGATACACACAACCATGTGGGAAGTTCACACCCCATGAAGTTAAGGATATTCAACCTTCTCAAACTAGTGTTAGGCTGGACGCTGGAGAGCTACGAATACTTGAAAAATGCACGACTTCCGGTCCCAAGTCATGCCCAACATTTCTTCATCCCAACGTAGTTGCAATATACGAAGGTTTTGTTTTCCCTTCAAGTTTGCTCTCTCAGCATCTACTGGGTCATTATTAGGTGATATGTATATTATTCTATATTGTATATATGGTTACTAATAGGTTAGTTAGGAAAGATATTATTTTGTGTGATTATGCTAACCGGATCTACCTATTTAGTCTTGGAAGAAACCATTTGTATCTTCAAGCTTTTCAATAATAAGAAATCTTCATATTCTCTACTTTGTCGTTTCATGGCATCTGAGCCGGGAAAGACTCAACCTAATTAAATTCAAATCAGAAAATTGTGTTTAAGATTAGCACCATGACTTGTGTAGCTAATGTAGCGATCATAACTCCGGTGGGGGGACTTTATCGTCTCAAGATCGACTAGGTATTGATAATAGTCTTACTGATACCCAATGGGAAACCATTGTGGAAATGCTTAAAAATTCGAATAATGATTTGAAGATTTCTGGTAAATGGATACTTGATACAGGGGCTTCACGACACATGACAGGAACTAAAGATTTTTTGTTTAAGACTCATAAAATATGGTTTTCCTCCATAAAGCTTCCGAATGGCACATATTCTCATGCTCCATGCGAAGGCACTATGGTGTTTGGAAACAATATGAAATTATTCCGTGTTTTACTAGTTCCTGATCTTCACTGCAACTTGATTTCTTTAGCATGTTTAATTAAAGATTTGAGATGTATTGTCACTTTGACTGATAAATTATGTGTGATACAGGATCGCATTACGAGGACGGTGATTGGTGTAGGTGAGGAACGAGACGGGGTCTATATCTTCCATAGTGGAACGCTCATTACTGCAAATCGCGTATCTGCTGGAGAAGATTATTGTTTGTGGCATAGATGTTTAGAACATGCGTCTAATAAGGTTGTTTCTTTACTTCCGGGTATGAATAAAGTTGATTATCAGAAATTTCTTAATGAACCGTGTGATATTTGCTTTAAAGCTAAACAAACTCGGACTACTTTTCCGGTTAGTGAGAATAAAGCTGATGACTTCTTCAATTTAGTTTATTGTGATGTGTTGGGTCCTTATCGTACTCCATCTTCTTGTGGTGAACATTATTTTCTTACCATTGTCGACGATTACTCTCGTTGTGTTTGGGTTTATTTGATGGCACATAAAACCGAGGTGGTGCAACATTTTCAGAATTTTTGTGCTATGGCTAAGACACAATTCGATAGACATGTTAAGAAGGTACGCAGGGATAATGGTACAAAATTTCTTCCACTGATTCCATTTTTTTCTAAACAAGGTATAGAATTTCAAACTTCATGTGTGGATACACCACAATAGAATGGACGAGTTGAACGCAAACATCGTCATATATTGAATGTGGCGCGTGCTTTACGATTTCAAGCCAATTTACCTGTTCGGTTTTGGGGTGAATGTATCTTAAGTGCTGCTTATATCATTAATCGCACGCTTACTCCCTTGCTAAATGGTAAAACTCCATATAAATTGTTATACGGAAAGTCTCCTATTTATAAAAATATTCGAGTATTTGGATGTTTGTGTTATGCAAGTGTTGTTTCTCGTGATCGAAACAAGTTTAATCCACGAAGTCAACGTTGTATGTTTGTTGGCTATCCATATGCTAAAAAGGATTGGCGATTATTTGATTTGGAAACGAAACTCCTAGTTGTCTCTGCCGGAATTCGATCGGGATTAGCCGAAATCTCGATGTCTCAGACAAGAATTTAATTTACAGAGAGAGTTCAGATCAGAATTTAATTTACAGATAAATATACAAACTTTAAGAAGTTTCAAATCCATTGCTACAATCAATTTAACATAATACATGGAATAATTTAACATAGGCTGTCCAATCCTCAAATTCCAGACCGATACAATTTCTCCCTGATCGATTATAACTACCCACTACCAAATCCAACCAATTTAACCAAAAACATTTGAGATTGATAACCCAATTTCTAGATTACTAAGAAAAAGCAACCCCAAATTATTAGGGTTTCTTCAAACACAAAATAAAATTTCAAAATCGATTAAGCTGAACTGAACTTTGAATTTTGATTTCACCACCAAAATATTGATTACGGAGTATGGACTTTACGGTGAAGGAGAGTATGCATGTAATGGTTGCTGTAATGGATGATGGATGAAAAAAATATGGTGTTTGTAATGGAAGAAAAGAATGTAACGAAGAAAGAGGTAAAAGAAAATATGAAGATGGGGGCGCTGGTTTTGACTTCAGACACGTAAGTGCATAGGTGTCCCATTAAAAATATGCCATCAATATATTTAATTAAGAGATTGTTCAAAATTAAGCACTACGGAAATTTGAACGGTATCTCGCCGGAATACCGGTATCTCGGACCTGGCCGAGACATCCCGAGACACGAAATTAACTACCTTTTTGTGTCTTGTGATGTAATTTTCTTTGAAAACAAATTTTCCTACACGTCTGTTCTGTTAGAAAGTAATAATGAAGACTGCACGTTGGAGTTGAATAATTTTTCTACGCAACAAACAGGATTGTTAGAAAACAATGTAAGGAGGAATGATTTTTCTAGTAGAGCCACTGACAAATATATATGGTGAAAAATGGCATCCTTTCAAAAATATGCCCGAAGGCCGCCCGAAATTTTGGGACGTTTTTGTTATTAGATTTATGATAATCATCGAATATCATCACAAAATTTAATACTCATAAGCAAATTTTAATACTAATCACACCTATCGTTAATGTGGTTAGTCAAATAGTTCATTTTGTTTAAAAACCAAGTTTAGTCTAAAATTTTAAAGCTGATTTTATAATTTTGGGATTCTAGGGAGGACAACTGTCCTCCCTAGTCTCCTAGACTATTCTACAATACCCGGATTCCAGCTACTAATCATTCAGGTGGTAGTCAAATAGTCAGAAATGTGTCAGCAGCTTCAGGAGACTATTCAGTCTCGCCTGTTATCTCTTCACAGATTTCGTTTGACAGTACTAATCATTCAGGTGGAAATCAAATAGACAGAAGCATGTCAGCAGCTTCAGGGGACCATTTAGTCTCTCCTGCTATCTCTTCAAATAGACAGAAGTGTGACAGTACCCACCAGAATTTGTCAGGTGGAATTTTAGAACCTGCTGTCTCTTTACAGACGGTGCCAGATGGAATATAAGAAAATGTCTCACCTGTTGCTCCCCCTCCCATAATGTGTCCGGCGACATTTTTGTCTCATATGACAATGAAGATCCGCAGTATTTATCAAGTGGTATAGATGGTTTTATCTCGTCCGGTGTTGGTTCTCAACACATGTCAAGCCAATTTGTATCTGACAGAGCTCGGATATCTGACCAGAGGTTGTCGGAAGTTGTTCTTTCTGAAAATCATGAAGCTATCAGTGACAATACTCATGACACGGGAGTCCGACGAAGTGCTCGGTCCAAGGTTCCTAATACTCGATTAAGGGATTATGTCTGTAATACTATTGATGCAATAGACCCCGGATCCTCCACTCCTCACTCGTCAACGTCTTCAGGTACGCCTTATCCCATCTCTAATTATGTGTCTTGTGCAATTTTTTTTGCTAATCATACTCGTTTTTTGGCGGGGTTACTACACTTAAAGAACCTACCAGTTATGCTGAAGCCGATCGTCTTCCTTGTTGGCATGTAGCCATGTCTAAGGAAATTAGTGCTCATGACAAGAATGGCACGTTATCTGTTACTGATTTGCCCACCGGAAGAAGGCTATTGGTTGTAAATGGGTTTACAAAATTAAATATAATTATGATTGTAGTGTCGAGTGGTATAAGGCTCGCTTGGTTATTTTCGGTAATATACAAGTTGAAGGTGTGGATTATCATGAGACATTTGCTCCCGTAGCTAAAATGTTTTCTGTTAGAACATTTTTAGCCGTCGTTGTTGCTCGTGATTGGGAGTTACATCAAATGGATGTTCACAATGTTTTTCTACATGGGGATCTTGATGAGGAAGTATATATGCAACTTCCTCCAGGATATTCGACTACTTCTCCTGGTAAGGTATTTCGACTCATAAATCTTTGTATTGCCTTCGTCAAGCTCCTCGTAATTGGTTTTCTCCTCGTTGACTTTTGATTTGTACAATCTTATGTTGATTATTCTCTATTTACCCTACGACGAGGTGAGAATTCCATTAATGCTCTTGTTTATGTGGATGATTTAATTATTGCTGGGTTTAATTCTACTACTATTACTATTTTTAAAGCATATTTAAGCCGTTGTTTTCATATGAAAAACTTGGGAAATCTCAAGTATTTTCTTGGTAGTGAAATGTCTCGAGGAGCTGATGGTCTGTTTTTATCTCAACGGAAATACACCTTGGATATTTTATCTGAGACTGGACTTGGAGCCAAACCAGATTCTTCACCCATTGATCAACATCATCGTTTGTCTCTAGATGATAGACCTTTGTATTCCGATTCATCCCAGTATCGTCGACTTATTGGATGTTTGATATGTTTAACCATAACACGTCCTGAATTGTGTTCTCGGTGCATGTTTTGGCTCAATTTATGCAGTCTCCTCAGGTGTCTCATTGGGAAGTTGCTCTTCGAGTTCTTCATTATCCTAAGGGCCATCCGGGTCAAGGAATTGTTTTACGCAGGAATAGTGCTTTTCAGCTTACTGCTTATTGTGACTCTGATTGAGCCTCCTGCCCTCTTAGTCGTCGTTCGCTTACTGGTTACTTTATTTTCTTGCGAAGCTCACCTATTGATGGTATTTATCAATGATGTTGTAGTAATAAGGGTTGTCGTTCACTCGGACTTGAAGAGATTGATTTTAAGAATTAATAAAAGAAAATATATACAAAATGTGTCACGGGATGAAGAGTTTACTGGGACTCCGGATTTTACTGACTTTCATATTCAAGTGGTTCGAAAATTAATCCTAGGCAATTATAGCTCAAAATAAAAGAAACACTAACTCTATTCTTTGCCAAAGTAGATTTCATAAAACATTATCCGTAAAGTCGTAAGCATGACGCATCAAAAGTAATTTAAACTAAGCATGCGACATCGAGACAAAATAACAAATAATTAATAGAAATCATAAATCATTAATAATCGGTGCAAAAAGTAATTAAGGAATTAATTTAATTTACCACATGATGAAATTCAACTCCGTCCGTCGTCCCAGAGATGGGGTTTAGCTCATCATGTTGGAAACACGCTCAAAATATGATTTTATTGCTCAAAGGTGCTTACAAATGATGAAAAGGAGAGATATCAAATAAAAACCGGGTTTGTAACAGATATAAGTGTTACAAACCTAATTGTTACAGAGAGCGATAACACCTTTCTGTCGCTGTTACTATTCATTTAAGTCTGCCTCCAACTACGACCCACAAGCGCGAGTCTTTTACACTGTTGAAGAACGACGGTTTCTGGCCGTCTGTTCTTCGTGTTCTTCAGTTCAGCAGCAGCAGAAGCTTCTCTCTGCAACTTGATTTTTTCTTCTCTGTGATGGTCCAAACTTGCCCCAAACTCTCCATAACCCTTCATTGATCAACCAGAAACTATTTATAACCCATCAGAAGCAAAATATTACGCTCATTACTCCAGAGAATCCTCATTTACTCGGTATCAAAAATATTGTTCTCGGAAAATATTCTTTCCATTTTTTGTAGCAGCACGCGCCTGCCCGATGAAATATATCCTTTTTTATCTCTTACACACTCCTGGTTGTTGCTCGAGCCAACTAGCATGCATAGAACACGTTGAAAAACACCAAAACTCATGCAAGGCTGTGTACGAGTACGTGTTGCTCTGTGAACTTCTCGCGACAATTCCAGCCAAAACTGGTCGAACAGAAGGCCTATACCAGCCCTGTTAGGTCAAATGGAAGCTACCCAAACAATCTCAGCCATTTAATCTCCTTCTAACTCGTCCAAAAATCCGATCAAAAATCTGCCAGTTCTTGTAAAACATTTCCCGCCAAAATATTTTTCAAACGAGGAAGAAAGGGTTGCCCCTTATCCCAAAGCTGGGGGTGCGAATATCAACAGGGTGCCCCTTAGTAATTGGGTTACCCCTTATCCAAAGTGGGAGTCCGAATATCAAAAGTCCTCCGGGGGTGTTCCGAGCAACTTTCCGAGCCGAATTTTCCAACAAATATTTATTTCCAAAAATACCTAAAAATACATAAAAACACAATATTAGTACAAAAATCGAGTTCCAACAATAGAGACAATGAGGACAATTCAGACACAAAAATGTGTCTATCAAATACCCCCAAACTTATTATTTGCTAGTCCTCGAGCAAATTTATTCTAAAAAATAAAAATCATTTGAACCCCTAGGTGGCCCTAGTGGCGGAGTGTTGTCTCCGAGGGTTTACCGTAGGTGTACCCACAAAACCTTTACACTCCAGGACCATAGCTATCTACGCGGAAACCTTGGAAGGCACTAAAGAATCTCCTTGGTTGGCATACAATATTGACTGTAGGAGGAAGTACCCTGATGCGAAATTCCAATTGCTGTACACGAGTTTGCACTCAAGCATACTAAAATTCATATAAAGTGACAGAGCTCTACTCAGATAGTCGCACTATGGACATCAATACCCGGAGTCAAAACTAATCACATGGATAGATCAAGAAGATGGATATAGAGAAAAACATAGATGGTTTTGATGTTTACTAAGTGATCGATGTTTCCCATATCCCAGTGAAGGCCTCCGCCAAAATGAACCTATCCTAATGGACTGAGATACTAGTCTGACTAATATCAACACACTGGCATATACAAGGGAACCAATGGTCAATAATCCTAACTCTAGGTCAACACAACTGGCATATACAAGGGTTCCAGTGGTCGACTTTATTGAATTTATTCCGGTTGGTCAAATGGTCTGGTCTCACTTTCTTTTTTTTCTTTCTCTTTTTTTTTTTTTTTTTTTTTTTTTTTTTTTCTTTTTTTTTTTTTTTTTCAACTTTTTTTTTTTTTTTTTTCGGTATCTCAATCACTCTAATTCACCCTAGCATCGGTAACAACTTGATTCGTGGGCCCCACCTAATCACTTAGAGAAACAAAATAAAAATAAAAATAGAAAGCGAAAAGGACTCAACGAGATTGGTGAAACTATCATGTTATTTCTAACACCCGAGCTGTGCTTTATGAATAGACTCTTTAGATGTTGCCATCTAATCAGTTGGTTCCTCAACTCCTACAACCAAAATGCTTCCATCCACTTAGATTGGTTAGTGCCATCCTTAATAAGCATAAATTTCTAGGATCCGGAGTTTATCAATGCAACTAAAAAGTTTCTCTCATACCCCCAAACTTAAATCTAACATTGTCCTCAATGTTCTAAAGATGAAATTAAAAACATGAACAAGGAGAAACTGTTACCATTTGAAGCAAAAGAGTTAAGGAAAGATATTACCGTGTTGCATGAGCATGGGTTACCTCCCAAGAAGTGCTAAGTTTAAAGTCTTGACCCGGACATTGGAAGAGATTAGTCACCTCGAAGAATCATAAAGCGGCGGTAGGAATAATCTGCGGGTCATCTAGATCAAAAAGTGCTAACCACAAGAAAAGGAGACGCAATAGACCGGAAAATATCCAACACACCCTTATCTATTTTTAAGACCACTACATCTAGTTGTGGTTCAAGTTCGAGCTCTATAAAAGGGTCTAGATAAAAAGTTTTTCATAGGTTGCGTTTCCTCATAAGTTGGATCCGAATGTTCGGGTTCTAGAGTCTGGAAAAACTCAAATAAAAACTTAGAAGCACATAATAATAACTGAATAATTGAGGATCCTCTAAGTCAATCGGTTTTGACTTACACAGTGACCACAATAAGATTGGTGGTCTTCCTTAAGCAAATGTGTCGACCTAATATCCTAAAGTAATTAGGTTTAGTCTCAAAACTTAATAATTGACACATTTGTAACTCATATGTTCCCACAATTGAAAGAAAAGTTTTGGTGGGAAAACAAAGTCAATTTTGGTATCATAGCACAGGTTAACCACATCAACCGGAGGATGGGTTACTAACAACTGAACTTCTTCTGGACATTATTAGGTTGGGAGAGCTAGCATGAAGGTAATCTGCACAATGGTTGAGGAACATATATCAAGTCCCAAGTGAGGGATTTACAAGAGCTAAAGGTAAGGCACAAGGAGAATGATAATCACCCCCAAACTTAGAATTTTGGGTGTCTCTAGATAGACTAGCTACAATTTCCCTAATTTCTAGATCGTCAAAATCCTGAAAATGGTCAATTGCTTCATGTAGATTATACTCAGGTGATGCATCCTCACTCATATTTAAAAGCTCTACGAGTTCATCTTCTTCGTCTAAGACTATTGTTTCTAAATCCTTGGACTCTAAAACAGTATTCTCAGGATAAACCCATTCCTCTAAACCATTATCGACTTCGTAAACAGGAAGTACTACATCGTCTAAAATAGTATCTCTAGTCAAATCCTTGTCCTTTTGAATAGGTGAATAATTGTTAAAATTATTAGGATCTCGAACCAAAAATAACTCTATTATTATAAAGCTCAATTGGAGTAGCAAATTCCTGATCACTATGCCTATTTGTTTCCAATTCTTCATCAACACTATCCTCATCATAATCATTATTATAATAACATGAAAATGGTTGAACCTCATCTAAACAAGTAGTGTTACCAATTCTAACCTCACCATCTTGACTATGTGAATAACTATCTTCATTCTCAAAGGTATTATTGGATACACTATATTGGAAATTCAAGTTATTTCGAGCAATACTTTCGTTCGTCTCTAACTCAAGTCTACGTGTCGACTCAGCTAGCCTCTCAAGGGTCTCCTCCAAAGAAAGTTCCCTTAGTGCTGGATCTAAGTTTTGAGTTAATCTATTGAGGATATCTTCTACAGATTCAGTCGTTGTTGCAGTCCTTTCGTCCATAACTACGTTATTTACCTCAGCTAACTTACATGTTGATTCGGCTAACTTTTGTGTCGACTCGCTAAACCCCCGAGGGACTCTTCTAGAGAAGGAAGAGGAAAGGAAGGATCATAATAAGGACTACTTTTCAAAAGTTTGATCGTATCCTCTAGAGACGAAGAACTATTACTATAATCTCCTTGCTCGAATGACCGATGCACATGTGGATAGTAATTGGGCTCACCATGGTATGACCCATAACCTTCAAAAGATTGGCGTTCCCAACCACTATTCACACTATGGTCATAAAAAGAGTGATGTCCATAATGTTCAGTTGGATAATCATATGTCATTGTGATGTATTATAATACCAGTTTGACATCCTAGCTGCAAGGGAATTCTACACAAACACAAACAAAACAAAGTGACTCGACCAAAACAAACCTCGATTTCTAGCAAACAAAAAGCATGATGGCTCCACTTAGATTGTTTCTAGACCGACTTCTAATCCTTCGAAAGGGAATTCGTTACAATTTAAGCAAACCCCTCCGGAATCAATCCGAGTTTAAGTAAGTTGAATAGAGGCGAGGGAAGGCTGCGTGGAGCTTTGATACCCAAGGCCTCACCCCCGCATTACAAGGCGGCGCGAGTCACGCATTCAAATTCACGAAACCATCATGAACTTCGAAGTATGCTTAAAGAGTAACCAATATTTTTCGAATGACTTTCCTATTAAGCTCGTTACCCTATCGGTCTCGTTCTAGTCAAAATTTTAGGCTTAGGTTCGTGTTTGGTTTCGTTTTCCTAAGGTGGGAAAGAAGAGAACGGTGATGAAATCCGAACCCTTATCTTATATGGCCAGTCCTTGCCCTTTACTAGGAAATTAAAACAGTTCGGTTCCTCGACATATATTCACACGAAATCATCCGAGAAACCCGGCTGGCGGGGATTCGGGTGTTTAGAATTCTTACCTCCCGTTCCGGACGGAGGATGAACCGTTGAAGTCGACTCGGGCCACGACTCCTATGTCATGTACGAACCCGAGGGGCCGAGACGATATCGTAATCGTCGTCCTTCCCCGTGCGGTTTATATTTAAATAACCCTTCCTTAGGGTTTAAAAAAAATGTCCAACGGTCAAAAAATAAAGTCCAAAATTAAGAAGTCCAAAAAAAAAAAAAATAAAAATTACAAAGATAATTACCTAATTACAGTTTCTAAAAATAAAAAAAAAATTAATTACACTATATACAAAATTTTCCTCTTCACTCCTTTGGATTTTCTCTCTTCTTTCTTTCTTTGGCTTCACTTTACTTTTCAACACTTTCTCTTTTATATAAGCTCCGCACCAAGTCTGAAAGCAAATAGAAAAAAAAAAAAAAAAACGCGTAAAAAGGAACAAATAATAATAAAATAAAATAATAAAACCTAAAAACAAATCTATACACAAGTCCGCGTCGGCGGCGCCAAAAATTGATGGTTATTTATCAATGATGTTGTAGTAATAAGGGTTGTCGTTCACTCGGACTTGAAGAGATTGATTTTAAGAATTAATAAAAGAAAATATATACAAAATGTGTCACGGGAAGAAGAGTTTCTTGGGACTCGGATTTTACCGACTTTCATATTCAAGTGGTTCGAAATTAATCCTAGGCAATTATAGCTCAAAATAAAAGAAACACTAACTCTATTCTTTGCCAAAGTAGATTTCATAAAACATTATCTGTAAAATCGTAAGCATGACGCATCAAAAGTAATTTAAACTAAGCATGCGACATCAGACAAAATAACAAATAATTAATAAAAATCATAAATCATTAATAATCGGTGCAAAAAGTAATTAAGGAATTAATTTAATTTACCACATGATGAAATTCAGCTCCGTCCGTCGTCCCAGAGATGGGGTTTAGCTCATCATGTTGGAAACACGCTCAAAATATGATTTTATTGCTCAAAGGTGCTTACAAATGATGAAAAGGAGAGATATCAAATAAAAACCGGGTTTGTAACAGATATAAGTGTTACAAACCTAATTGTTACAGAGAGCGATAACACCTTTCTGTCGCTGTTACTATTCATTTAAGTCTGCCTCCAACTACGACCCACAAACGCGAGTCGTTTACACTGTTGAAGAACGACGGTTTCTGGCCGTCTGTTCTTCGTGTTCTTCAGTTCTGCAGCAGCAGAAGCTTCTCTCTGCAACTTGATTTTTTCTTCTCTGTGATGGTCCAAACTTGCCCCAAACTCTCCATAACCCTTCATTGATCAACCAGAAACTATTTATAACCCATCAGAAGCAAAATATTACGCTCATTACTCCAGAGAATCCTCATTTACTCGGTATCAAAAATATTGTTCTCGGAAAATATTCTTTCCATTTTTTTGTAGCAGCACGCGCCTGCCCGATGAAATATATCCTTTTTTATCTCTTACACACTCCTGGTTGTTGCTCGAGCCAACTAGCATGCATAGAACACGTTGAAAAACACCAAAACTCATGCAAGGCTGTGTACGAGTACGTGTTGCTCTGTGAACTTCTCGCGACAATTCCAGCCAAAACTGGTCGAACAGAAGGCCTATACCAGCCCTGTTAGGTCAAATGGAAGCTACCCAAACAATCTCAGCCATTTAATCTCCTTCTAACTCGTCCAAAAATCCGATCAAAAATCTGCCAGTTCTTGTAAAACATTTCCCGCCAAAATATTTTTCAAACGAGGAAGAAAGGGTTGCCCCTTATCCCAAAGCTGGGGGTGCGAATATCAACAGGGTGCCCCTTAGTAATTGGGTTACCCCTTATCCAAAGTGGGAGTCCGAATATCAAAAAGTCCTCAGGGGTGTTCGAGCAACTTTCCGAGCCGAATTTTCCAACAAATATTTATTTCCAAAAATACCTAAAATACATAAAAACACAATATTAGTACAAAAATCGAGTTCCAACAATAGAGACAATGAGGACAATTCAGACACAAAAATGTGTCTATCACCTATATCCTGGAAGACAAAGAAGCAACATACCGTATCTCGTTCTTCTGCTGAGGCTGAGTACCGTTCTATTGCTCATACTTGTAGTGAGCTCACGTGGCTAAAGGCATTGTTGAAATCTCTAGGTGTGTTTCACTCTCAGCCTATGCATCTTTACTGTGATAGTCAATCCGCACTTCAGATTGCTGCTAATCCTGTTTTTCATGAGCGCACCAAGCATATTGAGATTGATTGTCATTATGTGCGCGATCAAATTCAGTACGGCGCTGTTACTACTTCTCATGTTCGCACAACCGCACAACTTGCAGATATTTTCACCAAAGCTCTTGGGAGACCTCAGTTTGAGATGCTTCTTCGCAAGTTGGGCATTCGTGATCTACATGCTCCAACTTGATGGGGAGTATTAGGAGATATGTATATTATTCTATATTTTGTATATATGGTTACTAATAGGTTAGTTAGGAAAGATATTATTTTGTGTAATTATGCTAATTGGATCTACCTATTTAGTATTGGAAGAAACCATTTGTATCTTCAAGCTTTTCAATAATAAGAAATCTTCATCTTCTCTACCTTGTCGTTTCAGTCATTCACGTTCTCAAGGAAGTTCAGATTTCCTAAATCTGCAATCCCACTACAGATGTTAGAAAATTACTCGACGCAGCAAAACCCAGGTTTAATCAGTCGCGAGTGTTCATAAGTTTGAGCAATATTAGATAGCTTAGAGTTAGATCAGGAGACTATTCAGTGGGAAATAGTTGTAGAGGGTGGTCCCATAATTCTAGTGATATGTCATTTGTTTAATTTGGATATGTAATGAATAATCTAGAGACCATAGAAGACGACCACTTATGTTGTTGTCCAACACTTGGAAAATTTTCAGTAAATGTTAAAGAAGATGACCGAGTCAGACCTAGTTAGTGAGTCAGGTCGGGTTGTAAGTCGACCCGATGGGTCAGTGAATGGGTTAGTGGGTCGGTTTAGTCACATGGGATTGGGCTTGAGTTTTGGACCACTTGTGGTCCGAGTTAGCTTTCGGTTTTTTCTGCAAAGTTGTAGAGTTTTTCGAGGGCTTTTCGATGACACCCAATTTGACTCCATTTGGAAAAGTAGATATTAATTTATGCCTAGAACATTAAATGCCAGGTTATAGAATTATTGATAAAACTAGAACTGTTAGTTATTTCACTTAGCCTATAACTAGAAACTTGAATGAAAGTATGTGAATGTTAAGGGATGTAGAAATTTCCCTAATGTAGTATAAAATAAGTTCCTTCACATTTTTCTCTTTATACTTATATTTAAGTTCTGTGTAGAGGCGTAAAAGAATCCGGTATTAAACTACTAGGGGAGTAAAAGTAACCAATATTATTATCAACAAATGAACAAATTTTGTATGCATGAATGTTTACTGTTTTTTTAAATTACCTATTATAATGTGTTTTAGTATTCAGGGAGAATGATGTTGAGAATATATATATATGATTGTTGGATTGACGAGTGGGCGGACCGGGCTCTTCATGCATAGGTTCTCCTGTCTGATATAATATTGCCATCATTAGTTTCTTTGGGTACTTGTTATGTAGAGCGCGCGCATGATGAGGTACTGGTAAAGACCAAATCTTATCTGACTACGGGGCCGAAAACCTCAGGGCGCTTTAATGATCATTGAAGAATCCGCAAGAGTCACCCTTGCTACTCTGAAGGATTACGTCACTCAACTATTATTATTGTTGTGAATGTGTGTCGAATGATTGGTTTGTAGAAATTTATATTTTTCGTACAACTTATTATCTTAATATGTTTTATCTGTTTTTCGTGTTTTATCGGTTTTCAGCAAAACCTGCATTGTTTTCAAATCACGCCAGTGATTACTTGAAAATTAGTTGTTATTTCTGTTGGGCACCCCTTAGGGGATGATGTGCTCAATCAATTCCTACTTTATGTTTCAGAGACAGATCAAGTTGTGCACATGGCGATGATCGTTCGAGACTTGGAAGCTTCGAATAGTTAAGTCCGATTAGTTTCTTAGCTTCTGCTATGTTTATATGTGTTTATATTCTATTTGCAAACCAAATCACTATTATATATGTAACATCTGAGAGGGAATTCTTGTATTTATTTGAGAGGGGGTTTAGATTTGGGTTGATCTTATGTTAGAACTTTTAATTTAATGCTTAAGTGGATGTTTTAGATCCTTAATACCTCCGATTGTAGAATGGTTTGTTAGATTTATATGTAGCTGGACTTTGCGGCGCTACAACTGTATACAGATGGTGATGTGGAAACCGAACGGTGCTGACATGGACTCTTTTGCTTGCAAAGTATTTACTGACATGGAAATATGTTGCGCTGACATGGCGGTCGTTGACTATACAAAGTTTCCCACATGGAAATTGTCCTTGCTGAAAGTGTCATTGTTGCTGACATGGCAGCCAATCGGTTATGACATGTCAATAACAGACTGGATGTTGCCGCTGACGTGGTAACTGGTCGGACCTGAACGGTCTGAACCGAGTTGGACTAGCTACTGGAAAGGTTGGACCTGAACCGAAGTTGTTCGGTTAAACCAAATTGGTTTAGATGATGAACCAGATGCTTTGTTCACGCTTTGTGCAACTTTTATTTCTGCAACTCTTTCACAATGCTTTTAGCCACGGTTTGTGTTGCTATTTTCACCACGATTTCTGCATTTGTTTTGCAACACATTTTTCAACTGTTCTTAACGGTTTCTTCAACTATTCGCAACTGTTTCTTCAAAGTTTGGCAACAGTTTCTGTGAACCCCAATTTTCTATTCTTTTTTTTTCCTGGTGATTCTTTCATCGAATCCGTGCATAATTTCTTCCCCACTTTTTTCAAAGGCGCCAGAACACAATTGTTTTTACACGAGTCCCCTTAGTAGGCGCCAATTGATATTTATACCTGCTATAAATTAGCCGCAAGTCAAGCCCGCTAACCTAAAAGAGGTTCTAGAAGCTTCCGAACATCTAGCTTTTATATTGCCAAAATAAGCTTATTGTGAATTTTGTGAAACAAAAGTGTTAGTGAGGATACTTTAACGTATAATTGGTTTAAAAATTACATACTCGAAAGGAAAACTTAACTTACCGTGTTTGGAATTTTATGGAAGTCCAAATTCAATTCGGAAGTTGAGTACCTATCATATTAGGACTCTTTTTATTCAAATTAATACATACAGGGAAAAAATATCCACATATTTCACACATATTTTCTTATCTTTTGTCCACCTATTTAATGTATTCACCCCGCCACACCAAATCAAAAATGAATTGTCACGGGCGGGGCGAAGCTCCGCGCACACAATATCAAAAATGCACACCAAGTTAAAAGAAAAAAATGCCTAGTGCGTAGAACGGGCACAAGTCTAGTTATTGTAATCCTCATTCAATACAATATCTCTCCCTACGAGATTTCTCCATGGATATAGGCGCAACTCGTCGAACCACATTAAATTATTTGTCTCCTTTATTTTTTTTTTCAATTCGTTTCCTAAGAGCAAGTCTTATTGAAGAATTTTATCTTCCAAGTTCCATGACACATCAGCACTTTGAATAGATCATGAAAGTTTAAGTGGAGTGCAACTTTGTGCACCACCTCTAAACCAGGGGTGCACATTCCTCCCTTCATTATTGGTTTATAGCTAACCATAGTTATCTCTTATATAATTTAATTTTTATATTTTAAAAATAAAATATCACACGTACCGCATAGGGAATTGGAGAAATGAAAACTGAAAATTTGACACATCCCTTTCTTTTCTCTACCTTCATGTATTCTACCATGATGAGCTTTATAATTGATCCGATTGAAATTTACAAAAGCTTTCAAAATTGAGGTGTTCTAGCCTCGGTAATATCTGCTGAATCTTCGATTAAGAAATCACACCAACTTAGGTTGTTGTTGTTGTTGATTACCAATTAAAGATCTTAATGTTAATTTACAGATTTGTTATACTCCCTCCGTTACTTTTTAATAGGTTGGTTTTGTTTTTAGAGAAAATTAAGAGAACTAATCATTGAAAGTGGTCCTCATGGAACTTGTCAATAAAAGAAGTGAAGTGAAATGGTCCCCATGACACTTGTGAGCAAAAGAAGTAAAATGAAATGGTCCACATGACACTTGTTATCAAAAAAGTTAAGAGAAAAGTGGTCCCAAAAAATTAAAGTGACATTTGACTTTCCCAATTAGGAAACCAGCCTATATTTTTGAAACATTTATTTATAGAAACCAGCCTATTTAAAAGTAACGGAGGGAGTAGTTGATTTCTAATTAACATTTATATTCTTTGGGATTATTGATTAATCAGATACAAACCACACAGAATTTTTTTAGATAATTCTAAACCAGGTAGGAAGAAGTCAGTCATGGGAATAAAACATTAAAACTAGTAAAATTTACTATTTACAATCAAAACTCAAATCTTAGAATTTCACGGTCACTTTGTTTCTCAGCAGGAGTATTACTATTTTTAATATTCTTAACCATAAATCCATGAATCTTGATCTTCAATAAATCCTATATCTTGATCATCGGGTACTGTTATTGATGATCAGGAGAAACTCTAACTTTCCATCACCAGACGATGATGTTCTAGCCTTATTTGCACGATAAGCAGTAGTAATAAGTGAACCTATATGAATCTGTAACAACAGATAAAATTACTTTGAAGCATAAAAGTGTTAAAGATTGTACCCATTATTAACAACAGAGTTAAATGTCAAAGAACTCTTCTAAACCACTCATATAGCTGGCTTTTACAGGGGAGAATTCCTCGGTTCTTCCATGTTGAGAAAGGCAAACAAGCGAAGAAGAAAATAAATGTTAGTCTCCTGAGACTCCTAAAGATGAAAGAGAGAGGGTACCCGGGTTTTTAGTCATTTTTGTTCTTCCCGGTTTTCAATTTCCACTGTAATATCTACTTTAATATTCCATAAAATAGATAACTACGGTTAAAATGCTAACCTATAGAAAAGGGAGGAATGTGCACCCCGGGTTAACAAGGGTGCACAAAGTCGCACTCGTTTAAGTGTAATGGTGGAATCAAACAAAACGCTAAAAAGAACACAAAGAAAATTTAACCCAACACGAAAAAAACGTTAACCCAAAAAACATATTAGACATGTACAAGTGTACAACAACATCATCTGATAACCCAAAGGAGACCCTCAATAACAACAGTTGGCACTCCAAATAACAACAGCACACCACTTGATAGAGACACAGACTTCATGATCCCTTTACATAGAAGCTTCATTAATATAGTGATTAATGAAGCAACAAGCACCCATAAGAAAAAAGAAAAAAAAAACAATTAATACAGATTAAGCTCTCGCATCCTTCGTCAGACAAGTAACCATAACTTCAATAATACAAAAATCACGTCGCAGATATCCCTTGGTGGTGTCATGGAGTAGCTTCAGAGGCATGAGTGTCGCCATACCATATCCAGCGGCAGCAGTTGATCGTGTGAATTGGTGCTTTAGTACTGCAAAATTCAAAAGACTATTAAGTTTACATAAGGTAATTAACTAACCACAAGTTCGCAGATATAGCCCAAATAATACAGACCCGAGCCTTTAAAGTTCTCAGTGCTATCAGTTTGATTTATAATGGTGAAACTGAACTCCGCATATGGAAATTTCGTCTTGTAATCAACAGGTAACAGGAAAATTGATAACTTTTCAAATTGGGTAGTGTCTCCCTTCGGATGTATTTGCACTCTCCTACATGTGAAAACAGTGGTAATCAATCAAAAGCAAAAAGATAGGAAAACTAAATAAAAAAGATATAGCGTAGATGATGAGATACCATTTCAGATTTCCCACATAGAAAACATCAGATTTATAACTAGATCCCAGCTTTGAGAAGTCGGAAATCTTCCACTGGAACTTGATAGATGAATGAGAACTAATTATTTCAGATGGCATTTTCAGTAAAGATTGATAGATGCCTTTAACAAAAAAAAAAAAAAATGGAAGCAAAAGATAGGAATGTTTTGGGTCAAAAAGTATTAGCATGGGGGAGGGTATTTATATGCTTTTTTCAACTAAGCGCGTATTTAATCCACACGGCAGGGATGGGTTTAAAAACAGCATTTATGGTTGTGTTTAATATGTATCAAGTTCATGTAGTTACATTGAACCTTGCAGAAATGCATAAGATAAATTAATTTATTCAGTCAACTAGTGCTGGGTTGGTGCATTTCATCGATTTAATTACGGAAATGATGGGTTTGATATTCGATTTGAATCCAATGAAGGGGCTTGCTTTTCTTCGTGATATAAATAACATTTTTTCATAAGTGATAGGACATGATACCTGAACATCTCGGAAGTCCACGGGCTATATAGTGCGCGTTAACCTGTCATCACCTATCCAAAAATTATAAAAAAAAATAGTAACTTGATCAAAAATCCACACGCTAAGACAATAAGCTAAACTATAATTCTCAAAAGTCAACAAATAAGAGAACCCCCTTGCTTGGCTTTCTCCATATGATTAGAGGGCTTAACTTTGGAAATGGATAATGGTTCATGCCTTGCCATTATCACCAGAACACCCACATGATTCGCTAGGGTCTGCATTTAGCGTTTTGATTCAATACTTACTATATTTTAGGGTTCTAGACCTTTAACACTGGAAAATAATTTTAGCACAAGGAATAGAACCGGATAAACCCTTTGATTGGGGTTAGCCACCAGCTTTTGAGAAGAAACTTTAATAAACTGAGTTTGTTCTATTGATTGATATCTCAATTACGGGACTCGAGCAAGTATTTATAGCTGCGAGAAACTTGCAAATAAAGAAAACTAGTTTGAACTAAGGAAACCAAACTATCCTAAATACGGGGAAGGCTAAAATAAGTAAACTGTTGTAGATAGGTGTTGGACCGTAACATCCCACCCCCGCTTGAAAGAAGGCTTGCCCTCAAGCCTCAAATTATGGAGATGGACTAGGAAATCAACTGCATCTTCCCAAGTTGCTTCATCTGGCGCGTGATTTTTCCATTTTATGAGCCATTTGGTAGCAGCTCGATTACCTTTCTTATACATCATTCGGTCCAAAATAGTATCGAGGCTCCCACTTATCGTAATCGATGATTGCGAGGCAAAATACATTCCCGTAGTAGTCGTTCTAACTTAAGTTTAAGTGCGACACATGAAATCTTTGGGTGAATGCGACTAGTTGTAGGAAGATCTAATTTGTAAGCAATTGAACCAATTTTATCCAAGATGCTAAAAGGACCATAAAATCTAGGAGATAGCTTAGAAAAGATTGAGTCGACACTTTTGTTTATCATAGGGGTTGTAACAAGAAATAAACCCAATCATTTCTGCGAGAATTCACGTTAAATACGGTGAGAATCGGCATATTTCTTCATTCTCGATTGTGCATCATGCAAATGGGATTTGATGGCTTGAGAGCATGATCATGAGCCTTCAAATTTAAGTCAACATCATTCACGAAGTTGAACCCGGGTAAATAAGTTTGTAATAGATGGCGGAGGGCGACTATACAAAGCTTCATAAGGAGTCATTTGAATAGCCGAGTGAAAGATTGTATTATACCACCATTCAGCCCAGGGTAGCCATTTAATCCAATCGGTTGGCTTAACTCCAGCAAAACACCTCAAATAACACTCCAAAGTGCGATTAGTTACCTCTGTTTGCCCATCTGACTGAGGATGGTATGCTGAACTGCGACATAATTGTGTGTTCTGAAGTGTAAAGTATGCCTCCCAGAAATTGCTCATAAAGATTGGGTCGCGATCAGTCACTATAGTTCTTGGCATACCATGGAGTCTGACAACTTCACGCACAAAACTTTTTGCAACAGAACTAGCAGAATATGGGTGAGTGAGATGTATAAAATGAGCATACTCTGACAAACGATCAACTACCACCAATATAGAGTTTTTTTATGTTGGATGAAGGAAATCCATCGATAAAATCCATAGATATATCGATCCACACATCTGTAGGAATAGGCAAAGGGCTTAAAAGGCCTGGAGGTGAAACAACTTCAGATTTGCTTCTTTGGATAACGTCACAGTGAAGAACAAAAGTCTTGACGAACTTCTTAAGCCATTTCCAATAAAAACTATGTTGCACACGTTTATACGTACGTAGAAATCCTGAATGTCCACCAATTGGGTGAGTATGAAACTCTTCCAATATTTTTGTGCACCAAGAAGAAGTTGAGACTACCATAATTCTTCCTTTGTAACGCAACACACCTTCAACATAAGAAAAATTTGGTTTGTAAGTAGGATCTGCAATTAACTTTTGAATGAGTTCTTTGTATTCAATGTCGATATGACATTCTTGCACTATCTCAGTTACTCCACCGAAAATAGGTGCACTTAAGCTATAATGTAAGTTGGATTGTCGTGATAAAGCGTCAGCTGCAGCATTGTCTTTTCCTGGACGAAAAATGATTTCATAATCATAACCTAAGAGCTTAGATAACCACTTTTGTTGCTCTAAAGAAGATAATTTCTGGTCAAAAAAATACTTTAGACTCCTGTGATCTGTGTAAATTTTGAAATGCCTCCCAAGTAAGTAATGTTGCCACTTCTGAATTGCAGATATAATATCCGGCATTTCTTTATCATAAACCGGTAAATTTCTGTTCATCCCAGCTAACGGTTTACTGTGATAAGCAATAGGCCTGCCTGATTGTAATAAAACAGCACCCAATCCAAATCCGGACGCATCACACTCAATTGAAAATTCCTTAGAGAAATCAGAAAGAATCAAAACTGGTGTTGTAGTTAATGCACGCTGTAACAATTTAAAAGCACCAGTAGCCAGATCAGTCCATTCAAAGACGTCCTTCTTAAGCAGCTTAGTTAACGGAGCACTGATCTTACCAAAATCCTTCACAAATTTTATGTAATAACCTGCTAATCCTAAGAATCCCCTTAATTCTCTGATTGTATTGGGAATATGCCATGAAACGATACACTCTATCTTATCTTTGTCAACTGAAACACCCTTCTCAGAAATTACATGGCCTAAATAACCAACTGAAGACTGAGCAAATTGGCATTTAGACTTCTTGACAAATAATTGGTTAGAACGAAGGATTTCAAATACCAATGACAAATGAACTAAATGATCAGACATGTTCTTGCTATATATTGAGATATCATCAAAAAAAACTAGCACGAACTTGCGCAAATGTTTTCTGAAAATATGGTTCATCAATCTTTGAAAAGTAGCCGGAGCATTGGAAAGGCCAAATGGCATAACTAAGAACTCATAATGGCCATCATGAGTTCGAAAGGCTGTCTTAGGAATGTCAGATTTATGCAATCATATTTGATGATAGCCTGAGCGTAAATCCAATTTAGAGAACACAGTTGCACCATGCAACTCATCAAGTAACTCATCCACAACCGGTATTGGAAATCGATCTTGGATTGTAAGCTTGTTCAAAGCATGATAATCAACACACATATGCCAAGAGCCTTATTTTTGGGCACCATCAAAACTGGAGAAGAGTACTGTAACACCCCATGTTTTTAGCATGGCGCATGCTAAAAGATGCGCCATTTGCTTGTGATGAAGCTTCATCCAAAGCTTCCTTTGCATGGTGAGATGCATTTGGCCGTGGGCCACATCTGGTGCCAAGTAAGGCACATCGCATATGCATATTGGCTAAGGCCAATATGGCATTGGTTGGAAGCTACATTGGCCAAGAGCCAATCTTGCATCAAATGATGCATTAGGTCAGTAGGGTAGATGACCTTGAAAATGTACATCCAATATTCTAAAACCCATGTCTTTAAATGTATATATTTTCAATATTTAGTTGTCTAGTATTTTTTTATTCACATTTTGGTATGAATTTTAGGTGCTGTAGTAAGTGAGCACAAGTCGAATAGCTCTTTGCTTATTGCATCCAGTGGAGGGTTAAACCAACAAAGAACGAGGGTAAGTGAAGCTTTTCCTTATCATTTGACTAACTGTGTAGACTATAAAAATACACTAGTCAGTGAAAATTCACTAGGAATGCTTGTTTTTGATGCAAGTGTCTCTTGACATTCTTGTTGCTGTAACCCTGTGTATTTATATTCGTTTTTGTTGTTATGCATACTTGATCATAATGACTTCTCCTCAGGTTAGTCATAACGACTAAGCTTTTCATTATCATTTTACAGAAAGTTAATTTTAGTTTAGTTAATGAAATGTATAGTAGAGAACTTATGAGTAAGTTGAAATGTATAGTAGCATCTGGTCCAACTTTCTAGTTTCTGTATTAGTGTTTTGTGAAGTATACACACGTTACCAAATGATACAAATTAAAGACTTTCTTATGGTTTGTGATCCTTATAATCTAAATGGATAAACCCTGTTTTTGAATTGTAATACGATCTTTGGGTGGGTGTCTCTTGATGTTGGTCCTGTTAACATTCAAAGTTGTGAATCTTGTAATATATAATGTCATTAATCTGTAGGTTCTTATCCGTTGAATAATTTGTTGAATTTATGTGGATCACGTAATATCAATAGCTTCACTAGTTCTGTAAATCATTCTTATCCTTCTTTCTGGGAGTTAAAATACGATGAATACAATGTGGTGTTTGCTTGTCGCAATGGATTCTTTGATTAATGACATCAACTGTTTCTTATAGAGTACTCGTTTGGTTTCGTGTACTTCTATTTCATTTGTTCTAATTGATCAAGGGTTCTTTACTCTTTAGTTTAATATCTTTAGTTGAATATCAAGGGTTTATTATAGAACCAGGCCTCTGAAATGTATATCTATACTGCCGTATTATCTACTGTATTTGTGGTAATTGGGTATTGCTGTGTTGTGTGGTTATATACTTTGATGGTTGTTGGCATTTTTAAATATCATAAACTCATTTGTAATATTGCAGGAAAGTGGGATCGATTGTCAAATTATCTTTGTGTCCATATTCTGCTAGTTAGGCAAATTGTTTATATTTTAGATTAATCTCTGTCTACGTGCTTTGCTTCCTTGAATGATGAAATGGATACTTTATGGTTTTGTGTCTCATGTGCTAGTACGTAACATGTAGAGAATAAAAAATTCTCAACTTATATGTGTAGAGCTTGGCATTCTGAATGTTAGTTGAATACGCCAAAATCTGTTAAGTTTGACTCGTTTTTATTGGCACCATCTTATTGGCTCATAGAAGTTTAGAATACAGTAGACGTGTATTCTGAATGTTACTTGATGGCAGTCAAGTTGTTTAGGAAGGTTCTTTAATTAGTCTTTTACATATATTTTAGTCTTTCAAGTTGTACATTCATCTATGTCTATGGCTGACCACCCCAGGGCAGTTAGCTTGGGTGTGATTCTGTTGAGTATAATTGCGATGGTGGTCTAGTAGTGTACTGTAGGAACGTATTAGGTAGTGAAATGTTAACTTGCTTGATTTACTCAGAAAAGTGATATGAGGGTTGATACTGCCATAGGTATATGGACTAAGTAAGAGTACTATTTTATTACTTGGTCCTTTAGGCAGTTGTGTAAGTCTAATGTCGTGTTTCTGTGACATGGAAGTAGCATGTTTTGTTTTAGAAATTCTAACATGGTTAACATATATAGTTCAAGTATTTTGTCCTACATCTCTTGTTAAATTTCTTCGGCGTTTCTTTGGAGGACATTTAATTATGGTATCTTGGTTTGAATCTTGGGTTTGAATCAAGTATACACCGTTCTTATTTTCCATTCTTTTTTTCTGTATTAGAGTGCTGAGTCTAATTAGTTTGTTTTTCCAGGAATTTAACTGCTACAATATGGATAAGAGTTGGATGCAAGGAAAATCTAGGTTGCATCCTGCATACAAAAGAGGTCTTAAAGAATTTATCATGATTGTTCGGGATCACGCAGATAGCATGGGAAGGACTCGTTTCCCGTGCGCCCGATGCAAAAATAGTCATTTGGAGCCCATCCAGGTGGTTGAAGATCACTTGGAAGATTTTGGCATAGACAGGAATTATACACTATGGATACACCATGGCGAAGATTATGAAACTGTCTCTGATGATGACGATGTTGATGAGGAAGAAACACAAGGTTATACAGCTGATGGGGTTAGTGAACTTCTTGAAGATGTGTGTGCCAGAGCAAACAACAATGAAAGTTCAGGTACGCAATATAGTTGTGAAAACATAGATATGTTTGATAGTCTCTTGAAGGATGCATGCGAGCCTTTGTATCCTAATTGCAAGAACTTTTCGAAGTTAGAGTTTGTTATGAGGTTGATGCATATCAAGATAATGAATCACATGAATAACAAATCATTCCAGATGATCCTTGATTTGATTAAAGCGGCATTGCCTGAAGGTGATACACTTCCAAACACCTACTATGAGGCTAAGAAATTATTGAGGAACCTTGGACTTGGTTATACAGTAATTCATGCATGCAGATACGATTGTGCACTTTTTTGTAAGGAAAATGAGAATCTTGAAAAGTGTCCCAAGTGTAATGAGCCAAGGTATAAAGTCGTCGAGGGAAAAGGAAAGAAGATACCTCAGAAAGTACTGCGTTATTTTCCACTCAAGCCAAGAAAAATGTTTTTAGGCATCCAGCAGATTCTAAAATTTGGCAAGAGCTCGACAAGAAACATAAGTGGTTTGCCAAAGATTCACGTAATGTCCGTCTTGGCATTGCAAGCGATGGGTTTATTCCATCTAATGACCTCAATGGAAAACCACCCAGTATTTGGCCTGTAATTGTTGTTCCGTATAATTTGCCACCTTGGAGATGCATGAAAGAGCCTTTCATATTTTTGACTCTACTTATACCAGGACCTAACAGTCCCGGAAATGATATCGACGTTTATCTGAGGCCGCTGATAGATGAATTAAAAGAGTTATGGGAAATTGGTGTGCAGACTTTTGATGCAGATTCAAAGGAAGTATTTCAGCTTCATGCTGCGTTGTTATGGACGATCAATGATTTTCCTGCATATGGAAACTTATCTGGATGGAGTACTCATGGGTATCTAGCTTGTGCTGTTTGTAATAAAGATACACGCTCGATGTGGTTGAAGAGTGGACGGAAGATATGTTACATGGGTCATCGACGTTTTTTGCCTCAAACTCATGCTTGGAGAGACAGGGGCAAACATTTATTTGATGGAAAAGCCGAAAAAAAGCCAAATCCCAAGGAGTTGTCTGGAGATGATGTGTTATTACAGCTTGAAGTCGTCGAGCAGCAAGATTTTGGGAAGGCACCGAACACCAAAAAGAGGAAACGGTATGATTTTGAGTTAAATTGGACAAAAAAGAGTATTTTTTTTCGAATTACCATATTGGAAGATTAATAAATTGCGGCACAACGTTGATGTTATGCATGTGGAGAAAAATATTTGTGATAGTGTTGTAGGAACGCTGATGGACATAGATAAGAAAACTAAGGACACCATAAGATCTAGAGCAGACCTGGAACGATTGGGTTTGAAGAAGGAGCTGCATCTAACTAAGAGAGGTAACAAGTTAATTAAGCCACCTGCATCTTATACTTTATCGGTTCCAGAGAGAAAAATATTATGTGAGTGGTTGAAGTCGGTGAAGTTTCCTGATGGCTATGCCTCAAACATTGCTCGGTGTGTAAAGGAAAAAGATGGTAAGATATCTGGAATGAAGAGCCATGATTGTCATGTATTTCTACAACGGATTCTTCCTGTTGCAGTGCGTGGTTTTCTTCCAAAAAGTATATCCAGTGCATTAGTTGAGCTTGGTGTTTTCTTTAAGGAATTGTGTTCGAAGACACTAAGACTAGATGTACTAGAGAAAATGGAAAAGGATGTTGCCGTACTACTATGCAAGTTGGAGCAAATTTTTCCACCAGCATTTTTTGATATTATGGTTCACTTGATAGTTCACTTACCACATGAAGCTATTCTTGGTGGACCCGTGCAATATCGTTGGATGTACCCAATTGAAAGGTAATTAGTATCACAATTACTCTCATTTTTTGAGGTTATACTACTTTGCTCAAGTATCCGTATCAGATGATGTACATGTTTCTAAATACAATTACAATGACATAAAACCTTCACTGATGCCACCTATTATAAACATCTCCATCCGTAGCTTGTGTTTTTGGATTCAGTTGATAGGTGATCTGTCTGTATATGTCATTCGCTTATATGTCTGTAGATATATTTTACAAAGTGATCAAACAGAGTGGTGACGATACTATCTACCCATACTAGATAATTTTCCAAATCCCATTACTTTTGCTAAACCTGACGTGGCTTTTGGTTTTGGCCATAAGACAACTAACTTTGAACTTATTGAATCTGTCTATTATATTTTCTTTCACTGAATCAATGTCTGATCTTGAAATAGGTATTTACGCACACTAAAGCAATATGTACGAAACAAGGCACGCCCTGAAGGATCTATTGCCGAGGCATACATCAACAATGAATGTCTTACTTTTTGCTCTATGTATCTACATGGAATTGAAACACGTTTTAACCGGGAAGATCGAAATCACGATGGTGGCTCTGGACAACCAGTTAAGGGGCTGAGTGTTTTCTCAAATGATGCTCGACCGCTTGGAGCTGCTAAAAACGTAATGTTGGACGTGAAAGATATCAACAAAGCTAGATTTTGTGTTCTGAACAATACTAGAGATCTATTACCGTACATTGAGTGAGTGGATATAATTTAGAATGAAGTTATTTATAATGGTTATGCATAATTAAAAGTATGACGTTTTCATATATCGTGCATTTGCAGACAACATATGGATGAACTAGAAAAGGAAGACCCTCATAATGTGGATATGAGACATGAAAGATATTTTGCTAAATGGTTTGAAGAACGGGTAAGTAGTAAATCAGATTATTTTATATACCTAGACGTTATCATTGATGTTATCGTAGTTTGAAACCATCATTAGTAATGTACGTAGCATACTGTTGTAAAAAGATGCATGTCTGAGACATAGTATATTCATGGATATAGATTGTGTTAGTTGAATGAGGAGTATTTTCGGTAATTTGAGAATGTCTACATAGTCAGATACTCATTTTTATCTTGATTATATTGTGTTTGTATACATATAAATGAAATGGGTAATTTTGAATTGTTGGTGATAATGAAGAAAATGAGATACGTGTTAGCCAAGATATATGCACATAATCTTAAAATAAGAAGATGACCAAACAAGTACCTTGATGTGACGCTATTTTTATTAACTTTATTAATCGCAATATTTTTATTTAATGTCTTGAGTTTTAAGACTTAAATTCTTATAGTGTCATTATGTTATTTGGTTCTTGTGGGTTTGTACCCAACTTGCTCTTTTACACTCTATCATTGGGACTAAAATTAACTAGAATTAACGTTTTATCATTTTGTAGGTGAATCGTTTACGAGAAGAGAATCCTCTTAATGTTTCAGATGAAATGTATTCACTAGCAGTTGGCCCTCATCCACGCGTAGTGCGATATAGTGGGTGTATCGCTAATTCAATTCGATTTCATACAAGGGATCGGGAAGTAAACATGCGAACACAGAATAGTGGTGTTATAGTAAAGGGGGAGCACCAGTCTAATGTTGCTGATTTTTATGGTGTGTTAACAGATGTCTTAGAGCTAAGTTACCTGTATGGAAATAAAGTTTTTCTTTTCAGATGTGATTGGTGGGACACCGACAAGAGAAGGAAAAATATTGTCACTGATAGCCACTTCACTAGTCTTAACTTCTCTCAGACATGGTACAAAGACAATCGTTTTGTTCTTGCTGACCAAGTGCAACAAGTTTTTTACCTTAAAGACCTTAAACTGCGCGGAAAATGGTATGTTGTTCAGCGTGTAATGCCAAGGAATGTTTATGATGTCTTAGAGAAAGAGGTTGGGCTAGAACCAAACAATGGCGCGCATATCGACAAGATGAACACTTCACAACAGAAAATATCGTCCAAGATAATTCTGGATGCAATGAGGAAGCTACTAATTAAAGTTGGAATAGAAATGATGTCGCCGCTGAAGAAGTTGATATAGATACTATTATTGCTGATCTTGAAGGTTCCGAGGACTATATTTAAGAAGAAAAAGAAGAACTTGAAGGAGAAGGTGGTCTTTTGAGTGAATATGATAGTGAAGATGAAGGTGTTATATCAAGTGGTGAAAGTGATATTGATTAAAATGTAGTGTTTCTCAACCAATTTTTTTTTTCCTTTTCTTTTTCCTTTCTTTTTGTGTGTGTGCGCGCTGTAGACCTCTTTTTTCCTTTCTTTTTGCAAAGGATCCTTGTTGCTAGTTCTTTGGATACGTTGACCAGTCATTTTAATGGAAGTTATCATTTTGAACCTAGGTTCTTAAATCGTGAATCGAAACATAAATCGTTTTTATAATTTTATGAATCGAATCGTTAATCGAAGATATTTTTTATTTTTGAATCGTATTTTCGCTAACAAATAATATTTTTTATGGGTAATATTTGACAATAATCATAACTTATGATATTATAAGTAGAGTATATCGTTACATATCATTGCCAACGGCCGAGTTGGTGCAGTGGTAGCATGTTGTCTCAGGTTCGAATCTGACTACATACTTAATTTTTTCATAGTTTAACCAGAAACAAACAAAAAACAAAGTATGGAAAGGAGACGCACCACGCAGCTAAATTTACATTAAGAAAATATTTTTCACTCTAGCCCATAGAAAAATTGTGCAACATTAATAAGCATCGTCAAAATTGTGCATCGTAGTGAAAATAAAATTAGAATGAAAAACTCAAATCATATAAATTCTAATCAGCTAAGACGTTGAACTTGTAGTTATAACATGAAAAACTACAAACTATTTTTTTTATGACATATGAAAACGTTTAAAATAAAAACCATTTATTTAGTATCACAATTACTCTCATTTTTTGAGGTTATACTACTTTTCTCAAGTATCCATATCAGATGATGTACATGTTTCTAAATACAATTACAATGACATAAAACCTTCACTGATGCCACCTATTATAAACATCTCCATCCGTAGCTTGTGTTTTTGAATTCAATTGATAGGTGAATCTGTATATGTCATTCACTTATATGTCTGTAGATATATTTTACAAAGTGATCAAACAGAGTGGTGACGATACTATCTACCCAAACTAGATAATTTTTCAAATCCCATTACTTTTGCTAAACCTGACATGGCTTTTGGTTTGGTCATAAGACAACTAACTTTGAACTTATTGAATCTGTTTATTATATTGTCTTTCACTGAATCAATGTCTGATCTTGAAATAGGTATTTACGCACACTAAAGCAATATGTACGAAACAAGGCACGCCCTGAAGGTTCTATTGCCGAGGCATACATCCACAATGAATGTCTTACTTTTTGCTCTATGTATTTACATGGAATTGAAACACGTTTTAACCGGGAAGATCGAAATCACGATGGTGGCTCTGGACAACCAGTTAAGGGGTTGAGTGTTTTCTCAAATGATGCTCGACCGCTTGGAGCTGCTAAAAACTTAATGTTGGACGTGAAAGATATCAGCAAAGCTAGATTTTGTGTTCTAAACAATACTAAAGAGCTATTACCGTACATTGAGTAAGTGGATATAATTTAAAATGAAGTTATTTATAATGGTTATGCATAATTAAAAGAATGACGTTTTCATATATCGTGCATTTGCAGACAGCATATGGATGAACTAGAAAAGGAAGACCCTCATAATGTGGATATGAGACATGAAAGATATTTTGCTAAATGGTTTGAAGAACGGGTAAGTAGTATATCAGATTATTTTATATACCTACACGTTATCATTGATGTTATCGTAGTTTGAAACCATCATTAGTAGTGTACGTAGCATATTGTTGTAAAAAGATGCATGTCTGAGACTTAGTATATTCATGGGTATAGATTGTGTTAGTTGAATGAGGAGTATTTTCGGTAATTTGAGAATGTCTACATAGTCAGATACTCATTTTTATCTTGAGTATATTGTGTTTGTATTATATATAAATGAAATGGGTAATTTTGAATTGTTGGTGATAATGAAGAAAATGAGATATGTGTTTGCCAAGATATATACACATAATCTTAAAATAAGAAGATGACCATCAAGTATCTTGATGTGATGCTATTTTTTATTATATTTTATTAACTGCAATATTTTTTATTTAATGTCTTGAGTTTTAAGACTTAAATTCTTATTAAACACAGTGTCATTATGTTATTTGGTTCTTGTGGTTTTGTACCCAACTTGCTCTTTTACACTGTATCATTGGGACTAGAATTAACGTTTGATCACTATGTAGGTGAATCGTTTACGAGAAGAGAATCCTCTTAATGTTTCAGATGAAATGTATTCACTAGCAGTTGGCCCTCATCCACGCGTAGTGCGATATAGTGGGTGTATCGCTAATGCAATTCGATTTCATACAAGGGACCGGGAAGTAAACTTGCGAACACAGAATAGTGGTGTTGTAGTAAAGGGGGAGCACCAGTCTAATGTTGTTGATTTTTATGGTGTGTTAACAGATGTCTTAGAGCTAAGTTACCTGTATGGAAATAAAGTTTTTCTTTTCAGATGTGATTGGTAGGACACCGACAAGAGAAGGAAAAATATTGTCACTGATAGCCACTTCTCTCAGACATGGTACAAAGACGATCCTTTTGTTCTTGCTGACCAAGTGCAACAAGTTTTTTACCTTAAAGACCTTAAATTATGCGGAAAATGGTATGTTGTTCAGCGTGTAATGCCACAGAATGTTTATGATGTCTTAGAGAAAGAGGTTGGGCTAGAACCAAACAATGGAGACGCATATCAGCAAGATGAACACTTCACAACAGAAAATATCGTCCAAGATAATTCTGGAAATGCATCAAGTTGCAATGAGGAAGCTACTAATTCAAGTTGGAATAGAAATGATGTCGCAGCTGAAGAAGTTGATATAGATACTGTTATTGCTGATCTTGAAGGTTCTGAGGACTATATTGAAGAAGAAGAACTTGAAGGAGAAGGTGGTCTTTTGAGTGAATATGATAGTGAAGATGAAGGTGTTATATCAAGTGGTGAAAGTGATATTTATTAAAATGTAATGTTTCTCAACCACTTTTTTTTTTCCTTTTTTTTTTGTGTGCGCGTGCGCTGTAGACCTCTTTTTTCCTTTCTTTTTGCAAAGGATCCTTGTTGCTAGTTCTTTGGATACGTTGACCGGTCATTTAGATGAAGGTTATCATTTTGAACCAAGGTTCTTAAATCGTGAATCGAAACGTAAATCGTTTTTCTAATTTTATGAATCGAATCGTATATTGAATCGTTAATCGAAGATTCATGATTTATTCTTGAATCGTATTTTCGCCAACAAATAATATTTTTAATGGGTAATATTTGACAATAATCATAACTTATGATATTATAAGTAGAGTATATCGTTACATATCATTGCCAACGGCCGAGCTGGCGCGGTGGTAGCATGTTGTCTCAGGTTCGAATCTGATTACACACTTAATTTTTTTCATAGTTTCATATGTTGTCTCAGCTTCGAATCTGACTACACACTTAATTTTTTCATAGTTTCATAGTTTAACCAGAAACAAACCAAAAAAAGAGTATGGAAAGGAGATGCACCACGCAGCTAAATTTACATTAAGAAAATATTTTTCACTCTAGCCATAGAAAAATTGTGCAACATTAATAAGCATTGTCAAAATTGTGCATCGTAGTGGATACAAAATTAGATACAAAATTAGAAAGAAAAAGTCAAACCATATAAATTCTAATCAGCTAAGACGTTGAACTTGTAGTTATAACATGAAAAACTACAAACTATTTTTTTATGACACATGAAAACGTTTAAAATAAAAACCATTTATTATGCATTATATACGTCAAGGATAACCATTGTATTTACAACATTTTATATTATCGATAATGTAAAAAGGAATTTCTAATAGATGCATGTGTCGCAAAAATGTTATTATCGTGACATTATTTTTGAGTGGCAAATAAAGGGTTTTACCAACATCATAAAATGCTAGTAATACATGAGCTTATTTGCAACGGATGAGAGTGCTAGGAAAAATATATTATTCTCAACGACTACACAATGTCGTGAATAATTGGATATTTGTGACAGATTTTACTGCTAACAATATACATGATTATTCGTAACATTTCTAAAATGTCGGTTATAAAAAATAATAATTATTTTAAATTAAGAATTAGAAAATAATAATTTTCCCACACTTAAAAATGTTGCGAAAAAATCATATTAATTTTATTTATTTTTTATTTTAAAAATGAATATTTGCAACAGATTGGCAGGTGTAGAAAGTAACCTATCCTGACACTTCTCGGGATTTAGCTAACACAATATTTTTGCGACACTAAAACTGTCACGCATAACTAATATTTATGACGTTTTCTATTATGTTGCAAACATAATGTCACAAATACGTCTGTTTGTTGTAGTGATATGCGTCATGCTCCACGAGCATGCTTGCAAGGGCAAATGGACGTGCATTTGCCTATCTCTAAGGCCCGGATCGTAGCTTCATCATGGCGCATCGGGGGATTTACGGCCTGCGGGGCAACGCGCCAAAGGCGTAATTTTCCGGTCCGTCACAAGTACGGACTAGAGCTTGGGCGAACAAATCCAGCTAATTGTATTTCAACAACAATTTTCTCAATCTCAGATTTTTGAAAATAAGGATATCGATATGGTCTCACTTTGACCGGAGTATATCCAGAAAATAGTGGAATACGATGATCGTGTATCCTCTCTGGAGGAAGAGAAGTTGGTGTCTTGAACTCATGTTGCTGCTATGGGTCAGATCGATGGATAGATGAGAAATCAACAAGAATTACAAATTTGATAGGGTTGAGATTGCATTCAGATGAACAGGGAAGATGGGTTTTCGGCCGAATTGATACTGGATACGAAGGAGAGAAGAAATTTGTTGATGTTTTTTTGCTGCTGATATTGGTGACGAATTTAGGGTTAGTGGTTGTTCAAAGGGTTTCCGAATTTGAGATTTAGAATCAAGGAAAGATACCAATTTATTGTTGATTGTAATTGAGATTGAAGATATATATTCCACCAACTGAGATCATGTAGGTGTTTGGAGAATTGCTTGAACCACCAGCTTCACTTGACAATCAACAACCGAGTTTCCTTGCAGCTTCTTGTGGACTTCCATGCCTGGATGAGTTTCTGGAGTGGATGAAGTAGATTACAAGGGTTCTTGAGCTGAGGAGATGAAGAATTGTTGTTCCTGGATGGTTTGATGGTTAAAATGGGTATCGGAATTCGGTCGAGTTTTGGAAAGAGATTTCAAGACGTGAAAATAGTTCTACATAAGAACTTGTCGCTGTTGTTTACAAGGGAGTATGGTGTTGTGGTTATGAAGATACAAAATGAATTTCATGCTACAATGGAGGCTTGAATCGGTGTTGGTATAGGCTTGTGTGGAGGTAAGAATTGCAGGAAATGGATCTTGATGTTGCTGAGTTTGAAGCAGGCACTGATGTTGATATATGAGCTGCAAGACGTGCAAATGATTATGTTGTGGGCACTTACTCGCAACCAAAATCGGCAATGACTCACTATTAGGTCGATTTGAATCAGTCCTAATTAGATGATTTGGGGGCTTAGATGTCTTTTACTAGGGATGATTTACTGCCACGTAGGCACTAACAGCAGTTAACCGTTTTCTCAAAAAAACGTGATGGAAAAAACGGTGGCACTTTCTTAAACATGGAATTGAAAGTGTGGCACTTTATTAAATCCCATTTCTTTCAATTTAATGAAATTTGAAAAAAAAAAATGAAAAAAACTGCAAAAATGTAGTCCAATTGCGTTACTAACAAAAAAAAACAAAAGGATTCAAGGAAGACAAAGAATTGTAAATATTTATGTTTAATGTTTCGATGGGTATTTACTAATAGTAGAAACTTGATAAAAATTCTTGTATCAGAATATATTTTGTTATATATTTACGTGAAGGATGATTATTTTGTGAGAGATATCGGGATAGAAAGTATGTCTCGGCTTGGGTTTAGCCGAGCTATATCGTCAATTTTAGAATGTTAGGGTTGTAATTTATACGGTCAGATTTCGATACATCGACGGTCACAGTCAAAAACTTAAGTTAGGGGATCGGCTCCCATTAGTTGTTTAATTGAATATATCGTTTTGATGGGCATGTATGGTTGCCGATCAACAAAAAAACAAAGTGCATGTACAATTTTTTATTTTAATTTCTGAAATTCGGCGTTTCACAGTATAGTTTTGCATTGATATTTGAAACCTAGAGGATTTGAAACTCTTTCGTGTGAGTTAGATTTTAATCATGGTCACTAAGTGAAAACAGGAATTTGTTATAAGTTCATAAATTCATGGTTTTCTACCTGATTTTATCTCAACAATTGTAAAATTACAGCTATTGACATTGAATTCATGTATAGTAAGTCTTGAATGTTGAATCAAAATGCTAAATGCAGACCCTAGCGAATCATGTGGGTGTTCTGGTGATAATTGCAAGGCATGAACCATTATCCATTTCCAAAGTTAAGCCCTCTAATCATATCATCCTCAAATAGAAGAAGAGTTGCAGAAGATGCTTGATGCAGGAATCATAAGACAAGCAAAATATCCGGAGTGGATAGCAAACATGGTTGTAGTCCCAAAGAAGAAAAAGGGGATAAGAATTTGTATAGATTTTACTGATCTAAATAAAGCTTGTCCGAAAGATAGTTTTCCGTTACCAGATCTTCCACAAATGGTTGAATCTGCAGCCGGAAATGATAGAATATCTTCTCTAGATGGATACAAAGGCTACAATCAGATTCCTCTCGCTGAAGAAGACCAAGAGCATACTGCTTTTTTCGCTCCAAGATGATTATACTGTTATACAAAAATGTCATTTGGCTTGCGAAATGCTGGAGCAACATACCAAAGGATGGTAGAGAAGGTGTTTGCGAAGTGGATACACAAAACGTTAGAGGTGTATGTGGATGATATGTTAATAAAAAGTAGCGAAGCAAAAGATCATGTCCAAGATCTCGAGAGAAATTTTTGAACAAATGAGGCATTTTAATATTAAAATAAATCCAGAGAAGTGTATCTTCGGGGTTGGGTCAGGAAAGTTTTTAGGCTACATTGTATCAAAAGAAGGAATATAAGTTGATCCAGAGAAAGTGCAAGCAATTCGTGACATGCCAACACCAGCAAAGGTAAAATATGTACAAAAGTTAAATGGACTCTTAGCTTCGCTAGGAAGGTTCATTTCGCGATCATCAGACAAATGTAAGAATTTTTTCAACATACTCAAAAAGGGGACGAAATTCAGATGGACAAATAAATGCGAGAAAGATTTACAAGGAATAAAAGAACATCTGATGGATATATCTATTTTATAAAAAGCAGAACCAGGAGAAGAATTACTAATCTATCTTGCGACAACTTCGCATGCATTAAGTGTTGTGTTATTAAGAGTAGACGTAGGAGTGGAGAAACCAATCTATTACATCAGCAAAACCTTCAATGCCGCAGAGAAAAATTATTCAAAAATTGAAAAACTAATTTTAGCATTAGTTTATGCAGCGTTTAAGCTTCGCATATATTTTCAGGCACATGAAATAAGGAAGTTGACAAAAGTACCCATTGAGTCAGTAATGAAGAATTCAAAAAGATCAGGCAGAGTTGAGAGATGGAATGCACAAATAGGACATTTCAAAATCAAATATGAAATATTATCTTCACCCAAATCATAAGTTGTTGCAGACTTCTTAGCAGAATTCCCTCTAGAAGATGATGAAGCTGTGGAAGAAATGATGGATGTAGAAGAAGACTATGAAAATCTGAGAGACCTATTAACATAGCCAAATAGATGGGAAATATTGGTGGATGGGTCATCAAATGGGGAAGGTAACGGAGTTGGAATTGTTCTGATTTCGCCAGAGGGCACCAAAATGGTTTTTTCTTTCAGATTGGAGTTTAATACACCAATAATGAAACAGAATATGAAGCTGTGGTACATGCCCTGAAGTTCGCAATAGAAATGAAGTTGGAAAATTTGAGAATTACCAGTGATTCGCAGCTAGTCATTCGTCAAATAAAAGGAGAATATACTAAAAACGAAGCATCCATGAAGAAATACAAGAAACTTGTTGAAGAATTGTCAGCGATAATCCCAAAAATAAAATGGAGACATATATCAAGAAAAGATAACAGACTCGCAGACGCTTTTTCTTTTATTTCAAGTATGATGACAGACCCAACTGCGAGATGCATAAAGATACAAACACTTTTATCACCATCAATCAATAAAGAAGAAGAGGAAGAGGTAGATGTAATGATAGTAGAAGATGGAGAACAAATACCTAATATCGAAGATTGGAGAGAAGAACTTCATGCATATTTGATGAGAGGAGAAACACCAAGGAATAGATTGGAGGCACACAAATTAAAAAGTCATGCGACAAATTATGAACTAAGAGATGGGGTATTATACCGGAGATCCTTTAAAGGACCCTCACTCAGATGTCTGACACGAAAAGAATGAGAAGAAGTGTTGAAGGTGTTACATTGTGGGGATGCTGGCAATCACAGCGGCGGAAGATCTTTGGCGTACAAAGCAAAAATGCAAGGTTATTACTGGCCTTATATGCACGAAGATGCGAAACAAGTATCAAGACGTTGCGAGGATTATCAAAGGCACGGAAAGAAAATACATGCACCTGTAGCACCATTAACATCCTCAACAAGTGTATGGCCTTTTGGAAAATGGGGTTTAGACATTGTTGGACTGTTTTTACCGGGATTAGGGCAAAGAAGATATTTGATTGTCGCTACAGACTATTTCACAAAATGGGCAGAAGTAAAGGTAGTACAACACATCCGCGACAAAGACATTTTCACGTTCATATTTGAGAATATCAAATGCAGATTTGAAATTCCCGCACAATTGGTATCTCATAATGGGAAACAGTTTGAAGGGCAGAACATAGAAATGCTACTCAATGCATTTAAGATAAAATGTGGGAAATCAACCCCTCTATATCCACAGGCCAATGGACAAGCAGAAGCAACAAATAAGACAATCGCAGATATATTGAAGTAGAAATTAGAAGGGCATAACAGAGCATGGTGCGAACAGGTGCATAATGCAGTATGGGCTTGCAACACAACTAGGAGAGAAGCTACTGGAATGTCACCTTTATGTTTAACATATGGAGTTGAGGCTATGCTACCAACATAAGTTATTATTCCTACGACAAAGAGAGAAGCTTCGGAGAAAAATCTTAGTGCGGGTATGATTTTAACTAAGTTAGATGAATTAGAAGAAAAAATAGAAAGGGCTCTACATCATATGGAAAACTACCAGCGAAGATTAGCCCGAGAATATAATAAACGTGCTAAAACACGCGAGTTCCAACCAGGTGACTTGGTGCTGCGAGAAACACCAATATATCAGCGAGAAAACGGCGGAAAACTAGCAAGAAAATGGGATGGACCTTACATCATTAAGGAAATTGTTTGAACAGGGGCTTATACATTGATGGATCCTGAGGGTAAAGATGTGGGTCGTAGACTTGATAGACCATGGAACAGATTATACTTAAAAAGATATTACCCATAAGAGGTTTTGGGAAAGAATAGACTGTGAAATGATGTATGATTGAAACAAAATGAACCTATATGAAAATATTATGAAGGAGTTATTGCGAGATTATACAACAAAGAAAGAATGCGCTAAAAGTTCGCACAGATAATGACAAGAGATAATCAAAGATCAATGACATACACTACGGGAAAAACAGCGATTAACTACCCCGGAAATCAGTTGTGGTACCACATAAGACGACGTTTATTGATAGGTTGCACAAGGGGGGGGTTGTAGAAAGTCTTCAATTGTTTGCAACTCGTAAGCTAGAGTCGTAAACTTGGTTGTGGTTCAATATTATACAACACTTGCTTCGGTTGTGATACTTAATCCAAATTATCAAGCAACATCTCACACAACTCATCAAGAGGTTGTAATAATTTGTTTCACAACAAAGTTATAAGTCTTAGAAATATCTAACACAACCAATATAATGGTTGTGTATATACCATTCTCCCAACTATTATTATGGTTGTAGGACTTTCCCAACCAGTGTTTCACAACAAGAGGGTAGTGTAGCAGAAACCCATATCACAACTTATGGAAGCGTAGTCTAATATGTGTTTCACAATTATTACTTGGGTTGTAAGTACTTCTTACACAACAAAAATATGTATAGGAGAAACTCGTATCACAACCAAGTTCATAGTAGTATGACATCATATTCACAACGGTTTACTTGTGTAGCGAAACTCGTATGACAACCAAGATTATAGTAGTAAGACATGTTATTCACAACCCTTTACTTGTGTAGCGAAACGTGTATGACAACCTTTGTATGTGTAGTAGAAGTTTGTTTCCCACAATCCAGGTGCATTGTTTCACAACAAATACGATGTGTAAGCGAGAAACAAGTATGACAACCATTATTTTCATATCACAACCCTTACTCGTAGCAGCATAAAATGTATCACAATGTTTTTTTATGTTGTATAATTACTTGTTTCACAACCCATATCCTGTGTAGCATAAAAATATTTCACAACCCATATCCTGTGTAGTGATCACCTTTTTTCCAACCATGTTTAGCGATTGTGATTCTTTTACATTTTAGAAAAAAATATATAAAATTGCTTTTCGATTCACACAAATATATATAAATATACTTCCATTCATTCGGATAAAAACCATTAAAATGTAACGAGAGATCAACATACAAACAAGTTAACGAGATCATCATTGTTTCATGAAACACTCATTGTCATTGTCATTGTTTTAAACTGATGAAAGCAACACAAAAATAACCATTGTCTCATGAAACACACCCCAAACAAAGTAACAGATTATCAGATGGCGAGGCATTATTAGATCCTTGGACCATGTGACATAAGTTCCTACGACATGTATAACACGCTTCAAGTCACCCGATGGCTTGTAGATATGAGCATCATCAACACGAGAAGTAGTCACAAATCACTTTGTACGCGCCGAAACCTATTGGCACTCCATGGCACTCCATCTTTGGATCTGCTTTCAACAATAATTGCGTCGGAACAACCTCGTTCTCATTGTACCAATGAGCAATCTGCAAGCTTTACCCTTCCCTAGCGCTTCCTCCACCCTTGGTCCGCTAACCGGACTGTCATTTGCAAACCGGGGAACAAGTCCTACTTGAGCTAGCAAAACCATGGGTGTTGCTAGCATTTCCGGACTACGGAAAAATACAACAACAACATCGAAACTCATAATGGGAGCAATAGAGACTAACCAAAGAAGTTTATAGAAACATAAACACACTTACAATTGGACTGGCCTTGTTCAAGTGTGAGCCATCATGGCAGCAGACGCATCTCGAGGTTTTTTCCTATACCAACATCAAACCAGCAGTATGAGACGCGAGTTTAAATTTTTCAACTAAAAGAAACAAAAGCGATTATTATAATCTCACCTCTAACAGTGCAAGTCTCGCATTCATTTCACTCATACTATCCTTGCACTCTTTGATGATCTTTTTGTAATGGCTCTTGACAACCATCTTTGTCTTTGTCGCTCCATAGCCAATACCTCTCAGTCTCCCTGGTTTGTCGTCACCAAGAGCTTTGGAGAGAAGATCGTCTGTCACAGATGATCCAACATCAGCACCATGCTCTTGTGCAGCTCTATCAATTCTTTCCTGCATTAGTGCAAAAGCAACCCAATTAGTCACATTTTTGCATCATTCGAACACATATATATTAAGCAAATAAATTAACAAAAAATATAAGAGATATGAGTTGAGTTCTCACTAAAGCCTCCATATTTCCAGGATTAGGTTCCTTCCCTTCCTTCGGTTTGTGACCCCATTATCCAAAGTTCGACTCTATCAATGTCTTCTTTTGTATTCAACTGCTTTTGCTGCAAACAATATGTTATCCAAACTAGTTAGCATATAATTTGAATACAATTACCCTATAATGAACATAGGAATAAAAATACACAACTTACCATTTTAGCCTCGAGTCTCGCATAACCACCTCTAGTGAGAGTGTGTGGAGTGGTGTATTTCTCTCTAACTTGTTGCATCTGCAATCTTTTTGCCTGATGAAGTAACGGAATATCATTAACTAAACAACAAAGAATGTACAAGGGCTGAACACAAAAATAATTTAACTTATTGCGATATGAACACTTACTCGAATCCCTCCGAGCAAACATGTGCCACAAACTCTTCCCACTCATTCACGGTATCATTCTCTGGTTTCGATTACGCCAGCTTCATCTGTCTTTCTTCTTCCTCTAGCCCATCCAAGGCGAGGATTTTACCAGCTTTCCTAGACCTAGCCTCTTTCAGATAACTTCCCATCTTCCCAAGATAATAGTCTTTGTAAAAATCATCGACAATAAACCTTTGCTGCAAAATACAAGCAAAATAGTTACAAGAGTTAAAGAGATAATGGATGGTGTATAAAACTTCTAAATACATTATAAAAGTAAAAGAGTTGAAGAGTCAAGAAATTACCATGATAATCGCCCATATGTTATCTTTGGCCTCTCTAGGACAAGTCTCCGGTCCTTGTGCTTTAATGGGATGTTACGCCTAACTAAAACACCCAACACACTAGCAAGTTGCACCGAAGGATCACCAACAGTCTGATCCTTATTGTTAAAGCTCACGACTTCCTTGCCATTCTTATTAGTCACTGTTAGCCCTAGTGCCGTCATCCTTGTGGGGCCGCGAGGAACGTACTTTCTTTTGGGTTTTGCCTATAAAAGAGTTAAGGATGGAAAAACTAAATAAGGATACAACTCAGGTGACTTGCTCATATTTTATCAGATAATTCAGAGTGAAAATACTTAAGGATGGAAAAGTAACTTAAGCAAAAGAGTCATATACCTGATGAGCTTCAGTTTCATTTTCAGTTCTTGCATCATTCACGTCAACATCATTATCATTTTCCGTGTTTTCTTTTTCCACCTCAACATCTCTCTCTTGTTCAAGTTCTTCATCTTCTTCTTCTTCCTCTTCAAAATCTGATAAAGTATCATCAAGCATTCCCTGAGTTGCACATTCGGACATGGCCCCGTGTACAATTTCCGCTTTGCAACTCTTCGCTTGGGAACAACTTCCTCGATTAAGGGTGCAAATTGGAGATTCTAATGGCACTGGACTGTTCAACAGAGGGTTCAGTAGAAGGTGCATCTTGAGATGCTCCTGGTTGAGATTGTTCCAATTCAACCGAACTTTTCCTTTTCCTCAGTGATGATCGTGTTGGAGTAGGCTTTTCAACGGGTGGTTCAACTGCACTTTGAGTTTTCTTTATTGGTGATTGTGATGGAGTAGTCTTTTCAGCAGTCTGTGAATCCTCTGAGTTGTTCTTAAACCTAGGGGATGATCGCCTTGGAAGCTTTTCACTTTCAAGAAGCTCTGAACTCTTATTCTTCTTCTTAGGAGTTTGTTTGCCATGAGACTTTTTACTCTTATCTTTCAAAATGATCTGCAAAATAAACTGAACTATGTTAATCAAAAGGAGATGGTAAATAAAGTGATTGAAACAAGTAAAAAATAAACCGAATCATAAGAGATTTATTACTACGTACCCTCATAGCAGCCGCGACAGAACTGACAGTTTTGGCTCGGTCGCTTTTTGCTTGCTTACTTGCTACCTTTTTGGGAGATACTACCAAATTCTTGCTTACTACCTTTTTGGGAGATGGGACTGGAATCTTGCTCTTTGCTTCATCGTTAACCTGTAACATAGAGTAAAATAAGTTAATCAAAAGGATTGAAAGAACATCATTTACACTAAATACGTAAAATTAAACTGAACCATAAGATATATAAGTCTTCACCTTATTATTCTTCACCATTGCAGACAAATTGGATCTTCACCTCCTTCCACACTACGCATCTACAACAAAAACTTAACCAAAAAGTTAAACTCTAAATATTGCACCATATCTCATCGGATAAGAAATCACCATTGTACATGACAAATCACCACATGTGAATCACTGAGGCTTTAAGAGCTGGTGCACTCTCTTTCTTATGAGCAAATCCATTGCTTGAGAACTTAAGCAATTGCTTTGCTCATACGAAAGAGAGTTCTCTAGCTCTCATCAAACCTTGCAAAAATATATAAGACTTTAGCAATCCACATTTGAATCAAGGTATCAAAAACAAACTATAATGTTATAAATCAAACTTAAAATAACCACCAAGCAATCGACAACCATTGGTTGGGATACCGAAGCCCTAACGCAATTCTCGGTTGAGAATGAGCCAGGAGTTCGGTACTCCAACCAGCGGCAATTACAGATTCACTTGATGGTTTCAAAAACAAGCATCATGTTTATAGAGTTAGAAGAAAACACAATTTTGGTAATTTATTCAAAAATGAAACTACTACATGTTATGAAAATTAAATTTAATTGAAAACTCACATATTGCATATCAAGAATCGAATTCGGAAAACATAACAATCAAAAACAAGATTGAAGAACAAGCATGAATTGGTTCTGACTCGTCCGAGTCACGAAATTTAGAGATGTTTTCAGGAATAAATCAAATTTTCTCTGACGATTATACAACCTATTACAAAGGGTATTTGCTATAACCAAACAAAACGAAAGAAATCATATGAATCGGTTCAAAATATAAACCCTAACTCGGTTCAGGAAATCACGAAGATAATGAAAAAAAAAATTCAAATCAGAAATCAAACCAATAGAAAATGACAAATACATCTTTACAGGTGAGATTTATACCTGAGTTTGAGTTAAGATGTAAATCGGCGCAGTTGAAGCTACGGTTTGATATCAGAGATTGGGGTGAAGTTGTGTTTCTTGAGATCGATTAGAGTGTGAGATGAAGTTTGGGTTTGAGGTGAAGTTGGGTTTCAAAATCTAGTTAGGGTTTGATGAGAGAAAATCTTCTCAGAGACAGAGAGAAAAAAACGAAAAGAGAGAGAAAAAATGAGAGAAATGAGAAGAAATTTTTGGTCAAAATTCTTTTCTTTGGGGGTTGTTTGGGTGGGAAACCAAATTTGGTTCAAAATCTAGAAGGATGTGCCCAAATTTAGGCGGGCTGTTTGGGTGGGAAACACACAATCCGCATGGTACTTTTTGTAGCCGTTAGATTAAAATCTGGACAATCCCATTGGTTGAAACAAAGCATACGGATTGAGAAGAAAACACACAATTTGGTAAACCAAACAAGGCTTCCTCACCGTTAGATTGGCTTGTGATTTGATTTCCTTAAATTTGGTTCGTTGGATTACAAACAATTACAATAAAACCATTTGTAAGAACGACGAGTCCAACAGTATGACCGTAAGATTCCATGTAGATACTCGCCGATACCGTAACCAAACCCTAGATTTCATCAGGTTCGAGAAAGAATCTTGCTCGGAGATCGAAAACTGGGCCAATATAGATAAGATTCCTTCGTAAGAACGACGAGTCCAACAGTATGACTGTAAGATTCCATGTAGATACTCACGATATCAGTAACCAAACCCTAGATTTCATCGGGTTCGAGAAAGAATCTTGCTCGAGATCGAAAACTGGGCCAATATAGATAAGATTCCTTCGTAAGAACGACGAGTCCAACAAAGATGACCAAGATTCCATGTAGATACTCGCCGATACAGTAACCAAACCCTAGATTTCATCAAAGTTCGAGAAAGAATCTTGCTCGGAGATCGAAAACTGGGCCAATATAGATAAGATTCCTTCGTAAGAACGACGAGTCCAACAGGATGACCGGAAGATTCCATGTAGATACTCGCCGATACCGTAACCAAACCCTAGATTTCATCAGGTTCGAGAAAGAATCTTGCTCGGAGATCGAAAACTCGGGCCAATATAGATAAGATTCCTTCGTAAGAACGACGAGTCCAACAGTATGACCGTAAGATTCCATGTAGATACTCGTCGATACCGTAACCAAACCCTAGATTTCATCAGGTTCGAGAAAGAATCTTGCTCGGAGAAGTAAAACTGGGCCAATATAGAGAAGATTCCTTCGTAAGAACGACGAGTCCAACAGGATGACGGTAAGATTCCATGTAGATACTCGCGATACCGTAACCAAACCCTAGATTTCATCAAAGTTCGAGAAAGAATCTTGCTCGGAGATCGAAAATCTGGCCAATATAGATAAGATTCCTTCGTAAGAACGACGAGTCCAACAGTATGACTGTAAGATTCCATGTAGATACTCGCCGATACCGTAACCAAACCCTAGATTTCATCAGGTTCGAGAAAGAATCTTGCTCGGAGATCGAAAACTGGGCCAATATAGATAAGATTCCTTCGTAAGAACGACGAGTCCAACAGTATGACCTGTAAGATTCCATGTAGATACTCGCCGATACCGTAACCAAACCCTAGATTTCATCGAGTTCGAGAAAGAATCTTGCTCGGAGATCGAAAATCGGGGCCAATATAGATAAGATTCCTTCGTAAGAACGACGAGTCCAACAAAGATGACTGTAAGATTCCATGTAGATACTCGCGATACCGTAACCAAACCCTAGATTTCATCAGGTTCGAGAAAGAATCTTGCTCGGAGATCGAAAACTGGGCCAATATAGATAAGATTCCTTCGTAAGAACGACGAGTCCAACAAGATGACTGTAAGATTCCATGTAGATACTCGCCGATACCGTAACCAAACCCTAGATTTCATCAGGTTCGAGAAAGAATCTTGCTCGGAGAAGTAAAACTGGGCCAATATAGATAAGATTCCTTCGTAAGAACGACGAGTCCAACAGAGATGACCGTAAGATTCCATGTAGATACTCGCCGATACCGTAACCAAACCCTAGATTTCATCAGGTTCGAGAAAGAATCTTGCTCGGAGAAGTAAAACTGGGCCAATATAGATAAGATTCCTTCGTAAGAACGACGAGTCCAACAAAGATGATAAGATTCCATGTAGATACTCGCCGATACCGTAACCAAACCCTAGATTTCATCAGGTTCGAGTTAAGAATCTTGCTCGGAGAAGTAAAACTGGGCCAATATAGATAAGATTCCTTCGTAAGAACGATCTCCAACAAAGATGACCGTAAGATTCCATGTAGATACTCGCCGATACCGTAACCAAACCCTAGATTTCATCAGTTAAAAACCTTTTTATAAGTGAAAAAACTTAGCAGAAGTGAAAAAAATTTCGCAGAAGTTAAAAAGTTTCGAAAGACGAAAAAACCCCTATGACGACTATTTCTAACAGGTTGTGAAAGGGCCAAGAAAAAATTTCGCATCACAACTTCCATTTCAATCTCCAAATGCCTATTTCAACCTTACATCGATCTCTAACCGTCCATTGTTTTTATTTTTTTTCCTTTTTATCCGTTGGTTTTTTCTTTCCTCCACCACTTCTTTTCTTTTTCGCGTCTTTCGTTTCTTTTTTATCTTTCTTCGAACCACAGAAAAACAGCTCCTCATCTGCCGAAACACAATCAATCAAACCATTACAAGTCAAGATCATCAATAAATCGAGCGAACAGATCTATGAAAAAGAGTTTTTTTCATCAACATATCGTTTTTTTCTCCATCAACAGATCGAGTTTCTTAAGCTCTGTTAACAAATCGAGCTTCTCCATCAACAAATCGAGCTTCTCCATCAACCGATCGATCTTGTAATTGGGTCTGTAACTGATTGCTTTAATTTTTTTTTTTTTTGTAATAGTTTCATCTCAATTTGCATTAAATTTAGGGTTTCATGATTGGGTTGCATTAAATTCGTTTTAAAAAAAAAAATCAATCATTGCATTTAATTTGTTTGATGATTTGGTAGCATTAAATTTTGATGATTGGCCTGGATCAAATTTTTAGGGTTGCATTTAATTTCAATCATTTCAAACCGTTACATTAATTTTTTTTGGGTGTTGTTCGAATTTAATTCATGTTTAGATGCATTCAATTCTGCAAATGGTTGAAATTAAGTTTTTGGGGTTGTTTGATTTTTGCAGATTCAGCTAACTGTATAGGGGAGCAGGTGAAGTACAAATTTTGCAGAAAAAGTCTACCTAACTGATGGTATGTACGCACTAGTTGGCCATTATATGTACCGTTCTGACCAAATGCCACCCCTGCAACTATGCAGGATTATATTTATGTGTGTAATTTGGTATAGTTTTCTCGTCCAGATAATGTCAACTTGGTGCCCATTTTGAATCTTTGATAAAATTATTCGTTATTGGTGGTGATGGCTCCAAAATGAGATGCCTGCATAGGTTTTATGACTTATATTTTTGATAGGGCATCCTGCAAAATTGTGTCATTGTTTGTACCATCATTTGCGTCCATTTGTTGTCATTCAGATGCCTAATAATTGCGAGATTGCTCAATCCTTCCTGGCAAGAAAATAACAAAGGAAAAAGTTTATACATGTTTTAATATGAGAATGTTTTTCATTGACAGTGGGAAGGAAATAAAGATTCATATTGAACTGCAAACAGATCGACTCTTGACTTGTAAAATGATGAATAAGGATTGGGTTCATTGGCCAAGGTAAAGCCAAGTCATAACTATCTCTACAGGGTATATATGTCTCATAATGAGATTAATCGATCTTAGTACGTCTAACCATTGGAGTTTTAATGTAGGGGAAGTTCCATACCAGGATGCGGAAAGAAGTTCGTAGAGTTGGCTCATGAGAAACTTGGAAATCCTTCTAAGTTTAGTTGTCCTTGTGTGGATTGTAAGAATCTTGCTGCGCCACTTCCTCCCTGGTACAATACATATGCACTTGCTAAAACGGGGTATGGATCCTACTTACACCGAGTGGGTTCTTCACTGGGAGAAGATTAGCAATTTTAATAATGTTCATGAAGAGGGAGCAACACGTCAAAGTACTTTCTACCGATGTGGACAGATGCTAATGTTGAAGGTGATGTCGAACCAAGGCAAGGGGTTTGTGAACCTAGGCAGGACGAAGGGTTTCCAAACCACGACGAAGAGTTGCTTTGATAAACGAGATCAAGAGGCCGACTTCCCTTTATACCCCGGTTGTACTACACACACAAAGCTAAGCATGACTACCGAGTTGTATAGGCACAAGACAAGAAATGGTTTATCTCGAAGGGCTTTTGATGATCTTCTCAAGACAATTGGTTCTGTGTTGCCCCGTGTCATTGTCTTCCTAAATCAACTTATGAAGTGAAGAAGTTGTTTAAAGCTTTCCAACTCACTTATGAGAAAATACACGCATGTCAGAATGATTGTTGTTTGTTTAGAAATGAGTTGAAAGACGAGGATGAATGTCCTAAATGTCACTATTCTAGGTGGAAGGAAGACACATCTAACATGGATGATGCTGACATGGTAGACAAGCCCAAAAAGAAGATACCAAATGAAGGTGCTAGATACTTCCCCATTGTGCCGAGATTAAGGAGAATGTATAAATCAGCAGAGCTAGCTCAAGAGTTGATATGGCACGCGACTCATAAGAGTAAAGATGGTAAGATGCGTCATCCAACGGATTCTTTGGCTTGGAAGCACATAGACACAAAGTTCCCCGAGTTTGCTTCATAATCGCGTAATTTGCGTCTTGGGGGCTGCCGATGGATTTAATCCGCTTTGGCGATCTTTCCCCAACCCACGATTGTTGGCCGGTGATGATTGTGGTATATAATCTTCCCCTCAACGGTGTATGCAAGGCGACAATATTATTTTAAGCTTGCGATTCCAGAAAGAAACAACCAGGTAGAGACATCGATATATACTTGCAACCACCGATTGATGATCCGATTAAGTTATGGGAAAACGACGTGGAGGTTTATGATGCATTTAGTAAGACAATGTTCAATTTGAAGGCATTATTAATGTGGACGATAAATGATTTTCCCGCTTATGGTAACCTATCTCGGATGTACATATAAAGGGAAGTCACCGCCCTCCGTGTGGTGATAATACTCTTTCAACCTGGTTGCCATTTAGTCGTAAAACTGTTTACATGAATCATAGGAGATTTCTACCTCATAATCATCCTCTTCGATCGACTAAGAAGAAAGCATGTTTCAATGGAGAGATTGAGACAAAGGAAAAGCCACCTACTATGTCTAGTGCTGAGGCTTTTGAACGTCAGAGCAGTATTGTAAATGACTTTGGAAAAGCGAAGCAGAACGAGGTGGAGAAAAGGAAAGAGAAAGAGGAAAAGAAGAAGAATAAGAAGAAGCAGAAAAAGGGTCAGAGTAGTGCGGCAACAGGTGCAAATGACGGTAAATCTAACTGCGGGAAGCGGAAAAGGCAAGTTGCTACTGATGCCGGTATGAGTGCTGGTCCTAGTTCTGGTGCACGGGATGATGACCATCCGATATTCAACAAACGGTCAATATTTTTCGACTTGCCTTACTGGAAGGTAACTTATAACCTCAGATTATCTTCTTTTCAGTCTTACATTCCCATCTGCATGTTAAATCTCATTTATGAAATGTACAACTCAAGTGACTTGCTCATACTTTTTATGTTATTCCTTCCTTCTTAGGAATTATTACTACGACACAATATTGATGTTATGCATACGGAAAAAAACGTCTGAGGAGGGTGTCATTGGTACTCTATTGAATATAAAGAACAAAACAAAAGATGGCTTAAAGTCCCGTAATGATCCAAAAGTATGGGAATCAAAGAAGAATTGCATTTAATAGTCAAAAATGGCAAAACTTGGCTTCCTCCAGCACCATGTAACTTAAGCGATAAGGGAAAGGCTGTATTCTATAATAGGATGAGAAATCTGAAGGTTCCATATGGGTATAGTTCTGATCTTAGGAGGCATTTCTCGAAGATGGTTGCTTGGGTGTCCTTAAGGCTCATGATTACCATGTTATGATGCAACAAATATTACCTGTAGCTTTGAAAGGACTTTTACCTGATGGGCCAAGTAATGCCATAAATCGGTTATGTTCTTATTTTAACGAAATATGCCAAAGGGCAGTTGATCTCACTAGATTGTTAGAACTTGAAGATGAAATTGCCGAGACTTTGTGTATGTTGGAGATGTACTTCCTCCATCATTTTTTGATGTGATGGTACACTTGACAATTCACGTAGCTCGAGAAGTGCGGTTAGGTGGACCCGTAAATATCGTTGGATGTATCCATTTGAAAGGTAATTGTTTCATTAGTATGAATATTTTTTTAGTTATTTTAAGTACAATGTTATAGTTTTGTTCTCGTGTAAATGGGAGTTTGGTGCTAATAATTAGAAGTTTGGTTTGTCGCAGGTATATGAAGACATTCAAAGAATACGTAAATAATTACGCACAACCTGAAGCATGTATAGCAGAGTGTTACCTGGGAATGGAGTGCGTCAGGTATTTTGATGTTCATGGGGACAAACATTCTGAAGGAGGAGTAAATCAAAGCCATAATGAAGACATTCAACATGATTCCACACCGTGTGGCGTCCTCTTTCTAGAGGCGTTCAAGTGTATATTGGTAGTGATATGCTAAAGATTGCTCATAGATATGTGCTTTTTAACACGGCAAAGAATTGAACCATATATAACGTAAGTATGACTCGTTATATGTTCATTTAAAATTGTTAGCGTATAAGCACTTGTGTTTTACTTAATCTTGTCCACATTAAAATTTTTCTTATTAGAATGCATATGGATGAGTTAAGATCTTCCGATACTTCCAGTGAAGACCAACTCCTTTCCATACACTCGGAAACATTTGCAGATTGGTTAAAGCAAAAGGTACGTGCAACGCCACTTGGTTATTTGTTATATATGTTTTCAATTTATTAGATTCATTTTTCCTGAGTACGTAGTACCTCTTTTTAGCATTACCCACATAGAGCTTAATTAGAGATGAATCTGTCATTCACTTCTTAATTAGATCTTACCAAGCCAAAACATAGAGCTTGCGCCCATTACCGTGGTCACTTGTGTTCGCTAACTAAATTTTATTGATAGGTTAAAATGCAAATTGGTCAAGGCATGTCGTCAAATACAAAGCGGTGGTTGTCACATGGTCCTTTAGAAAAATGTGTATCATATAAAGGCTTGCAAATAAATGGGTCAAGGTTTGTTACTAAGGATATTCAAAGAGTCACGCAAAACACTGGTGTTTCAATTGAATCAAAATCTTTAGTTGCATCATCACAAATAAGTAGTGGTTTCTATGGCGTTTTAGAACAAATTCTCGTGTTGGACTACCAACATATGTTTCAAATTCCCTTATTCAAATGTGACTGGGCTCACACCTATTTTGGTGTCAAGATAGAAAAAGGTTTTACATTGGTCAACTTACGTCAACTTACGTCAGCATAAGAACCAATATCAAAATGATCCATTCATTTTAGCGTCACAAGCCCGACAAGTTTTCTATTCTCGAGAGTCAGATACATCGAATTGGTTTGTGATGTTAAAACCACCACCAAGGGGTTTCCATGAATTAGAGGAATACAATGAACAGGAAGACACAAGTTGCCATCCAGTGGAACCTTCAACTCTTGGCTTACAAATGAATGATGATACTGAGATTTATGCAAGAACCGATGCCGAACCTATCTTAGTGGTTCCGAAAGAAGAAGAAAAACAAGAAGAATAAGAAAAAGAAAAGAAGTGCCGCTGATGGTGGGTTTAATTACTCTTTTCATTTCCACAGATGCTCTGAACCTATTTTGTTTCTTTCATTTTGCTTCAGATTGTATTTTTGCTTTTAAAATGACACTGTTGCAGTTTGCTTTTCTGGAATGTCTTTACTTATTTTGCAGTCAATGTCTTACTTTTATTCCAGTTAATATACTTCACAACTTTAAGCATTTGCAGCTTCTTAATGGAATTTGAAATGTGATTGCAGGCCTTGTACAATTCACTAAAACTTCCATGAATCTGGTACTGTGATTGTTGATTGAAATGTGATTGCAGGCATTGGACAGACTTTCTTATATGCTTCAGGAAAAATGGTGCATTTGCTGGCATTTTTTTTTTAAGGCTAATTTAAAAATTTGGTCTAATATATAAAAGAATGTAAATATAATTACATGTATAAATGTGGCAGGATGGTTGGAATGTCATATTGGCCAGCGGTGACTCATGTTCGACTCTCACCAGGCTTTTTTTTTCATAGTTATTTTTCATTTTACAACTCTTCTAAGGGTTGCAGAAGATCTATTTATCTTTTTCTTCTTATCTATTCAATCTCCCCATCACTTATTCTCCTCCACTTATCTTCTTTTCCGTCGTTTTTTCTTTTTCTCCTCCATCTCCCGCGTAACCTCCTCCTTCATCTCCTTAACCACGAAAATTTAAAAGCCATCAATAGATTGAGCTGAAGATTTCTTCACCACCAACACCTTCTCGATATGTGTTAAGGAAAAAAAGGTTTGATTCTATAACCCATTTTAGGGTTTTATTATTTTTTTGATTTCCCGTTCTGTTTAACTGCTATTGATCTGAGAATGATGATACAGTTAAAATTAGTCCTAGCTTCAATATATCTATTAATCAACACTAATCAATCATGTGTAAATTAGCCATCACTGAATTAGGCTTTAAAAACACTTAGGGTTCATAAATTTTCAGAAATTAGGCCTGTGGAGAAATTTTCTTCAATTAGGCTTTAAAAACACTGAATTAGTCATGGGTGGAGGTGTGAAAGATTCTCCAGGTAGCAGTAGTAGCAGCAACAGTAACATGAGAATGAAAAAAAACCTAACTGAGTGTGCTATGTGTGAACAAGGGTTTCATGAGACAAAAGTGTGTCCTTGGCTCTATTCTAGGTGTAAGCATGTTCCTTGTAATGGTGTGAGGGCATTTCTGCAATCTAAAACAACTGAAACCTATGGAAAAATGTTTTTCAAGTGCACCATACCTACCTGCACCTATTTTGAATGGTTTACTGATGCTTCTGACCCTTGCAAAGCCAAGTTGTTGTTGTTACCATCAGTGAAAAGCTGTGATGCTTGTGGAGAAGATGATCACTCTTTTAAAAATTGTCCGCTACACAGTCAGTTGTGCTTCTCTTCAACCTGCAATAACAAACTCAACCTAAAAATATGCAACAATCAACACAATAAGCACATAGCTTACCTGGTATGTGAAGAATGTGGAGATTTTACATGGGCCTCAGATGCTATCTTCATTGCTGCAAAGGAAAAAGTTAGAGTTTCTGCAAATCAAATAGCTGATCTAATTACAAATCTAGGAAAAAGTCATATGTAATAAGATTTCATTTTATGTGTAGTATGAATTGGTCTGGACTTGTTTTATAATTAAAATTATGCTATGTTGATGACTTATAATATTGTTTGTATGATAAATTGAATGTTTCTCTTCAGAAGAACCCCCCCTTTTTAACTCCGCCATTGAATAATTTCATTGCCGGTCTCAAGCCCGGATAAAGGAGGAGAGAAAAGGGGATTTATTGAGTTGGTCTCTAATTCAGCAGTTGGCGAGAAAAACAGGTAACACATTCCTATAATATCTGAAACTTTTAGCATTTGCAGCTTCTTCATGACTGTTGTGTTTGCTTTACCAAAATTTGCATGAATCCGCTACTTTGAGCATATAAATATACACCTCCACGTGTTTCATTCATTTACATTTTCAGATATACAACCTGGTGTTGTGAGTGTTGATTGAAATGAGATTGCAGTCGTCCTTGTATAATTCAGAGAAAGCCTTGTATGTTTCAGGCAAAATGGCGCACTTGCTGGCCATTTTTTTAAGGCTCAATTGAAATTATTGTTAAATATTAACGTAGATGTCCTTTGATAATCATACATGTAATTGTGGAATGGTGGTTAGAATCCCAGTCCTACACAGAGGAGGCCCGAGTTCGAATCTCACCCTAGCCTAATTTTTTTCCTAGTAAATTTTCATTTTACAACCTTTATAAAGGTTGCGAATGTTGATTAAAAGAAAAAGCACAAATCTACCAAGATTGTGAATCAGGGATGGTTGACGTCTTGTACTAACACCTAGTAAGCTTGGGTTCGATTCTCTATAAGAACATTTTTCAAATTTTTTTTTCCTATCTTCAACGACTCTTATTAGTGTTGTTTTAAAATCATTCACCACCTTTAGGATGTGAGTTGTAAATTCTAAAGGTGGTCACTTCTCTCTCGCAACCCTTTTCACACAACAAGTTGTGGTTCTCGATTCTCGTCACTACTCTTAGGAACTCGTTGGTCCTAAGAGTTGGACATATTTTACTTTGACAACGCTTTTGTTGGAAAAAGTTGTAAAACATACTACATTTTACAACTTTTAATTTACGAGTTGTCAATCTACAGTTGTAGATTACTAATTTTCCCGTAGTGATACTAGAAAGGGGCGAACCTGCTATGGCGTACACCCAAGTTCGCGAAATCAAAATCTCGCAAGAGGCAAATGTAAGACCTAAAGTGCGTCATAAAAGGGGGTACCTGTTGCATGACTCAGGGAAAAGGTTACACCGCCCCTGGAACCTGATTCATGGAGATTTGGGGTCCATAAAGCCCATCTAGGAGAGGTACCTCGGATTTTCAACCTAAGCGTATGACTTAGGTTAGACGACAGAGGGTCTCTTCTAAGGAGTACAGCATCTGATCAAGGTGCCAAGGTACACGGTTGAGGCAAGAGTGCCTGGGGCGTTTGAAGCGTCTTGTCCATTCTTGGAAAGTCTTGACGTATGCTGTACTCGTCCCGAAGAAAACCCCACTTAGGGTGCAGTCTCGTAACCATAAGCCGTATAGGCAAAAGGGATAAGAGGCTGCGAAAATAAATGGTTGTTGTTAAGACCGGATGGGAGGAGACAACCTTGTATGGTAGAGGTACGTCTCCTTGAATGGGCAACCAGGGGGAAGATAAGGCGGCACCCTCCATTAGGGAGCTGATAAGTGTCTTAAGACGCAAATGTCATGGGGCTTTATTTTCACAAGAAAATTTAGGCTCGTCATATTTGTGCGACAATCCTGAAGAGGCAATAATACAAAAGAGAAAGATAAGACGAGATCAATGGGTCAATACATGAAAGTGTAAGGACGTCCTGCGATTTCATCGCAAGACGGCAATGTCATGGGGCTTTATTTTCGAAAGAAAATCTAGGCCTGTCATATTGTCGCAACAAATTATAAAAGAAAAAAGTTAAGGCAAGATCAAGGGGTTTTCGCATGCAAGTGCAAAAACGTCCTGAGATTTTGCCGCAATGACAAGAGGTGGCGAAATAAGACCTTTAACTAGGAAGGCAAAATAAGACCACGTAATGAAACAAATATTTTTATAAGAATTAACCATTAATTATGAAGATCATTCATCACAAGAAAGATAATGAGAGGCAGTATGGGAATTATTAAACAATAAACATTATCTTTCTCGCTAATAAGCACAACAATAAAAATGCAAATACATCTCAAAGCTGGCTGAAATACACCATTTGCAAGAAGTTATAAAGATGAAGTAATCCAAAGAAGTAAAATTACATAAGAAGATGAAGCAACCAAAGAAGTCAAATTACATAAGAGATTCAAGCCTCCAGATTAACTTTGCCAGGAGAAGATGAAATATTCGCATCAATTTTTTCGCCAGAAGGAGATAATGGACGTTCTTCACCAATTTTGTCACTTTCACCAGCTTTCTCACTTTCGCCAGCTTTTTCAATCTCGCCAGTTCTCCCATCATTCTAGTTTACTCTAGTTTCTTCTTCATTTGGGTTATCATCAACGGTTGTATCATTAGGAGGAACCTCTTCATCATTTGCGAAATCTTCTCCACTATCATAATCATATTCACTATCAGGAGGACAAGGAACTTCATCGTCATCTACTTCCAAAGGTTCGACAGATATAGGAGAAAGAGATTTGGATAATAAGATATCATTCACAAGAACTTCAGCCCTGAGATGAACTTGGCGAAGGAGTGCCTTTTGATGATTCCTACTTTGTATATTTTTGGAATAAGCAAGGTAATCAAATCTTCTTTCTGCCCGATCGTGAGAACGAGCAAGGGTAGAGGCAAGCAATGCATTCTCTTTGCGAATTTTAGCATAACCAGATTCCAAAACAGAAAGGGAGGAATGCAGATTTTTCTCATATTCTGCGAAAACAAAGAACACAGAAAATTATTCAGGCGAAGAGTTCGCAAGGAAGATATCACAAAAAGAATTAACAAAGAAAAAATGGTTGAGGCAGTCAAATTTTATGACTACCTTCCATTTGCGAGATAAGATATTGGGTTAAAGCCAGACAACTATTCTCCAAGTGGTCCATTGCATCGTCAAACTTATCTCCAACTAAACCTTTCAGGCGAGATCGCAAATTCTTTTCATTAGAAATGAGTAAGGTGTTTTCCTTCGCAAGAGAAGTGTAGGATTCTTCTAGATTGTAGTATTGATATTTGAGGTGACTTGACTTTATACTTAAAGTTATTCTACCTTTAATAAGTTTATCTCTCTCAGCAAAAGATGATTCTGTTACTTCTTTGAGTTTATTTCTCAATGAGCAGAGGGATCGTTCTTGATCATTACATACTTTTTGGCAAATGTTAAGTTCTTGCGAAGAGATCGCCACCTTATTTAAGAGAATTCGCTTTTCTTGAGATAGGGTTTTATTCTCATCTGATAAAGTTTCCAACTCCAAATTAGCTTTAGTCAAAGAATAAGAGAGGCGAGATAATTCACTACATAATAAGTTCTGCTCCTGGATTAATTGAGTATTCTCCTCGGTAAGATTATTTATTTGATCAACAGAGTATGTATGAAGGTTATCTAATTGGTTATATTGATTCATACAAGCATCTCTATCCACACGGGCTTCTTCGGCGATGGATTCAAACTAATATCTCTCCATTATTCGTTTCTGGTTTAAAACTTAAAAGGCGAACAAGGGATTTAAAGAAAAAAGAGTAAAAAAAAAAAAAAAAAGAGTTTAAAGCTTAAAGTTGTACCTTTAAATTCTTCATTTTCTTGCGAAGATTGTCACGATCTAGAGAAACATTTTAAAGCTTTTGATTTTCAAGATGAAGAGAGTCACATTTCAAGGTCATGGCTTGGAGATTATTCTTTAAAGTTTCAACTTCCTTCTCTAAGGATGTTTGTGAAATCATTCTGTCAGAACCAAAATATTTACTTATAATTTCGCAGACTCCAGATTTGATAGGATCAATGGAAGATCCCTTGACATCATCCAGAACATCTGATAAAACCTTGAAAGCAATATCCATCCCTTCCAATGTTTCTTTAGTAAAAGGAAGAGATTCGGATGAGGAGGTAGTGATGACAGAAGGTGTGGAGATAGTGATGACAAAAGGCTGGGGAATTGAATCACCCTTTGCTACAAATGCATCATTCGAAGATGAAATTTGATGAAGATTAATGACAGGGGTTAAGGTAGTGTCAAGATGAGAGGTATTGACAGCAGAAGAAGAAAAAGGTTCATTCACAGCAGAAAAAGGTTCATTCGCAGTAGGGTTATTAAAAGGTATTTCAATTGCAGAAAGATCGGTTACAGAGGAGAACTCTGTAGCGATACCTTCATGAACAGGAAGTAAGGATCCAGCTAGCGAAGATATCTCAGGAGAGGTTAAAGGTTTAAACATAGGAAATGGGACGACAGTTTCAACATTTTTAAGGTGGCGAGATTTTTTGCGGGGTCTATCGACATTTTCATCACCCTGCGAATCACAATGCAAATAAGTAACAGAGGCAACAATATTGTTATTAAAAGAATAATGTTTCTTAATACCTTGATATTCGCAGGCTTTCTTTTGTTTACAACGACTTTTGGCTGCGAACCCTTGGGAATATTAGGGTTTTGGATCGTAAATTTGGTGCTAGAGATGCTTTTGCTGAAACAGAAAACAGTATGGGAATTACATAAAGATGAACAAAATCAAATAAGATAACAATTTCAGTAGATGAGATCAATTTCAGTGAGATCAGTTTTAGCAAAATCAACAAACCTTGATGAATCCATAAGAACAGTAGCAGAGAGGTGAATTCGTAAAAAGTTGCAGATGATAAAGATTCACAGAGAATGTGGAGATGAAGAAGACGAAGTAAAAGAAAGAAATTATTTTTATGATAGATCTCTCTTTAAATAGACAAGAAAGTGATGACCGGTTAGCATTAAATATGCCGGTGGATAAGGGAATATTTAACACGTGTAAGCGGTTATGCTTAATTCATGGAAGCTTGTCAGCAGAAAAATTAAAGAAAGAAATGAACAGCTGCGGCATTTTGAAAATACTAGTTCTCATGACATTCTCTCCTTAGAAGAGAAGACATGAGAAGAGGCAAGATGTAGTATCAGAATATCGCAATATCTATACCTTTGCGAAATCGTTAAAAAGCACACTGCGAAGATATTGCAGATTGATAGTAAAAATGACGCAACGGATGACGACATCCTGAACACGAGAAAGATGTGAAGATCTAGCGAGATTTAGGAGCATTGAGAGATTTAACATTTGAATACTTGCGAGAATGTCGCAAGCCAGATCCGAAAATAAAGGACATCTTAGCTGTCATCCACTATGTAATGTCCTATATAAAGGGCCGAGTAGGCCTAAGAGAGGAGATATCTTTTGGAGAGTGGAGAGAAAGTTTTGAGGAGAGATAAAGTCTAATAAAATGTAAGACCAGATAAAGAATGATTTCATTTCCTTGTTGTAAAATTGCTAATTCAATTAATAAAAAGGGTGATTATTGATCTTAAGATGTGTTGATTATTATGAGTTCTTGTGAGGGGTGTGTTGTGGAAATTCCTGCAATCACATGTCCAACAAATACTTTATGGCTATTATCGTGGGGAATTCGTGAGAAATATCTCATTCTTAGATTGGTCTAACTTCTTGTTTCAAAATGAAACCTACTCCCACTTTAACAATACTACTTATGTTACTGTTTGTTGGTTCATATAGAAATCTGGGTGTGAGTTTGTTTCCAGTCGTATAGTGCCAAATGCTATAGGAAAACTGCTTAAAACATCCACCAACACATGTTCTCTAATAAAAGATTGCATAACATGCAACATCTGAAACTGAATAATGTCCTTTACACTAGAAGAACTAATTCAAATCCTGAAGCTCCCCCCTTCTTACTCTCCAAAAAAAGTGGAGTTTGGGATTGTGATCAAAATTTATACTCCTCAAGATCCTGTTTCGCTAACTTATTATTTTGCTATGACAACTTATGATTTTGTAGGACTTTGCCATTAGGGCTAGATAGAGGACATTCAGGACTAATGGAGAATGAGGTATCACAGGAGGAGCAGATTTAGCTTTCCAATGGGCCAAAGATATGCAATGCACTAATGTGGAAGTCCAAACATGATATCTTAGTAGTTCATTATCCAGCGGCACGAAATCCCCCCACCCCCTCCCTATAAATACTCAACTTTAAATTCATTTCAACTCACACCAAAATTTCTTAAACTGATACATCTTCCATACATTTCACAACTCTTCTAACATTTCAAAATATATAATATCTCTTTCAATTTTTACAAAGTATGAACATGGTTGAGTTCATAGAAAACCAACATGCTAAGAAAACCAAAATGCTGAAGAAAATTAACCAAATAAGATGGCGGGGTCCAAAATTTACTATTGCGGAAGATAAATGTATTTGCATGATTTTATTTTTTTTTACTGATTGTCCTATCAATGGTGGTGAACTCCAAGCCCAACCATTTTGGGAAAACATATTTGTGAAATTTCAAGAAGAAACAAGAACCTCAACAATCGCAATGCGTACGGGTTGAGTCACTGCTTCATTGTAATCAATAAGGAAATTAATTTGTATGTTTCTTTAATAAGACAAGCGGCTTGAAACATGAGGAGTGGTGAAACCATGATGGACATTAAACAAAGGTGTTGGGCAGAATAGCGCCGCATCAACGGAAAAGACTACCAATATGAAAATTGTTTTGAGATCTTAAGAGTATTGCCCAGATATAATCCACTATTTATGATTTCTTAATTTTCAACTTTAACTCAAATGTAAGTTTTAATAATTCCCGTACTTTATTAGTTAAAACTAAAATATAAGTCTAATTAAAATGTAAGACCAGATGAAGAATGTAAACTTAATTTTCAACAGTACGAGTTAAATTTTCAAATTCATAAAACAAGTGGGTGATTTTTTTATATAAACTTCGAATTAGTAGTCATAAAACTGAATCATTAGTCATTTTACACGACATAAAACTAGACAATAATAATGGCTTTTTTTAAATATAGCCCATGTTTTTATCAACCATAACGCTTTTGATTTTGGTCGGCGAATATTGACCATAAATTTAAGTTTGACGTTTTCAATTCATAATTTTAGCCAAAAATTAGGTAAGTGAGTTTCCAAATTGAGGAAGCGGTGAGTCTAGAAATCAGTGACTCGATAATCCAATAAAAAATGTGAAACAATTTTAAAATTAGTAGTGATGAGAGAAAGAAATGGAGAATTGAGATAAAGGGATTGACGATAACTTCATTCACTACTTTGATCCTGCCGAATTATCAATGTTTCTTTTTGGATTAAGTTGATAATAGGGTATGTAAAATTGATCATTTTTATTCTCTTATCTTGTGAATACTGAAGGTGTCATATTTTTGACTACCATTGACAGTGGATAACTCACTGAAACTGCAATCTAGGCCAATACTTGACGATGTTTGCACAAAACCGTAATAGATTGTAACAAGCTATGGACTTGTATCCGCCTGCCTGAAAGAAATACACAAATTGAGTGGTTTGATTTTCTTGTGATTGTAAACTAAATAATAATATATGACCTGAATCATTAGTCATTTTACACGACATAAAACTAGACAATAATAATGGCTTTTTTTAAATATATCCCATGTTTTTATCAACCATAACCCTTTTGATTTTGGTCGGCGAATATTGACCATAAATTTAAGTTTGACGTTTTCAATTCATAATTTTAGCCAAAAATTAGGTAAGTGAGTTTCCAAATTGATGAAGCGGTGAGTCTAGAAATCAGTGACTCGATAATCCAATAAAAAATGTGAAACAATTTTAAAATTAGTAGTGATGAGAGAAAGAAATGGAGAATTGAGATAAAGGGATTGACGATAACTTCATTCACTACTTTGATCCTGCCGAATTATCAATGTTTCTTTTTGGATTAAGTTGATAATAGGGTATGTAAAATTGATCATTTTTATTCTCTTATCTTGTGAATACTTTGAAGGTGTCATATTTTTGACTACCATTGACAAGTGGATAACTCACTCGAAACCGCAATCTAGGCCAATACTTGACGATGTTTGCACAAAACCGTAATAGATTGTAACAAGTCATGGACTTGTATCCGCCTTGCTGAAAGAAATACACAAATTGAGTGGTTTGATTTTCTTGTGATTGTAAACTAAATAATAATATATGACTCGAATCATTAGTCATTTTACACGACATAAAACTAGACAATAATAATGGCTTTTTTTAAATATATCCCATGTTTTTATCAACCATAACCCTTTTGATTTTGGTCGGCGAATATTGACCATAAATTTAAGTTTGACGTTTTCAATTCATAATTTTAGCCAAAAATTAGGTAAGTGAGTTTCCAAATTGATGAAGCGGTGAGTCTAGAAATCAGTGACTCGATAATCCAATAAAAAATGTGAAACAATTTTAAAATTAGTAGTGATGAGAGAAAGAAATGGAGAATTGAGATAAAGGGATTGACGATAACTTCATTCACTACTTTGATCCTGCCGAATTATCAATGTTTCTTTTTGGATTAAGTTGATAATAGGGTATGTAAAATTGATCATTTTTATTCTCTTATCTTGTGAATACTTTGAAGGTGTCATATTTTTGACTACCATTGACAAAGTGGATAACTCACTTGAAACTTCAATCTAGGCCAATACTTGACGATGTTTGTACAAAATCTGTAATAGATTGTAACAAGTCTGTGGACTTGTATCCTCCTGCCAAAAGAAAGACACAAATTGAGTGGTTTGATTTTCTTGTGATTGTAAACTAAATAATAATATATGACCTTCCGAGACATCCTTGTCGTCGGGCCATTTATACAACAAATGAAGGAATAATACTTACATAAAAGATATGCAAAATCTAGTAAGTTTGTTATCGCGACCAACCTAATAATAAACAAATAAAAAAAATTAATGGCAATACAAAAGAGAATGTAATTTTTTTTTTTTATATATAGGTTCGATAAATACTTACTATCCATCCGGTTTCAACGGGCTGAGTTTGTTGTCTCTTTCAGCTACAACCAAAATTTAGGATACACTCATTTCAGATGGTATTTCATGAACCGGTTTCCAAGGAATGATTTTTTGCTTGTGCTCCTAAAAAATGGACAAAAAAAAATAGCAAGGATGAAACCGGATTCATCCTGGCTTAAACTTAAAAAATAGCAAGGATGAAACTGGATGCATCCTGTGTAAAATAAAAATAAGAAAAATATTTGAAAATGGACAGGATGAAACTGGTTACATCCTGCCTATTTTTAAATTTTTGTCCATTTAAACAATATCTAAATCTGACTGTCCTTTTCACCCAGGAAATTTTGATTTTGGTCTTTTTAACCAATTTTGTGTTAAATTATTCATCAATTTCAATTGAATACAAGAAAACTCAAAATTATTCAAAAACTTCATTAAATCGGTCGACTTATGTTTCACATTTATTCAAAATTGAAAAAAATACAATTTTCAATTCTATAAAAACCATTGATTCGATTCAAGTTACAATTTTGCCCACATTTAAACTTAGTTACACTTGGATAGCATGTAAGTGTGTGTTACCAATTATGTGGTCAGCGACAAGTGGGAAACAGACTGTTGTATAAGTTGTACGTCTATTTATCCGACTATCCATTCAAATAGATTTCAATTATCCATTAGGTATTTTTATTGTTATTCCTGTTAGAATCTTGAGGAACCATAATATTACTACCACGTTTTTACTAGAAAATACATGTTTTTTAAGCCTAAGGAAGAAAAAGAACACAGTAGTTCCACGTCTATTGTGGATTGGTCACATTAGCTTATCCCCTGTGAGATTAACCATTGTGAGATAAAGATCTTCCTTAACGAAATTGATTCATAATAACCCCAGTCGGAATCAGGGATAGACTGACTTGGTGGTTTTCAGCAATTTTAGCTAGACCAAACAGGTAACAATTACAATCCAAGCACATAACACATTAACACAGCAGTTACATGACATGATTTGATAAAAGAAATCTAACCATTTCTTTTCCATTCCTAGGTTTCATAAGTAGCACTATCACTAAATCTAACACTAACATTATCAGGATAGGTTTAAATGACCATGTTTGGATGAAAAGTAACATATCCAAACTTCTTAACAACTCCACATGTATTAGCGATGTTAGGATCCATAGATCCAATCATTTTTCAGGATTTTTTTTCCACAAAAATAAGAACACAGGTAATAAAGATAATCGAAATCTTTTATCTTGGGTCATAATCCGTTTGAAATTTCATCGGAAATCAATTTTCGGTAACCATTGCTTGCTGGTGTCTTGGAAGTAAAAGGTGTTGATGGTGTCTTTGAAGTAGAAATTGTTGCTGGTGTTGCAGATCTCTTAGATGCTTCTGCTGTGAACTTGTTCATCTTCGTCAAAAGTAATTGCAAACCAAGTGGATAAGAAAACTATCAGAAAAACGAGTTGTAACCCTAGAATAAAAACCTAAATAACACTAGATAAACCTTATACAAATAGGAAACAACAAGATAGATTTGAATCAGATGAAACCAGATTCAAATAAAAACTAAAAAAAAAAAATGATGAAACGAAGGTAACGGGTGAGAAGACACCTAGGGTGAGAAAATAAGGTGCGGGGAGGATGTGGTCGGGCCACATACTTGAAGTATGTGGCCCGTCTTAATTTTGTGACACCTATTATAAAGAAGAAAATAAAGTCCCAAAACCGTTAATTACCTAAAAGTGTAACTAATTTTTTTTTTCCAAACTCCCAAATTTTTCTCAAAAAGTGAAATCTTTAAAGGGATTTGAAGGTAGGTTTTTAGTTGTAATAGGTGTCACAGAAATAAGAAGGATCACATCATAGCCGTGACCGAGAAAATATGAAGACGGCTAGGTTTGGGTTTTTCTTAGTAATGCCACCTATAACGGGAGACAATCCCGTGGTTTCTCCCGGTAGAGAGAAACTTTGGGGGCCCACATGGAATTTGTAGGGGGGCTGTTAAGGGTGGTTCCACTTCTTTTATACTGTCACTCGGTATCCATTACGGGATTATCTCTCGGTACACCAAGCATTATTGGGTTTATCTAATGTTTTGTATTCTTAGGAGAGAAGGATCTTTCTAAAAATTAGTTTGGATCGAATTTGTTCGACTTTTTGGCCTTCACTGCTGGGCAGTCATCTAGTTTTAACTGAGATCCATGTTTTCGTGAATAACCGTTCCTAAATTTTCAAATCTCTGCTTTACACCACGTACTGTTTGCAGTTTTTTTTTTTTTTTTGATGGTAATTTGAATTAATAGAAGACAAATTCGATGTACCTAAATTGAATTGAAGGAACTTAACAACAATTAGGGACTGAAAATCTCTTATTTGAAAACAAATGATAAAATTCTTAGATGAAATTTAAAACAAAAATTGGTTACACCACGGTTTTCTAATTTGAAGTAATTGAAGTTCAATTTGATCTGTTTTGATCGTTTTGATGGAGTTTAGCACCAATTTGGAACTATGAATATTTGATTATCAAATAAATTTAAAAGAACGATCAATGTTTTTTTATTAAAATTATGAAACAATTGTGGCGAAAAGCGTGAGTGACATTGAAAAATTCAGTTGTCTTCGAGCTTCCTGCAGCTCATCATTGCTTTGGCATTCCTTGTCAATAAGAGTGTGCGTCATAGCTTGAAAATATTCAATATCTTCCTTCTCTTCATTGAATTTTTTTTAATATCAACATTACGTAGGAATAATTGCAAATTCGATTAACTAATTAACTAGCAGTAATTTCCCCTCTTCCTTACATTATTATTTTGAATTTTGTGTTTATGGCTGGATGATTTTTGTTTGTTCTAAATCAGCATGTGGTTTTCACTATACAGATTCTAATTTATAAGTTCAAGTTGTAGTACTCTAAAATGTAAACGAGACATCCGATTTCCATTATATAATGCTACATCTAAACAGGTTCAAAGATGTCATGTGTATAGGTTCAAAGATGTCATGTGTATGCTTATTGTGTTCAATAAAGGGGAGCTTGTATTATTTAAGGTAAGAAATGTCACAAATTAAGAGGGTGAAAGAAACTACAACCCAGAGACAACATATTATTAGAGTACAACAACTTCTGGTAACCCAAACCAGAGAGAACAGCAAAAACAACAGTGCACTCCAAACAGCAACATCACACCACTTGATCACACAGATACCCTCAACACACTCCATCATCAGATTATATAGAAGCTTCAATAAAGATAGCTAGCGAAGCAACAAGTACCCATGATCGAAATACACCATACAGATTAAGCTCTCGCCTCACTAGTCCTACAATTAACCATAACTTCAATAATACAAGTATCGTTCCGCAGATATCCCTTAGATTGGTCATGGAGTTGGGCAAGAGGCATGTGTGTCGACCAACCCCATCCGTCAGCAGTTCCTCGTGTGAATTGGTGCTTTGCTACTGCAAAACCAAAAGATTATTAAGGTTAAAGAATGCATAGTGTAATTAATTACTAACCACTGGTATGCGTACATATAATACAGACCTGAGCCTTCAAAGTTGTTTGCGCTATCAGTTTGACTCTTAATGACAAAACTGAACTCTGCATATGGCAGTTTGGTCTTGTCATCGGGGATGAGGAACAGTGATAACTTATCGTATGTTTTATGGTTTCCTTTCGGGTATACTCGCACTCTCCTATAAGTGAAAACCGAGATAATCAATCAAAAGGAAAAAGCCAAAACAAAAAAACATGAAATTAGCCAAGTAAATAAATACGTAGTTTAGATGAAATACCATTTCAAATTTCGCACAGAGAAAACATTAGATGTGTGACTAGATCCCAGCTGTGAGAAGTCGTTAAGATTCCATTCGAACTTGACCGATGTATGAGAATGAAGTATTTGAGATGACATTTTCAATAAAGATTGATGGAAAGCAGCAAAAGATAGAAATGTTTTGAATGATGCAATAGAAGCATATGGTGAGGGTATATATGCTTTCTTCAACCAAGCGCGTAATTAATCCACGCGGCGGGGATGGGTTTAACATCACCATTATTTTATTGGTTATGTGTTTATCATATTGTTCATCTATGAACCTTGCAGAAATGCATAAACTGAACTAAATTATTCAGTCAACTAGTGTAGGGTGGTGCATTTGATCGATTCAACAGCGGAAATGATGGGTTTGATATTCGATTTGAATCCAATTAAGGGGCTTTCTTTTCTTCACCTGATAAAAAAAAATTTATATTTAGTGATAGGACATGTTACCTGATCTTATCCGAAGGCCGTTTCCCAGCATATGACGACTTTGTCACATCCATCGCGTATATAGTGCGTGTTAACCTGTCACCACCTATCTAAAAATTGTAAGAACAGTAGGTTGATCAAAGATCCACACGCTAGTTAAGACAAGGAAAGGTAGGAAATTGCAAGTTGCAATAGTTGTTAAGCCAATAAGCTAGATAATTGTTAAATGTCAACAAATAAGGGGAACCCCTTGATTGGCTTTTCTTATCCATATGATTGGAGTTAATAACTTTCAGAAATGGATAATCATCCTTTGCTTTGTAATCTATTCTTTTACATACATTTCCTTATAATATATGTTTTCAAAATCCATAGAAGCTGATTATGTTATTTTTATTATTATAAAACAGATGATCCCAAGTTTGTACCCAAAAAAAATGAAACTCAGATAATTTTGGACACTTCAACTTACACAAACTTGGCATAACCCCGCTCTTTTGCATAATTATCGCCAACCAAAATCATCGCCATATAAGATTCCTAATGCATCGCAACCAAATTTCATCCATGCAGACATCCATGAGGTATATATAATCACATACCGTTTTTTTTTTTTTTTTTTATTATCAATACATGTGTAATTATATAGTGATAATAATTCAAATATACTTATCTTTGTGTAATATACATGTGTAATATATTTCAGAAGTTGTAGTTACAGTTTGTGATCATTAAGGCGTATGCCAATTTTTTAGGAGCACAAGCAAAAAATCATTCCTTGGAAACCGGTTCATGAAATACCATCTGAAATGAGTGTATCCTAAATTTTGGTTGTAGCTGAAAGAGACAACAAACTCAGCCCGTTGAAACCGGATGGATAGTAAGTATTTATCAGAACCTATATATATAAAAAAAAATTACATTCTCTTTTGTATTGCCATTAATTTTTTTTATTTGTTTATTATTAGGTTGGTCGCGATAACAAACTTACTAGATTTTGCATACCTTTTATGTAAGTATTATTCCTTCTTTTGTTGTATAAATGGCCCGACGACAAGGATGTCTCGGAAGGTCATATATTATTATTTAGTTTACAATCACAAGAAAATCAAACCACTCAATTTGTGTCTTTCTTTTGGCAGGCGGATACAAGTCCACAGCTTGTTACAATCTATTACAGTTTTGTACAAACATCGTCAAGTATTGGCCTAGATTGAAGTTTCAGTGAGTTATCCACTGTCAATGGTAGTCAAAAATATGACACCTTCAGTATTCACAAGATAAGAGAATAAAAATGATCAATTTTACATACCCTATTATCAACTTAATCCAAAAAGAAACATTGATAATTCGGCAGGATCAAAGTAGTGAATGAAGTTATCGTCAATCCCTTTATCTCAATTCTCCATTTCTTTCTCTCATCACTACTAATTTTAAAATTGTTTCACATTTTTTATTGGATTATCGAGTCACTTATTTCTAGACTCACCGCTTCATCAATTTGGAAACTCACTTACCTAATTTTTGGCTAAAATTATGAATTGAAAACGTCAAACTTAAATTTATGGTCAATATTCGCCGACCAAAATAAAAAGCGTTATGGTTGATAAAAACATGGGCTATATTTAAAAAAAGCCATTATTATTGTCTAGTTTTATGTCGTGTAAAATGACTAATGATTCAGGTCATATATTATTATTTAGTTTACAATCACAAGAAAATCAAACCACTCAATTTATGTATTTCTTTCAGGCAGGCGGATACAAGTCCACAGCTTGTTACAATCTATTACGGTTTTGTACAAACATCGTCAAGTATTGGCCTAGATTGCAGTTTCAGTGAGTTATCCACTGTCAATGGTAGTCAAAAATATGACACCTTCAGTATTCACAAGATAAGAGAATAAAAATGATCAATTTTACATACCCTATTATCAACTTAATCCAAAAAGAAACATTGATAATTCGGCAGGATCAAAGTAGTGAATGAAGTTATCGTCAATCCCTTTATCTCAATTCTCCATTTCTTTCTATGATCACTATTTATTTTAAAATTATTTCACATTTTTATTGGATTATCGAGTCATTGATTTCTAGACTCACCGCTTCATCAATTTGGAAACTCACTTACCTAATTTTTGGTCTAAAATTATGAATTGAAAACGTCAAACTTAAATTTATGGTCAATATTCGCCGAACAAAATCAAAAGGGTTATGGTTAATAAAAGCATGGTTTTAGCCACGGTTTCTGCTGCTATTTTCACCACGGTTTCTGCATCTGTTTTGCAACACATTTTTCAACTGTTCTTAACGGTTTCTTCAACTATTCGCAACCGTTTCTTCAAAGTTTGGCAACAGTTTCTCTGAACCCCAATTTCTATTCTTTTTTACCTGGTGATTCTTTCATCGAATCCGTGCATAATTTCTTCCCCACTTTTTTCAATGGCGCCAGAACACAATTGTTTTTACATGAGTCCCCTTAGTAGGCACCAATTGATATTTATACCCGCTATAAATTAGCCGCAAGTCAAGCCCGCTAACCTAAAAGATGTTCTAGAAGCTTCCGAACATCTAGCTTCTATATTGCCAAAATAAGCTTATTGTGGATTTTGTGAAACAAAAGTTTTAGTGAGGATACTTGGTAACGTATAATTGGTTTAAAAATTACATACTCAAAAGAAAAACTTAACTTACCTTGTTTGGAATTTTATGGAAGTGCAAATTCAATTCGGAAGTCGAGAAAAAATATCCAAATTAATTTTTATGGAAGTGCAAATCCAAATTAATACATACAGAGAAAAAATATCCACATATTTTCTATGAAAATAAAAGGAAAAAATAAATACATCCACACATATATATTATCTTTTGTCCACCTATTTAATGTATTCGCCCCGCCACACCAAATCAAAAATGAATTGTCACGGGGTGGGGCGAAGCTCCGCGCACGCAATATCAAAAATGCATCCTAACGGGGTCAGGGCGAAGCCCCGCGCACACCAAGTTAAAAGAAAAAAAATTCCTGGTGCGTAGAACGAGCACAAGTCTAGTTATTGTAATCCTCATTCAATACAATATCTCTCCCTACGAGATTTCTCCGTGGATATAGGCGCAACTCATCGAACCACGTTGAATTATTTGTCTCCTTTATTTTTCTTCAATTCACCTTAAATTTTCATCATCATCAAATCAACCTTGTTTCGTGCCTAAAAGTAATTTTCCGTACAAACAGCAACAAAGAAAATTTAACCCAACACGAAAAAAACGTTAACCCAAAAAACATATTAGACATGTACAAGTGTACAACAACATCATCTGATAACCCAAAGGAGACCCTCAATAACAACAGTTGGCACTCCAAATAACAACAGCACACCACTTGATAGAGACACAGACTTCATGATCCCTTTACATAGAAGCTTCATTAATATAGTGATTAATGAAGCAACAAGCACCCATAAGAAAAAAAAAAAAAAAACAATTAATACAGATTAAGCTCTCGCATCCTTCGTCAGACAAGTAACCATAACTTCAATAATACAAAAATCACGTCGCAGATATCCCTTGGTGGTGTCATGGAGTAGCTTCAGAGGCATGAGTGTCGCCATACCATATCCAGCGGCAGCAGTTGATCGTGTGAATTGGTGCTTTAGTACTGCAAAATTCAAAAGACTATTAAGTTTACATAAGGTAATTAACTAACCACAAGTTCGCAGATATAGCCCAAATAATACAGACCCGAGCCTTTAAAGTTCTCAGTGCTATCAGTTTGATTTATAATGGTGAAACTGAACTCCGCATATGGAAATTTCGTCTTGTAATCAACAGGTAACAGGAAAATTGATAACTTTTCAAATTGGGTAGTGTCTCCCTTCGGATGTATTTGCACTCTCCTACATGTGAAAACAGTGGTAATCAATCAAAAGCAAAAAGATAGGAAAACTAAATAAAAAAGATATAGCGTAGATGATGAGATACCATTTCAGATTTCCCACATAGAAAACATCAGATTTATAACTAGATCCCAGCTTTGAGAAGTCGGAAATCTTCCACTGGAACTTGATAGATGAATGAGAACTAATTATTTCAGATGGCATTTTCAGTAAAGATTGATAGATGCCTTTAACAAAAAAAAAAAAAAAATGGAAGCAAAAGATAGGAATGTTTTGGGTCAAAAAGTATTAGCATGGGGGAGGGTATTTATATGCTTTTTTCAACTAAGCGCGTATTTAATCCACACGGCAGGGATGGGTTTAAAAACAGCATTTATGGTTGTGTTTAATATGTATCAAGTTCATGTAGTTACATTGAACCTTGCAGAAATGCAAATTAATTTATTCAGTCAACTAGTGCTGGGTTGGTGCATTTCATCGATTTAATTACGGAAATGATGGGTTTGATATTCGATTTGAATCCAATGAAGGGGCTTGCTTTTCTTCGTGATATAAATAACATTTTTTCATAAGTGATAGGACATGATACCTGAACATCTCGGAAGTCCACGGGCTATATAGTGCGCGTTAACCTGTCATCACCTATCCAAAAATTATAAAAAAAAAAAATAGTAACTTGATCAAAAATCCACGCGCTAAGACAATAAGCTAAACTATAATTCTCAAAAGTCAACAAATAAGAGAACCCCCTTTCTTGGCTTTCTCCATATGATTAGAGGGCTTAACTTTGGAAATGGATAATGGTTCATGCCTTGCCATTATCACCAGAACACCCACATGATTCGCTAGGGTCTGCATTTAGCGTTTTGATTCAAGACTTACTATATGTTAGGGTTCTAGACCTTTAACACTGGAAAATAATTTTAGCACAAGGAATAGAACCGGATAAACCCTTTGATTGGGGTTAGCCACCAGCTTTTGAGAAGAAACTTTAATAAACTGAGTTTGTTCTATTGATTGATATCTCAATTACAGGACTCGAGCAGTATTTATAGCTGCAGAAACTTGCAAATAAAGAAAACTAGTTTGAACTAAGGAAACCAAACTATGCTAAATACAGGAAGGCTAAAATAAGTAAACTGTTGTAGATAGGTGTTGGACCGTAACATCCCACCCTGCTTGAAAGAAGGCTTTCCCTCAAGCCTCAAATTATGGAGACTGGACTAGGAAATCAACTGCATCTTCCCAAGTTGCTTCATCTGGCGTGTGATTTTTCCATTTTATGAGCCATTTGGTAGCAGCTCGATTACCTTTCTTATACATCATTCAGTCCAAAATAGTATCAGGCTCCCACTTATCGTAATCGATGATTGCAGGCAAAATCTGTTCCACAGAAGTAGTCGTTCCTAACTTAAGTTTAAGCTGCGACACATGAAATACTGGGTGAATGCGACTAGTTGTAGGAAGATCTAATTTTTAAGCAATTGAACCAATTTTCTCCAAGATGCTAAAAGGACCATAAAATCTAGGAGATAGCTTAGAAAAAGATTGAGTCGACACTTTTGTTTGTCTATAGGGTTGTAACAGTAAATAAACCCAATCATTTACTGAGAATTCACGTTCTGTACGGTGAGAATCAGCATATTTCTTCATTCTGGATTGTGCATCATGCAAATGGGATTTCAGTAGCTTGAGAGCGTGATCATGAGCCTTCAAATTTAAGTCAACATCATTCACAGAAGTTGAACCAGGTAAATAAGCTGTAATAGATGACGGAGGGCGACTATACAAAGCTTCATAAGGAGTCATTTGAATAGCCGAGTGAAAGATTGTATTATACCACCATTCAGTCCAGGGTAGCCATTTAATCCAATCGGTTGGCTTAACTCCAGCAAAACACCTCAAATAACACTCCAAAGTGCGATTAGTTACCTCTGTTTGCCCATCTGACTGAGGATGGTATGCTAAACTGCGACATAATTGTGTGTTCTGAAGTGTAAAGTATTCCTCCCAGAAATTGCTCATAAAGATTGGGTCGCGATCAGTCACTATAGTTCTTGGCATACCATGGAGTCTGACAACTTCACGCACAAAACTTTTTGCAACAGAACTAGCAGAATATGGGTGAGTGAGATGTATAAAATGAGCATACTCTGACAAACGATCAACTACCACCAATATAGAGTTTTTTTATGTTGGATGAAGGAAATCCATCGATAAAATCCATAGATATATCGATCCACACATCTGTAGGAATAGGCAAAGGGCTTAAAAGGCCTGGAGGTGAAACAACTTCAGATTTGCTTCTTTGGATAACGTCACAGTGAAGAACAAAAGTCTTGACGAACTGCTTAAGCCATTTCCAATAAAAACTATGTTGCACACGTTTATACGTACGTAGAAATCCTGAATGTCCACAATTGGGTGAGTATGAAACTCTTCCAATATTTTTGTGCACCAAGAAGAAGTTGAGACTACCACAATTCTTCCTTTGTAACGCAACACACCTTCAACATAAGAAAAATTTGGTTTGTAAGTAGGATCTGCAATTAACTTTAGAATGAGTTCTTTGTATTCAATGTCAGTGTGACATTCTTGCACTATATCAGTTACTCCACCGAAAATAGGTGCACTTAAGCTAAAATGTAAGTTGGATTGTCGTGATAGAGCGTCAGCTACAGCATTGTCTTTTCCTGGACGAAAAATGATTTCATAATCATAACCTAAGAGCTTAGATAACCACTTTTGTTGCTCTAACGAAGATAATTTCTGGCCAAAAAAATACTTTAGACTCCTGTGATCTGTGTTAATTTTGAAATGCCTCCCAAGTAAGTAATGTCGCCACTTCTGAATTGCAGATATAATATCCAGCATTTCTTTATCATAAACCGGTAAATTTCTGTTCATCCCAGCTAACGGTTTACTGTGATAAGCAATAGGCCTGCCTGATTGTAATAAAACAGCACCCAATCCAAATCCGGATGCATCACACTCAATTTAAAATTCCTTAGAGAAATCAGAAAGAATCAAAACTGGTGTTGTAGTTAATGCACGCTGTAACAATTTAAAAGCACCAGTAGCCTGATCAGTCCATTCAAAGACGTCCTTCTTAAGCAGCTTAGTTAACGGAGCACTGATCTTACCAAAATCCTTCACAAATTTTATGTAATAACCTGCTAATCCTAAGAATCCCCTTAATTCTCTGATTGTATTGGGAATATGCCATGAAACGATACACTCTATCTTATCTTTGTCAACTGAAACACCCTTCTCAGAAATTACATGGCCTAAATAACCAACTGAAGACTGAGCAAATTGGCATTTATACTTCTTGACAAATAATTAGTTAGAACGAAGGATTTCAAATACCAATGACAAATGAACTAAATGATCATACATGTTCTTGCTATATATTGAGATATCATCAAAAAAAACTAGCACGAACTTGCGCAAATGTTGTCTGAAAATATGGTTCATCAATCTTTGAAAAGTAGCCGGAGCATTGGAAAGGCCAAATGGCATAACTAAGAACTCATAATGGCCATCATGAGTTCGAAAGGCTGTCTTAGGAATGTCAGATTTATGCAATCATATTTGATGATAGCCTGAGCGTAAATCCAATTTAGAGAACACAGTTGCACCATGCAACTCATCAAGTAACTCATCCACAACCGGTATTGGAAATCGATCTTGGATTGTAAGCTTGTTCAAAGCATGATAATCAACACACATACGCCAAGAGCCTTATTTTTTGCGCACCATCAAAACTAGAGAAGAGTACTGTAACACCCCATGTTTTTAGCATGGCGCATGCTAAAAGATGCGCCATTTGCTTGTGATGAAGCTTCATCCAAAGCTTCCTTTGCATGGTGAGATGCATTTGGCCCTGGGACACATCTGGTGCCAAGTAAGGCACATCGCATATGCATATTGCCTAAGGCCAATATGGCATTGGTTGGAAGCTACATTGGCCAAGAGCCAATCTTGCATCAAATGATGCATTAGGTCAGTATGGTAGATGACCTTGAAAATGTACAGCCAACATGGCTGGACATCGAGTTGGATATGTACATCCAACATGGCTGAACATCGGTTTGGCAGCATATGGCCAACATGGCCGGCCATCGGGTTGGCAGCGGAGGCCAACATGGCCGAACATCGGGTTGGCAGCGGATGGCCAACATGACCGGATATCGGGTTGACAGCGGAGGCCAACATGGCCGAACATCGGGTTGGCAGTGGACGACCAACATGGCTGGAGATCGGGTTGGTAATGTACAACCATCACGGCTGGACATTGGTGTGGCCTATGGGCCAAAGTCGGAAATACAGCCATCACGGCCCTTCATCGAGTTTGGCTCGGGAAATGTTCAGCCATCCTGGCCGGACAGTGGAACTGGCATGTGTGCTAGAACTTAATGTACAATCATCTTGGCCGGTTATTCCGGAAAATACATGGCAATGACCATGAATAGTAAATGGGGAGTTGGTGAAAGATTTTTGGTCCCCTTTCCATACTTGTAGAAATCCATTAAGACATATATATGGAGGGGTAGTTGGTTGAAGGTGCATATGCGGACTATGTACCAAGTAAGCTTCATAGCTTGGACGGAACGGTATGAATGATGCTCAAGCCTCATTCTTAGTCGCGCAGCCTTACGAATGGAGCATATGATGATGAGGCATCATTATGCCATTCCACGGACTCGATGATGCATCACTTGGATGTATTTGAAGGAACGGCCTATACGGACTAGGCCATTACCATTGTTGCTTGGCCACGGCCTAGCAAACGAGTTGGAATAAGTTGCTTGTCCCTTCGAGGATGAACTACGGTCCGTGCTTGATCCCTTTAGAGTAGGGAAGGGTACGTAGGCATCCGCAATGAGTTGCAGCATTGCCGGTCCAGCACGTTGGACCCTCATATCATCTAAGCTCGGTAGCTCGACGCAAGAGATGATTGTGGCCAGACTTGATGAGGCTTAGTTGCATGCCAGTAAGTGGATGCTCATATTTCCTATCAAGTTATAAAGAGTTGGTAAGCGAGGTAACGTAGGAAATGGCAAGGGATTGGTGCGGCCTACGCCAAAGTCCAAGGCTTATGCCTGGACAAGACACGGCAATATGACGGTTGATCGGCTAGCTAGGAAATTCAGTGATGAATTCCCTACGTAAAGTCAATGCCAGAGATGCATGAAAAATGCATTGGCATTGGCCTTATGGCCTTAAACCCATCTGTAGGACAAGGGTAAGTTGGAACAGTGTGGAAGCTAAGTTATCTGCGTCATGCTCCACGAGCATGCTTGCAAGGGCAAATGGATGTGCATTTGCCTAACTCTAAGGCCCGGATCGTAGCTTCATCATGGCGCATCGTGGGAGTTACGGCCTGCGGGGCAACGCGCCAAAGGCGTAATTTTCCGGTCCGTCACAGATGGTATCAGAGCAAGTTCCGAGAAAACTCTAGGGACTTGTGCGGGGTGGACTCATTAGCGAGTATTTTCCATCATGGAAACTTAAAGTTGGAGAGCAGGCCAACTTCTGCGTGGGAAAGAGTTTGTAACTGTTGGGCCAGTTACTTTGCAAATCGAGTTGAGTTTGTATAAGTACTGTGAGTTTGCCAGGCCTCTATGGCACCCCGCTTATGAGCATCCGGAAGACCTTCTAGGACGGTGGGTAGACAATGGGACTGATCATCCCCACACATTGGCACTAGCCAATGGTGTGCGTTCTCAGGCCCGGCTAGCATCCCACTTACAAGTTGCAACCCGGTAAATCCGTTAGGGATGGTGGATTGCATCCAACTGTACTGGCATTAGAGATTGGCCTCACAGTGTTGCGTTAGGTTTTGCCTTTTCATTTCGATGACATCTTCCAACCTTGTGAACTTTAGAAACTTCTGAGTGCGTAGTATGGGATGTGTATTCCGGATACCTGGTCGAGATATCCTCTTGGCACTGGCCAATTTCAATTCTTGGTATTGTTGTGGGCACTTTTGGATTCCTGGGCAGGTGGTATGGGACATGTGCTCAGAAGGTCTAAATTGTTGTTCATGACAACTTGAAGAAACCCGTGATTTCTGAGCATATGGTATGGGACTTTTACTCAGGAAATCCAACTTGAAGAGATTGTCCACAATAGTTTTGGTCTTGAATTTCGGGGACGAAATTCTTTTAAGGGTGTGATAATGTAACACCCCGTGTTTTTAGAAATGGCGCATGCTAAAAGATGCGCCATTTGCTTGTGATGAAGCTTTATCCAAATATTCCTTTGCATGGTGAGATGCATTTCTCCCTGGGCCATATCTGGTGCCAAGTAAGGCACATCGCATATGCATATTGGCTAAGTCCAATATGGCATTGGTTGGGAGCTACATTGGCCAAGAGCCAATCTTGCATCAAATGATGCATTAGGTCAGTTGGGTAGATGACCTTGAAAATGTACAGCCAACATGGCTGGACATCGAGTTGGATATGTACAGCCAACATGGCTGGACATCGGGTTGGCAGCGTACGGCCAACATGGCCGGCCATCGGGTTGGCAGCGGAGGCCAACTTGGCCGAACATCGGGTTGGCAGTGGACGGCCAACATGGCTGGATATCGGGTTGGTAATGTACATCCATCACGACTAGACATTGGTGTGGCCTATTGGCCAAAGTCGGAAATACAGCCATCACGGCCCTTCATCGGGTTTGGCTCGGGAAATGTTCAGCCATCCTGGACGGACAGTGGAACTGGCATGTGTGCTAGAACTGAATGTACAACCATCTTGGCCGGTCATTCAGGAAATTACATGGAAACGGCTAGTAAACGGGGAGTTGATGAAAGATTTTTGGTCCCCTTTCCATACTTGTAGAAATTCCATTAAGATATATATAGGGAGGGGTAGTTGGTTGAAGGTGCATATGCGGACTATGTACCAAGTAAGCTTCATAGCTTGGCTTTAACGGTATGAATGATGCTCGGGCCTCATTCTTAGTCGCGCAGCCTTACGAATGGAGCATATGATGCCGAGGCATCACTATGCCATTCCATGGACTCGATGATGCATCACTTGGATGTATTTGACGGAACGGCCTATACGGACTAGGCCATTACCATTCTTGCTTGGCCACGGCCTAGCAAACGAGTTGGAATAAGTTGCTTGTCCCTTCGAGGATGAACTACGGTCTGTGCTTGATCCCTTTAGAGTAGGGAAGGGTACGTACGCAGCCGCAATGAGTTGCGGTATTGTCGTTCCAGCACGTTAGCCCCTCATATCATCTAAGCTCGGTAGCTCGATGCAAGAGATGATTGTGTCTAGACTTGATGAGGCTTAGTTGCATGCCAGTAAGTGGATTCTCATATTTCCTATCAAGTTATAAAGAGTTGGTAAGCGAGGTAACGTAGGAAATGGTAAAGGCTTGGTACGGCCTATGCCAAAGTCCAAGGCTTATGCCTGGACAAGACACGGCAATATGAAGCTTTCTCGGATAGCTAGGAAATTCAGTGATGAATTCCCTACATAAAGGCAAAGCCAGAGATGCATGAAAAATGCATTGGCATTGGCCTTATGGCCTTAAACCCATTTGTGGGACAAGGGTAAGTTGGAACGGTGTGGAAGCTAAGTTAGATGCGTCATGCTCCACGAGCATGCTTGCAAGGGCAAATGGACGTGCATTTGCCTATCTCTAAGGCCCGGATCGTAGCTTCATCATGGCGCATCGGGGGAGTTACGGCCTGCGGGGCAACGTGCCAAAGGCGTAATTTTCCTTTCCGTCACAAGTACGGACTAGAGCTTGGGAGAACAAATCCAGCTAATTGTATTTCAGCAACAATTTTCTCAATCTCAGATTTCTGAAAATAAGGATATCGATATGGTCTCACTTTGACCGGAGTATATCCAGAAACTAGTGGAATACGATGATCGTGTATCCTCTCTGGAGGAAGAGAAGTTGGTGTCTTGAATATATCAGGAAACTTATGTAACAACTGTTGAATTTCAGGTGAATGATGTACACTCGGAGTTGAAGAAATAACTGAAGCAATCTGGAGAAAAATGCATAACTTTCTTTGCTCAGTAACTGTTGCATAGGTGTAGCATCCAATAACCTAATCGAAGCAGAATTAGTGCTCTGCAAGAATACCTCGTTGTCCTGGTGTTGAAAATGCATAGTAAGCTTAGAAAAATCCCATGTAATAGGACCTAATGTGCGTAGCTAATGAACACCTAAAACCGCATCGCATCCACTGATATCCAATATATGAAAATCTGCTGAAAAGAATAGCTCTGTAGTGTGAATGGAATGCTATGACAGGAGCCCTTAGTATGTGTCTGACCACCATCACCTACTGTAAGCATAATGCAGTATCGTTTACTTGTGGAGTGTAACCACATTGCCTAGACAAGTTGGGGTGCAAGAAGTTATGAGTAGAACCAGAGTCGATCTATAATGTGAGGGGCTGACTCTTCATATAACCCATAATACGCATCGTTCTAGGAAAAGAAGATCCCATAAGTGAATTTAAGGAAATCTTTGGTTCTGATTCTGAATTACAATCTCAAACACCTACATGAGCTCAGCTGGTGGAATATATATCTTCAATCTCAATTACAATCAGCAACAAATTGGTATCTTTTCTTGATTCTAAATCTCAAATTCAGAAACCCTTTGAACAACCACTAACCCTAAATTCGTCACCAATATCAGCAGCAAAAATAAACATCAACAAATTCATTCTCTCCTTCGTATCCAGTATCAATTCGGCCGAAAACCCATCTTCTTGTTCATTTGAATACAATCTCAACTACTAAACATACATCTAAAATTTATCCATCTCACACCAACCATTAACTCAAACTCATTAGTTCAATCGAACTCAGAATCACCAACAACACCAGCTTCATTTGAATCATCATGAACATCTCAGCACCCCCTGGAATCTAAGCCCATGAAAGTTCAACCATTCTATTGCCATCTATACACCAACACCATCTTCAGTTTCATTCAACACCTATCAGCAAAACTGTAACCAAACCCATAGAACCACCAGCATACAACTCCATTACCACAAACCTGTTCACTCTTTGCAACTCCTTCTTCAACCTGCCATCACCTGCAACCATTGCCTCTATCCATGGCGTCACCACCGATATCTTCCACCAATATTGCTTCATCACGACAACCATCATAATAAAAACAATTTCCTGTTGTTTACGATTCACAGTAAAAAACAATTAGAAATATATGAAACCGGAAAAAATTAAAATCAAGTTCAAACCTATTCTTAAAACAACCTCAATTCTATAAAGTAAACCTAATATTGGGAAACCCTAAAATTCTTTCCCAAAATTTTAAGAAAGAATTTTGACAAACCCTTTACGTGGATTTGACAAACTTAATCTTGACACCATCTCGTCACTGTTATTGCTTCATAACCAAATCCTAACAAATTATCGATTTGATTCAAACCCATGTTCATCTGAATCACCAAGAACACCTCCAATTTCATAACAAATCTTCAATTTGAACCTTCACAATCTCAACAGATCTAATTCTCAGACCCATCTTCTGCTCGATTTCCATCTCTCAGTTTGTCTGTCTTTTTCTCGACCTAGTTTCTCGACAATAACAACATCAGCTGCTGCTTTTCTCCTCTCTCTCTCTCAATTTCTATGTTCTTTTTTTCTCCTAATTAACGATTCACAAGTCTTTAAGGATTATTAAATAGGTAATGATGATATTTTCTAGACTTGTTCAACAATTATAGACCGGTTTGGCTGGCCCTGACGGAATATATATATATAACAGTTGTGGCATTTTATTAATTCTCAAAAAAACGGTGGCACTTTCTTAAACCGGAAATTGGAAGTGTGGCATTTTATATGTTTTGAGATAATCAGTTAAATTATCGGAAAATGGGTCATTTTTCCAAAAAAAATTAAAACACGGTTCAAATGGACAAGTAAAAAATTTTATGGGTGAAATGGACAAAAAAATTTAGCAAGGATGAAACTGGATGCATCCTGTGTAAAATAAAAATAAGAAAAAATATTTGAAAATGGACAGGATGAAACTGGTTACATCCTGCCTATTTTTAAATTTTTGTCCATTTAAACAGTATCTAAATTTGACCGTCCTTTTCACCCAGGAAATTTTGATTTTGGTCTTTTTAACCAATTTTTTGTTAAATTATTCATCAATTTCAATTGAATACAAGAAAACTCAAAATTATTCAAAAACTTCATTAAATCGGTCGATTTATGTTTCACATTTATTCAAAATTGAAAAAAATACAATTTTCAATTCTATAAAAACCATTCATTCGATTCAAGTTACAATGTTGCCCACATTTAAACTTAGTTACACTTGTATAGCATGTAAGTGTGTGTTACCAATTATGTGGTCAAACAAGTGGGAAATGTGATTTGTATAAGTTGTACGTCTATTTATCCGACTATCCATTCAAATAGATTTCAATTATCCATTAGGTATTTTTATTGTTATTCCTGTTAGAATCTTGAGGAACCATAATATTACTACCACGTTTTTACTAGAAAATACATGTTTTTTAAGCCTAAGGAAGAAAAAGAACACAGTAGTTCCACGTCTATTGTGGATTGGTCACATTAGCTTATCCCGTGTGAGATTAACCATTGTGAGATAAAGATCTTCCTTAACGAAATTGATTCATAATAACCCCAGTCAGAATCAGGGATAGACTGACTTGGTGGTTTTCAGCAATTTGAGCTATACCAAATGACCAGTTGTCTGCCGACACAAATATAATTTACACTTTCTTACTACTCAAAATATAAATATAGCAAGGGCAAGAAAGGATCGATCCCACAGAGAGGTCTAGGTTGTCAAATTATTATGGTTTCCTATATAAAACACCCTAAGAATTTCGATTGTGTAAATAAAAATAAACAAAAAGCAAATAAAGTAAGCAAATCAAGGATGTGAAAATATTGGATAAAGGTTTCATCTTCAATTGTAAACAAGTTTATGAATATATGAATAGAATTCGTATTTAATCTCGCTATCATCAAAAGCCATAGAATACCTTATTGCAAGAATACTCCGTAATTTCCTAAGTCATCAACACACACATTAGGGCTGCGTATGTGAATTCTACCTAAAGAATAACCTAACGCCTTGCGCTAATCAAGTTCAATTCCTAGGAGCATTAAGTTTCGTAAATAGGCTAATCAATGCAATTGAAATACATTGCGCAAACAATTCGAACAAAGGTCAATTTCTACATATGACTACGAGGATGTATCACTACAAACCCTAATCATATCATGCTACTAATATTCAAGGTTATCGCTCGATGAAAACCCTAAAATAGCTATAGATATGGATGTGAGTTCAATCAATTCTAGACTCGACTAAACAAACATTCAATCATATTGCAATCCATCAATCATGCAATTATTGTAACCCGTAGAAATCAAACGATAATATTGAGAGAAAACTAATTCATAAAAATCATAACTTGGTTGCAAAATCCAACTACATCTTGAACTAATAATAAAAACTTAGTTACTCATGGCATAGGAGTTCATAGCAAGAAGAAGGAGAAAACCTATCATGTTTCTAAACCCTAGAACCAAAAGTATGAGTTCTCCCTAATGGAGATATGTCTTCTCTTTTATATCTTTTCCCAACTTCCATAAAGGATACTCCTTATAATATTAGGTCTTGTCTTCAAAGTCCATTAGTTAGAAGTCCACCAAGCCCACAAGTGAGAGAAACCCGTGTAGAAATTCTGTCTCAAAAACGCTTCGCCGGAAAACTGGGATTATGGCCGGAATCCCACCGGAATAGTCGCCGGAAACTGTCTCAGGTGATCGGCAAAAGTCAAACCGGCCACCGGTCAACGGGTCAGAACGGCCGGGTCAGCTCGGTCAACTCATTTGAGTCAAACCGGGTCAAGACTCAGGCCGAGTCATAACGAGTCGAGTCGGGTGAGTCGTGATCCATCCGAGTCACGGGGTGAGTGAAAGTCTAACCCGGCTGATCGGGCTTAGTTGTCGGTTTGCACGGGCCAAGAGTCTCATTGCACTAAGATGGTGCTTTACCACTTTCAATCCCACCATGTTAGCCGCACAATTCTCGGATCAACGACTTACAATTCATATCATTTCAAAACCAGATAACACTATGCATACTCTGCATCTGTGGCTCTCTTGCAGCTTCATCCAACTCTGTTCAACCACAAAGCACCCAGCTCTCCCTGTAATTCATGTTCACAGCCTTCTACCCCAGCTGTAAAACCATAATTCTTCTGCCAATCGCAAACCCATTCTGTTGCAAGCAACATCACTTTCAATTCTATCATGCAACTTCCTAACCACCTAGTCCATCAGCATCAAGTTCACCAATCTCAGAACTCAATCAATTCATACAATCCACCAAAGTTGCCTAGCCATCTCATGTTAGGCTGTACCAACACCAAACTGCAAGATTGCCTGATCCTGTCACAATCAATACCACCAGCTGCTTTCTCACCTGAAACCCATGCTCAGTCTTAATAGCTCCAGCCACAGCATCTCAACAGCACACCCATTCCTTGCTCTGCACACTCCACCAGAGACTCAAGCCATCTGAGTCAATCTGTACCTGTCATGGACATCACCTAAACAAACCCATTCTCTCAGGTCCTGCAATTTCAGCTCCGACATCTCCCTGGCAACAGACCCCTACAGAATCACCATTAACCCATTGACCTATGAACCAGTTATGGCACCTTCATCTCACACAGCAACACCAGCCACAGACCCATTCAACACAGCTCATAACACCACTCCTTCCTACCAATTCATGGCCTTTAGCTTTCTGCACAACTGTGACTCAACGGAACCAACACTCAGCTAAAAGAAATATCTTCACTGCCTTCTCACACTCACCGAAAAGGCTCATCACTTCCAGCTCCATCAGCCCAAGCCTTACACTACCTGCAACCATCCAGGCCTAGCCATTGCATCACTGCTTCAAGATGCCACCTGCACTCCCACTTGAACCATTCTAATTCTTCATTCCATCTGCCAGCTCTGCCAGTGCAAGTCATCTCAGGCAACCTCAATCCCTGGTCATCAAGCCATTGCCAGAGCCTTCCTTTTCAGCTCAGGGTCACCTGTAATACCACCAGCAGAACCCAGACCTGCAATTCAGTTCCAGAAACCCTAGTTTCTTCATTTGCACTTCAAATCTCTCTTTCAGTCCAGTTCCAACCTCAGATATAAAACCATGATTCCATAAACAACAACATCAACAATAGCAGCTGCAATTCTCCTCATCACCCATGAATATCAACAGCAGCAGAAGTTTTCATCTTCTCTGCCTATCCTGTTAATCATAAAATCATCACAGTCCCATTCATTCTTAGACAAACCCTAATTTCTGTGACCATTAGACGCCACCAGAATCACCTCAACCTAACTCGATTATACCCGTAACCTGAGCTCCTTCTTCATTCCAACATTTCAATTTCTCGATCCCAATCGATTCCAACAGAAACCCATATCAATTTACTCACTCATCCTCTTTGTTGATTTCACTGAATTTCATCATCTCTTTCTTTCTCGATCTCAGAACCAGCAGCATCTTCTTCTCTTCAATTTCTTCGTCAATTTCTAAATCTCTCTTTCTTTTCTCTGAGTTTTGTTACTAAAGGAATTGGGGAAGAATCGAATGAGAAACCGATTCCCCAATTTTTTGGTTTGGTGTAATAAAACTGGGCCGACTATCAACACCCGTGGGTGTTTTTAACAATTCTCTTTTAACCAAAATCTGGCTACCCCTTAACGTGTGATTGGGCTCCCATTAGTATTAGCCAATGAAATGACCAATTACCCTTTTTGACTCAGTTTGAATGATTTCCGCTTCTTTTCGTCCGTGCAACTCCAGAGTACCTAATAACTCAAAAACACACGTAAAATACATAATTCACCAGAAAAATAACAAAGAAAGCATAACTACTAGATAGTAAATTAGGTGTTTTACGACACCTATCACCAAACAGGTAACAATTACAATCCAAGCACATAACACATTAACACAGCAGTTACATGACATGATTTGATAAAAGAAATCTAACCATTTCTTTTCCATTCCTAGGTTTCATAAGTAGCACTATCACTAAATCTAACACTAACATTATCAGGATAGGTTTAAATGACCATGTTTGGATGAAAAGTAACATATCCAAACTTCTTAACAACTCCACATGTATTAGCGATGTTAGGATCCATAGATCTAATCATTTTTCAGGATTTTTTTTCCACAAAAATAAGAACACATGTAATAAAGATAATCGAAATCTTTTATCTTAGGTCATAATCCGTTTGAAATTTCATCGGAAATCAATTTTCGGTAACCATTGCTTGCTGGTGTCTTGGAAGTAAAAGGTGTTGATTGTGTCTTTGAAGTAGAAATTGTTGCTGGTGTTGCAGATCTCTTAGATGTTTCTGCTGTGAACTTGTTCATCTTCGTCAAAAGTAATTGCAAACCAAGTGGATAAGAAAACTATCAGAAAAACGAGTTGTAACCCTAGAATAAAAACCTAAATAACACTAGATAAACCTTATACAAATATGAAAACAACAAGATAGATTTGAATCAGATGAAACCAGATTCAAATAAAAACTAAAAAAAATAAATAATGAAACGAAGGTAACAGGTGAGAAGACACCTAGGGTGAGAAAATACGGTGCGGGGACGATGTGGTCGGGCCACATACTTCAAGTATGTGGCCCGTCTTAATATTGTGACACCTATTATAAAGAAGAAAATAAAGTCCCAAAACCGTTAATTACCTAAAAGTGTAACTAATTTTTTTTTTCCAAACTCCCAAATTTTTCTCAAAAAGTGAAATCTTTAAAGGGATTTGAAGGTAGGTTTTTAGTTGTAATAGGTGTCACAGAAATAAGAAGGATCACATCATAGCTGTGACCGCGAAAATATGAAGATGGCTAGGTTTGGGTTTTTCTTAGTAATGCCACCTATAACGGGAGACAATCCCGTGGTTTCTCCCGGTAGAGAGAAACTTTGGGGGCCCACATGGAATTTGTAGGGGGGGCTGTTAAGTGTGGTTCCACTTCTTTTATACTCTCACTCGATATCCATTACGGAATTATCTCTCGGTACACCAAGTATTATTGGGTTTATCTAATGTTTTGTATTCTTAGGAGAGAAGGATCTTTCTAAAAATTAGTTTGGATCGAATTCGTTCGACTTTTTGGCCTTCACTGCTGGGCAGTCATCTAGTTTTAACTGATATCCATGTTTTCGTGAATAACCGTTCCTAAATTTTCAAATCTCTGCTTTACACCACGTACTGTTTGCAGTTTTGTTTTAATTTTTTTTTTTTTGATGGTAATTTGAATTAATAGAAGACAAATTCGATGTACCTAAATTGAATTGAAGGAATTTAACAACAATTAGGGACTGAAAATCTCTTATTTGAAAACTAATAAATTATGGGTATCGAGACGGATCATCGATTAGAGAAAAAAAAATCAAAGATGAAATTAGAAGACAAAGATTAGAGTGGTTCGGCACTAACGCCTACATCCACTATGAAACCCCGTAGGGTGAATTGCATTGATCTCCAGGCTTACTGGGATAGTTACATCAACATTAAACACTCATATTTATAGAGTGATAAGAGATAAACTACTAGACCTATATTTTTGATCTCATAGTTATCGAATACAACTAACTAGGTTTACATTTTGAATCTAGTAAACTAGTTACATGAGATTATCTTGGAAGCTTTGACCACTTCACTTGGAGTCCATCGTGGATTACGTATATCTTGGAACCGACTTATCCTCTTTTGGTTGCACCGGTTGCCTCGGTCCTTTCTCGCACTCTAATAACCTCGGCTACTTGTGTGTGATATACCAATATTCCAACACCCCCCTCAAGTTGAACACGGAATTCTTATGCAGTGTACAACTTGAACGATCTCACGAAAAGAACTTTGTAAGCTAAAAATGTGTAGGTTGAACTTCAATCTTCAATCACGGACCATAAAACTTGAACAAAGGTACAGACGTAACAAGAATCTTCATAATCGTAGCACATGTAGCCACATAGGTCTTGTTCGTTAGGGTTGAAAAATAATTGGATTGGGTGGATAAACACGGATGAATATCTGTGTACGAGAGTTTTCGTGAAAGAAAACCGTTGCTGGATATGAGACTGAAAATTTTCAGAAGATGGAGAAAATATTTGGTGTAAAATAGATTACCAAAATAGCTGGATATTCTCAAAAATAGGAAATATATCCGGAATTAAATTCTCAGGAAAAGAAAAAGGAGAATTTAAGATTTGCTATAAGCAAAATACATATGATATGATAACGGATATAACCTCATCAAGACGATACATGGTTATATATGGCGAAACCTTGTTAAGAACAAGGGTTGTGAGGCAAGCATGCGAAATTGCAAATGAGACAATCAATAGAACATGTTGACACATCTTTGACGCATAACAAAGATGTACGAGATGATTTAGTTGACATGATGATGGTCAACTAAACATTTGAGGAATATTAGCTCATAAAATCATAGCAAGATTTGAATAATAAGATCTTGGATAAAAATGAAAGTGCCAATGAACGTACCGACACTAACAAAGGAAATTTTGCAGTACCTTCCATCCATGCTTTGAAGGCAAATTCAGTTCTCTATGAAATGGAAGAATCACGCCAGATGAATCCTTTCACAGACTTTAGATAGAGTTCTATTTCATGAATTCTTCATCCAACTGGAAACAAGGGTTAAAACAGAAAAATGGTCAAAATAAATGACGACATCATACATTCATATCATCATTAAACGAGTGCTTAATATATGGAAATAACATATGGAATGAAAAATAGTTTGGGAAATAACATCTTTGACATTAACATAGAAAATCATGCTAAAGTTAAGGAACAATGATAGCAGAAAACGATCCTGCAGTGAATAACAAAGATGACGTTATCTTTGGTACAATCGAATTTCGCAGAGTCCAACAAGTATAACTCTGTTGATTAAAAAGATATGAGTTCATATCTTGGATAATATCCCAAGATATGAGAGATATTTAATTTGATATCCAAAGATATATTTGGAATGAAATTTTGTTTTGAACAATATACGGCATTGAATATGATGGATAGAAGTCGCATACGACTGAGTTTGCATCTTTAACAGAGAATTACAAAGATGCAGTGAACCAAATAGTGAAAATAAATTAAGACCCATACTACCATGAAGACTTGTAAGGTATGGATATAAACTCAGATAATGAGTATGATGAAAAAGATATATTACGTTGATCAAAAATGAAACTCAACGTATGAGCACATGGAATAGTTGACCATGGATTTCGAAAATTTAAAGTATTTCGGAACTGACACCGATTGAATTGGTGAATAAGTTTAACTCCGACAAACAAGATCAAAGGTTTGCCAGAGAGAAGGATAACGACCAACAATAGAGTAAAGCCCAGAGATTTATTTGGACTACATATAATAACTATTTATGATATGGCCGTGAGTAGTAGATGATGAAAACCCGAAGGAAAACTTATTTGCGATGAAAAATAAAATTTTAATTTTACTGCGGAAGCGATTTGAGCGGATCTCCCCGCTCTGATACCAATAAACATGATATTTAGACACAAGAATATTACACAAGAACATGAAAAAAATTGACTACAAGAATAATTTAGGTGATTAAACACGAGACACCAATAAACATGATTGGAGAGGCAAGCTCATGGAGATATTTGATCATCCATGGAATATTACACACTTCTTCACTGTTATTGTTTGAGAACAGAAAGACCTGTGCAAAAGCATCTTTGATAATAAATGATAAAGATGCTGAACAAAGTAGAGACGATGATAAAATTATATTGAATGGGTAAACCCAGATTTTGATACTCCCTGGAATGGAAGATCTGAACGTCCAAATTATATTTGGAGAATGGAATGATATAAAGGGAAAAATATGGTTTGGTCCTTTTCAAGGTGGTCCCATGTTTATTTGGTCCTTTTAGAAATCACCTTTTCCATTTAGTCCATAATTATTAAAATATTTAAAGTACCCTTCTCTCTCTCTTATTTTTTACTCTCACATGAATGTTTTCTCTTTTGTTTATTTTCTCTAATAATTTCTCTCTTATTCTTACCTTAATATTTAAAAGTTTAAAAATTAAATATCTCTCAAAATATATGTCAAAAATTAATAAATTTTATATATTCGGAAAGCCCTCGACGATAGCTTTCCAACGAGTACCATTGTCGCTATGTTTCGGAGCTTTTAATTTTTTTTTTTTTTTTTTTTTATGTACTTCATTCCAGAAATGAAGTTTGTTTGTATATATTTTTATATGGACTTCATTTACGGAATGAAGTCTTGTTTTTATATGGACTTCATTCCAGAAATGAAGTCTGTTTGTATATGTTTTATATGGACTTCATTCCATACTGGAATGAAGTCTGTTTTTTTCATGTTTTTATATGGACTTCATTCTAGAAATGAAGTCTGTTTGTATGTGTTTTATATGGACTTCATTTCTGGAATGAAGTCTGTTTTTTTTCATGTTTTTATATGGACTTCATTCCAGAAATGAAGTCTGTTTGTATGTGTTTTATATGGACTTCATTTCTGGAATGAAGTCTGTTTTTTTCATGTTTTGAAGTCCATATAAAAAAATAAAAAAAATTAAAAGCTCCGAAACATAGCGACAATGGTACTCGTTGGAAAGCTATCGTCGAGAGCTTTCCGAATATATAAAATTTATCATTTTTAGACATATGGTTAAAAAGATATTTAAGTTTTAAATTTTATTTATTTATTTTTATCAAGAGAGAAAAAACAAAATGACATGACATCACCTTAGGACCAAACCATTATTTTCTACGACCAAACAATAATATAAGGGTGTTTTTGCCACTACACAATGACATTTACATCATCCATGACATCACCCTAGGACCAAACAATAATTTTTAGGACCAAATGATAATTTATATTACCAAATAGGACCAAACAGACAATTGACTAGGTCAATTGGACTAGAATCTCTGTAATATATTATTTCTAGGACCATATGGTATTTCCTACATGATATAAAATCCTTTCCAAACAAAAGTGCGCAATATACTCTTCATGTGCGCAACTTGCCATTAAGCAGAATAAAGAGTTTATGGATACCTTCACAAAAGTGAGGATTTAAAATGACACCATATTCACATAGTATGTCATCTGATGTGAGAACGAGAGTTGATTTTGTTTGTTTTTTTTTTTTTGAAACAAAACAAAGATGAATTAATAAAATTGTTGACACAAAACTAAGACAAGCCAACAAAATTATGTAGAACCAAAGTAGGCTGAAAAAAAAAAGAAAGAAAAGAACAGTGATAGCAGAAAACGATCCTGCATTTCGCAGATTCCGACAAGTATAACTCTGTTGATTAAAAAGATATGAGTTCATATCTTGGATAATATCCCAAGATATGAGAGATATTTAATTTGATATCCAAAGATATATTTGGAATGAAATTTTGTTTTGAACAATATTCGGCATTGAATATGATGGATAGAAGTCGCATACGATTGAGTGAACCAAGGATGCAGTGAACCAAATAGTGAAAATCAATTAAGACCCATACTATCATGAAGACTTGTAAGGTATGGATATAAACTCAGATAATGAGTATGATGAAAAAGATATGTTACGTTGATCAAAAATGAAACTCAACGTATGAGCACATGGAATAGTTGACCATGGATTTGAAAATTTAAAGTATTTCGGACTCGACACCGATTGAATTGGTGAATAAGATTAACTCCAGACAAACAAGAACAAAGGTTTGCCAGAGAGATTTATTTCCACCACAATTGAGAATCGATTACCTATTGAAAAGGATAACGACCAACAATAGAGTAAAGCCCAGAGATTTATTTGGACTACATAAGAACCATTTATGATGTGGCGGTGAGTAGTAGATGATGAAAACCCGAAGGAAAACTGATTTGCGATGAAAAATAAAATTTTAATTTTACTGCGGAAGCGATTTGAGTGGATCTCCCCGCTCTGATACCATAATAAATTATGGGTATCGAGACGGATCATCGATTAGAGAAAACAAAATCAAAGATGAAATTAGAAGAAAAGATTAGAGTGGTTCGGCACTAACGCCTACATCCACTATGAAACCCCGTAGGGTGAATTGCATTGATCTCCAGGCTTACTGGGATAGTTACATCAACATTAAACACTCATATTTATAGAGTGATAAGAGATAAACTACTAGACCTATATTTTTGATCTCATAGTTATCGAATACAACTAACTAGGTTTACATTTTGAATCTAGTAAACTAGTTACATGAGATTATCTTGGAAGCTTTGACCACTTCACTTGGAGTCCACCGTGGATTACGTATATCTTGGAACCGACTTATCCTCTTTTGGTTGCACCAGTTGCCTCGGTCCTTTACTGCACTCTAATAACCTCGGCTACTTGTGTGTGATATACCGTAATATTCCAACAAAAACTGATAAAATTCTTAGATGAAATTTAAAACAAAAATTGGTTACACCACGGTTTTCTAATTTGAAGTAATTGAAGTTCAATTTGATCTGTTTTGATCGTTTTGATGGAGTTTAGCACCAATTTGGAACTATGAATATTTGATTATCAAATAAATTTAAAAGAACGATCAATGTTTTTTTATTAAAATTATGAAACAATTGTGGCGAAAAGCGTGAGTGACATTGAAAAATTCAGTTGTCTTCGAGCTTCCTGCAGCTCATCATTGCTTTGGCATTCCTTGTCAATAAGAGTGTGCGTCATAGCTTGAAAATATTCAATATCTTCCTTCTCTTCATTGAATTTTTTTTAATATCAACATTACGTAGGAATAATTGCAAATTCGATTAACTAACTAGCAGTAATTTCCCCTCTTCCTTACATTATTATTTTGAATTTTGTGTTTATGGCTGGATGATTTTTGTTTGTTCTAAATCAGCATGTGGTTTTCACGATACAGATTCTAATTTATAAGTTCAAGTTGTAGTACTCTAAAATGTAAACGAGACATCCGATTTCCATTATATAATGCTACATCTAAACAGGTTCAAAGATGTCATGTGTATAGGTTCAAAGATGTCATGTGTATGCTTATTGTGTTCAATAAAGGGGAGCTTGTATTATTTAAGGTAAGAAATGTCACAAATTAAGAGGGTGAAAGAAACTACAACCCAGAGACAACATATTATTAGAGTACAACAACTTCTGGTAACCCAAACCAGAGAGAACAGCAAAAACAACAGTGCACTCCAAACAGCAACATCACACCACTTGATCACACAGATACCCTCAACACACTCCATCATCAGATTATATAGAAGCTTCAATAAAGATAGCTAGCGAAGCAACAAGTACCCATGATCGAAATACACCATACAGATTAAGCTCTCGCCTCACTAGTCCTACAATTAACCATAACTTCAATAATACAAGTATCGTTCCGCAGATATCCCTTAGATTGGTCATGGAGTTGGGCAAGAGGCATGTGTGTCGACCAACCCCATCCGTCAGCAGTTCCTCGTGTGAATTGGTGCTTTGCTACTGCAAAACCAAAAGATTATTAAGGTTAAAGAATGCATAGTGTAATTAATTACTAACCACTGGTATGCGTACATATATATCCCGAATAATACAGACCTGAGCCTTCAAAGTTGTTTGCGCTATCAGTTTGACTCTTAATGACAAAACTGAACTCTGCATATGGCAATTTGGTCTTGTCATCGGGGATGAGGAACAGTGATAACTTATCGTATGTTTTATGGTTTCCTTTCGGGTATACTCGCACTCTCCTATAAGTGAAAACCGAGATAATCAATCAAAAGGAAAAAGCCAAAACAAAAAAACATGAAATTAGCCAAGTAAATAAATACGTAGTTTAGATGAAATACCATTTCAAATTTCGCACAGAGAAAACATTAGATGTGTGACTAGATCCCAGCTGTGAGAAGTCGTTAAGATTCCATTCGAACTTGACCGATGTATGAGAATGAAGTATTTGAGATGACATTTTCAATAAAGATTGATGGAAAGCAGCAAAAGATAGAAATGTTTTGAATGAAGCAATAGAAGCATATGGTGAGGGTATATATGCTTTCTTCAACCAAGCGCGTAATTAATCCACGCGGCGGGGATGGGTTTAACATCACCATTATTTTATTGGTTATGTGTTTATCATATTGTTCATCTATGAACCTTGCAGAAATGCATAAACTGAACTAAATTATTCAGTCAACTAGTGTAGGGTGGTGCATTTGATCGATTCAACAGCGGAAATGATGGGTTTGATATTCGATTTGAATCCAATTAAGGGGCTTTCTTTTCTTCACCTGATAAAAAAAAATTTATATTTAGTGATAGGACATGTTACCTGATCTTCTCCGAAGGCCGTTTCCCAGCATATGACGACTTTGTCACATCCATCGCGTATATAGTGCGTGTTAACCTGTCACCACCTATCTAAAAATTGTAAGAACAGTAGGTTGATCAAAGATCCACACGCTAGTTAAGACAAGGAAAGGTAGGAAATTGCAAGTTGCAATAGTTGTTAAGCCAATAAGCTAGATAATTGTTAAATGTCAACAAATAAGGGGAACCCCTTGATTGGCTTTTCTTATCCATATGATTGGAGTTAATAACTTTCAGAAATGGATAATCATCCTTTGCTTTGTAATCTATTCTTTTACATACATTTCCTTATAATATATGTTTTCAAAATCCATAGAAGCTGATTATGTTATTTTTATTATTATAAAACAGATGATCCCAAGTTTGTACCCAAAAAAAAATGAAACTCAGATAATTTTGGACACTTCAACTTACACAAACTTGGCATAACCCCGCTCTTTTGCATAATTATCGCCAACCAAAATCATCGCCATATAAGATTCCTAATGCATCGCAACCAAATTTCATCCATGAGGTATATATAATCACATACCGTTTTTTTTATTATCAATACATGTGTAATTATATAGTGATAATAATTCAAATATACTTATCTTTGTGTAATATATTTGAATTTTCAGAAGGAATAATAACAGTTGTGATCATAAAGGCGTATGCCAATTTTTAGTAGCACAAGCAAAGAATCATTCCTTGAGAATGGATGAAATACCATCCTGAAATGAGTTCCTAAACTCTATGTAATCTTTCCTTTCAATATAATTCATTTTTCTTAGCAAAAAAAAAAAAAAATTATATTCTCTTTTGCATACATTACAGTTTGTGATTTAAGGCTTTGTTTTATTATTTATTTTTAGGACCACAAGCAAAAAATCATTCCTTGGAAACCGGTTCATGAAATACCATTTGAAATGAGTGTATCCTAAATTTTGGTTGTAGCTGAAAGAGACAACAAACTCAGCCCGTTATTTAGTTTACAATCACAAGAAAATCAAACCACTCAATTTGTGTATTTCTTTTGGCAGGCGGATACAAGTCCACAGCTTGTTACAATCTATTACAGTTTTGTACAAACATCGTCAAGTATTGGCCTAGATTGAAGTTTCAGTGAGTTATCCACTGTCAATGGTAGTCAAAAATATGACACCTTAAGTATTCACAAGATAAGAGAATAAAAATGATCAATTTTACATACCCTATTATCAACTTAATCCAAAATGAAATATTGATAATTCGGCAGGATCAAAGTAGTGAATGAAGTTATCGTCAATCACTTTATCTCAATTCTCCATTTCTTTCTCTGATCACTACTAATTTTAAAATTGTTTCACATTTTTTATTGGATTATCGAGTCACTGATTTCTAGACTCACCGCTTCATCAATTTGGAAACTCACTTACCTAATTTTTGGCTAAAATTATGAATTGAAAACGTCAAACTTAAATTTATGGTCAATATTCGCCGACCAAAATCAAAAGCGTTATGGTTGATAAAAACATGGGCTATATTTAAAAAAAGCCATTATTATTGTCTAGTTTTATGTCGTGTAAAATGACTAATGATTCGAGTCATATATTATTATTTAGTTTACAATCACAAGAAAATCAAACCACTCAATTTATGTATTTCTTTCGGGCAGGCGGATACAAGTCCACGACTTGTTACAATCTATTACGGTTTTGTACAAACATCGTCAAGTATTGGCCTAGATTGCGGTTTCGGTGAGTTATCCACTTGTCAATGGTAGTCAAAAATATGACACCTTCGGTATTCACAAGATAAGCGAATAAAAATGATCAATTTTACATACCCTATTATCAACTTAATCCAAAAAGAAACATTGATAATTCGGCAGGATCAAAGTAGTGAATGAAGTTATCGTCAATCCCTTTATCTCAATTCTCCATTTCTTTCTATGATCACTACTAATTTTAAAATTGTTTCACATTTTTTATTGGATTATCGAGTCATTGATTTCTAGACTCACCGCTTCATCAATTTGGAAACTCACTTACCTAATTTTTGGTCTAAAATTATGAATTGAAAACGTCAAACTTAATTTTATGGTCAATATTCGCCGACCAAAATCAAAAGGGTTATGGTTGATAAAAGCATGGTTTTAGCCACGGTTTCTGCTGCTATTTTCACCACGGTTTCTTCATCTGTTTTGCAACACATTTTTCAACTGTTCTTAACGGTTTCTTCAACTATTCGCAACCGTTTCTTCAAAGTTTGGCAACAGTTTCTCTGAACCCCAATTTCTATTCTTTTTTTTCCTTGTGATTCTTTCATCGAATCCGTGCATAATTTCTTCCCCACTTTTTTCAATGGCGCCAGAACACAATTGTTTTTACACGAGTCCCCTTAGTAGGCACCAATTGATATTTATATACCCGCTATAAATTAGCCGCAAGTCAAGCCCGCTAACCTAAAAGATGTTCTAGAAGCTTCTGAACATCTAGCTTCTATATTGCCAAAATAAGCTTATTGTGGATTTTGTGAAACAAAAGTTTTAGTGAGGATACTTGGTAACGTATAATTGGTTTAAAAATTACATACTCAAAAGAAAAACTTAACTTACCTTGTTTGGAATTTTATGGAAGTGCAAATTCAATTCGGAAGTCGAGAAAAATATCCAAATTAATTTTTTGGAAGTGCAAATCCAAATTAATACATACAGGGAAAAAATATCCACATATTTCACACATATTTTCTATGAAAATAAAAGGAAAAAATAAATACATCCACACATATATATTATCTTTTGTCCACCTATTTAATGTATTCGCCCCACCACACCAAATCAAAAATGAATTGTCACGGGGTGGGGCGAAGCTCCGCGCACGCAATATCAAAAATGCATCCTAACGGGGGCAAGGCGAAGCCCCGCGCACACCAAGTTAAAAGAAAAATTCTGGTGCGTAGAACGCAGGCACAAGTCTAGTTATTGTAATCCTCATTCAATACAATATCTCTCCCTACGAGATTTCTCCGTGGATATAGGCGCAACTCATCGAACCACGTTGAATTATCTGTCTCCTTTATTTTTCTTCAATTCACCTTAAATTTTCATCATCATCAAATCAACCTTGTTTCGTGCCTAAAAGTAATTTTCCGTACAAACAGCAACAAAGAAAATTTAACCCAACACGAAAAAAACGTTAACCCAAAAAACATATTAGACATGTACAAGTGTACAACAACATCATCTGATAACCCAAAGGAGACCCTCAATAACAACAGTTGGCACTCCAAATAACAACAGCACACCACTTGATAGAGACACAGACTTCATGATCCCTTTACATAGAAGCTTCATTAATATAGTGATTAATGAAGCAACAAGCACCCATAGGAAAAAAAAAAAAAAACAATTAATACAGATTAAGCTCTCGCATCCTTCGTCAGACAAGTAACCATAACTTCAATAATACAAAAATCACGTCGCAGATATCCCTTGGTGGTGTCATGTAGTAGCTTCAGAGGCATGAGTGTCGCCATACCATATCCAGCGGCAGCAGTTGATCGTGTGAATTGGTGCTTTAGTACTGCAAAATTCAAAAGACTATTAAGTTTACATAAGGTAATTAACTAACCACAAGTTCGCAGATATAGCCCAAATAATACAGACCCGAGCCTTTAAAGTTCTCAGTGCTATAAGTTTGATTTATAATGGTGAAACTGAACTCCGCATATGGAAATTTCGTCTTGTAATCAACAGGTAACAGGAAAATTGATAACTTTTCAAATTGGGTAGTGTCTCCCTTCGGATGTATTTGCACTCTCCTACATGTGAAAACAGTGGTAATCAATCAAAAGCAAAAAGATAGGAAAACTAAATAAAAAAGATATAGCGTAGATGATGAGATACCATTTCAGATTTCCCACATAGAAAACATCAGATTTATAACTAGATCCCAGCTTTGAGAAGTCGGAAATCTTCCACTGGAACTTGATAGATGAATGAGAACTAATTATTTCAGATGGCATTTTCAGTAAAGATTGATAGATGCCTTTAAAAAAAAAATGGAAGCAAAAGATAGGAATGTTTTGGGTCAAAAAGTATTAGCATGGGGGAGGGTATTTATATGCTTTTTTCAACTAAGCGCGTATTTAATCCACACGGCAGCACTACACCAAAACCAGGATTTTGTAACAGGCCATACCTGTTACTGACCAAATTGTAACGGTTATAACCTGTTGAAAAACGGCCGTAATAAATAATTGTGATAGCTTTTGTAACGGTTTTATCTGTGACATTGTCCAGCAACAGTCACATATAAAAACCGTTACAATATTTAATAGCCACGATTGGTCTAATTTTAGGATTTCGACACGTGTCATATTTGTCACGTATAACTTAACGGTTTTAACTGTTACTTTCTAACTACCACAATTCTGAGTGTGACACGTGTTTTTAAACGCCACACATAAAACAACAGTTATAATTGTTACTGAATCCTTGCAACGAATGTCGCGACTGCACGTGTCCGTTTTGTTACGGAGAAAGTAACACTTATTAGTGTTGCCATTAGTTTTATAACGATTACTCAATGAACACGTGTCGTACTTTTTGTCACAGCTTTTTAATGATTAATCACTACTTTCATTTGTAACAACACTAAGATGATGACACGTGGTTTTTTTTCTTAACAATTGTTGTTACAGTTAAACCTGTGACAATTATTTAATCACAACTAAAAAAAATGGATAATCCAGGTCATTATCATAGACCTGGATAATCCATGTCATTATCTAGTTAACAGGCCTGCAGTTTTTTATTTTTCAATCTGCAAACTATCCACAATTTTATCATTCCTAAATTCATTACAGAACTTTACCATTCACATTTCATTACAGAAACAAAAGTAAGAAAGTTCAATTCATTATGAAATTCAACCAAAAACAATTCAAAGCTAGCATTTGTGAGCTGCGCCCAAATAAAACACAACCTGAACTTCTCAATGTATACAAATGTAGCTTGCAAGAGAAAAAAAAATATGCAAATGAATCTATATGATTTGTTATCATACCATAAAACGAGCTTAGACAGTTGATCATAACAAGAGATCCAACTCCAATCTGAGAGAAAGAAGTAACAAGATTCAGTTAAGTCTTTCAAATAAATGGAACTGCGAGAGAAGCGCTACTCTACAATCACATGGTAACAAAAACAATAACTTACCAAGCAACTGTACATTGCAAAGTAGAAGGCACATTTCCTTCCCGTAGGTATCAATTTTATAGACTGCACAAAAGATGCAAATGCTTGCACAATTAGAAATCATGTTGTCGGTACGAAAAGCATGATATGGATGTAGAACAATACATAACAAGCAGGATATAAGTTATGTAATAAGTAATGTAAAGCAAAGTGCTCATGTGTTTTCTAAATTCAGATGCTCGAAAAACTTCATGCACAAAAACTTCATGCACAAAAATTAAAGGAACCATAAGGGCATTTAAAACATTCGGAAACCTTACTCACTTTGAAACCAGGTTTCAAAACAAATGATAAATGCAACTCTAAAATTAAATTCCAATTTGCATCCACGGTTTGGTAGTGACTTTTAGGTTGCACATGACACAAAACGCATAAATGTGACTAGCATTGTGTTAAAAAAAATTCCTTTTTCATCGCCCATAGGATAAAGAACTAGAAAGTAAATATAGCAAAACCAGTTCCTAAACATACACAAAGAGAAGCATTTTTGTGGTAGACAGCAAAATGAAAATCCATCCATTCACCAGCATGCACAAGCAACAAGGAATATAAGAACCCATAAAAATGATCAAAGCTATTTTAGGAACAAAATTACCTGAAATAGAAGGATCAAAACAACAAGCAAAACTCCAACTGCCATTGAGCTGCTACCTAAAATGGCGTACATTCACTTAAAAATGGTACCAGCAACAGTAAAACAAATCCAACTGCAACAGAATAAGCGCCGCATATGAACTTCTGCATCAGAAAAAAAAAATCAAGTTTAGAAGCTTAAAGGGAACACCAAAAACTAAAAGATACATGTACGAGCAGCAAGAAATCATACCCCCAAAGCGATTAGGTTTGAATCCCGAAACTTGAGGAGGAACGTAAGAGTCAAACCGTGCACCTGGTGGAATCCAACTGTTTCAAAGAAATGCTTGACATTAGAATCTATATTTCTCAAGTAATCATGTTGTTTAATAATTAAACTGGAGGGGAGAATTTACTCACAGAGTGCCAAGAAGATCAGGATGTCCACCAGCAGGGCGAAACCAGCATGGATCATTTGGTCCTGTTCGTAAGAAATGATATGAGACAAACAAGAGATATAATTGCCAAAATGGACTAATTTTGACATGTCATCCAAAATAGTACCTTAATCTGAAAGAAAGAGAGGTAACTACACTACCAAAATTAAAAGACAGTTGACAGTTAACACCGACCTTCCTTAATAGAACTCGCACTTCTTCCTTTTCAAGATACGATACGCCTGCAATACATACAAAAATTAAAAACCAAAATGAAAGCTATAAGCCCCAAAGAAAATTATAAGATCCAATAAGGATACAACTACTAGCATATAACTGACATGTCAATGGTAACTATTGTTTCCATTGGACCCTGAGTGGCCATCAGATACTAATACTTGTTAATGAAATTTTCATCCAACAATATTAAAGATTATATAAAACTTAGCCACCACAAAGAGAGGCAAATGAGGTACTAAAAAGATTAACACACTAAAGTAATGCTCTTATTCATCTAAAGCCATTAACTACTATCCGTACACCAAAGACCAAATAGCTAGTATGAGTCAAAAATCATCAAAGTCCAAATTTATAAATTAAAGGAAGTGACCTTAGATCCTTAAAAACCAAAAATCAAAAAATCAACGAAATTTTCAATAGGATTGGAGTTACTAGTCTCGAAAAACCATCACAGACTACGAAAGACATGATTCCTTAAAACCCCACATAGGGATTAAGTGGAAATCACAGCCACACCACAAAATCTTATGAATAACCAAAAAAACAAATAAATCAAAGGAAAGTAAGTATTATTATCTAATTCAATTCAATTTATCCAATGTTGTTAAGGCATTAGTTTCTTCTTTAGGATTACCAAACATCCTCGAGAACATGATGATTACACCTTCTTCTGTGAACAAACAAAGAATCAGATAAGCAAATAAAAACCATAGAGACCCAAATTGAGAAATCAAATAAAGTAAGAAGACGTTAGGGAAATACCGAGTCTAGAATAAGAAAATTGAAATAAACCAATTTAGATGAATCAAACAAACAATCACACCAATCGGAACCTGATTACTTCTGTAAAGATCCAAATGCTTACTATTCAATCAACCATATGCCTGCAAAAAATAGCACACCTTTTTCCCTCTTCCTTTATCCGGGCTTGGGACCGGCATTGCAATTGCAATGGCGGAGTTAAAAAGGGTGTGATCAGCAAAGACAATAACAATAAAGAAACTACATTCTGTAATTAAAATAAGACCACAAACACTTGTCTTTCGAGAAGGAAAAAGCTACGAGAACAACTATGCCAAAAGGCATTTGCTTCACAAAAATACATACACTTTGTCACACATGTAGCAAAAGTCGCACTATGTTCTCAAAAAAGCAAGAACTAAACCATAAGAGAGTTGCTCCACAAATACGATTAATCATGTAACTTAAGGATCTCGAGAAAGAGAAAATCAGCCACATCATATTCATTGAGGTGATGGATGGTGCCATGCCATTTCTTGTGCTACCCTAGGTACAACATTTAACCTCTCGACCCTTGGACCAAGGGGAAAATATGTCAACAATTCGGAAGGTTCACTCGAGGATGACTTCATCCCAGCTTGAGGATCAGCAGCAGGCTTTGGTAGAAGACCAGCTTCTTAGGTAGAGTTTTCACCTGTACTCATCTACAGCAAATGAGATAAACTTCCATCAACAAGGTATTATAAGATTAAGCAGCTACGATATTAAAAATGCTTCTAAGGACAATAGTTGTTACAACATTCTTTCACCCACAGACCTACATCAAAGATACTCTGAATCTTCTCCAAGAGAGGCCTCCCAACTGGCTTGGTGATTGGCATCACGTGGTTTTTCCATGTACTCCATGGCATACCCGAATGCTTCATTCACGAGGTTGTCCTCCTGGATAGACCCTTCAATGTACCTTTACCTGTATCAGTTTATACTCATTAGAAAAAAGATGTTTTATAAAAAATAACAAACATCACATAAGCAAGGCCAAATTCATGCTAAGAACTCCTGCATTGCACTTTCAATTGTTAACTCTACTTCATTCTTACATGCTCAGAACTCTGAATAACCGAATATCAACAACATATGCAAAGATTTTTTTCTCTCCTAATGATATAAGAAACAAACCCAAATTTTTGAATAACCGAATATCAACAAATTAATTCTCAAACCCCTAATTGAAATAGCATAACAAACCTAATTAAAAACTTTGAACGAAAAATTAAGAACCTAATTTTTTAGACAACAAATCGAACAGAACAATGAAATAATCACAAATATTAAAGCATCAACTAATAAAAACACTAAACTTGAACCAATGTGTATAGATCTGTAAGAAATAACTTACATTTTTTCTCAAATCGGAGTTAGGGTTCAGAGAAATTAGGTCTGTGAATAACGGAGAAATTAGGTTAGAGACGAAGTTAGGGTTTTTTTAGAGAGGATTTGAGAAAGATTAGGGTTCTTAGTTTGAGGATTTGACAAAGACGAGAGGGTTTTTTTTTTTTTTTTTTTTTTCCTTCGTTACAGGATTTGAGAGAGACGAGAGGATTTGGATTTGAGCAAATGAAAGGAGTTGGCGATGAGAGAAAAAGAGAGAGGATGATAAGGGATAATGAAGTGAAAAGTAAATGAAAGGTTTAACGGCTGAGATTTGTCCATCAAAAAACATGGACGATTGACATTTTGTGGATGTTCTCATACGGATTGAGGGGAGTGTGTGAGAAGCATGTGTGTTCTTTCCAGAATTACGTGTTTTTTCAGAAAATCACAAATGGTCGAACCGAAAAAAGCGACTTTCGTTGTGTAAGTTGACATATCCGGGGTTAACGACAACCGAGTATCGATTTTGCTGGGTTAAAAAGCGACAAAATATATCATATTTGAACATCACATGTTCAAAGATTACTATATAGTTAGACTTGAGTTTGTCGTTCGGATGAACTGAAGATGAAATATATCAGAATTGAACAACACTGGTTCAAAGACTACTAGAGTTAGACTTAAGTTTCTCGTTCGGATGAACTGAAGACGAAATATATCATAATTGAACAACACTGGTTCAAAGACTACTAGAGTTAGACTTGAGTTTCTCGTTCGGATGAACTGAAGACGAAATATATCATAATTGAACAACACATGTTCAAAGACTACTAGAGTTAGACTTGAGTTTCTCGTTCGGATGAACTGAAGACGAAATATATCAGAATTGAACAACATGGGTTCAAAGACTACTAGAGTTAGACTTAAGTTTCTCGTTCGGATGAACTGAAGACGAAATATATCAGAATTGAACAACATGGGTTCAAAGACTACTAGAGTTAGACTTAAGTTTCTCGTTCGGATGAACTGAAGACGAAATATATCATAATTGAACAACACATGTTCAAAGACTGCTAGAGTTAGACTTGAGTTTCTCGTTCGGATGAACTGAAGACGAAATATATCAGAATTGAACAACATGGGTTCAAAGACTACTAGAGTTAGACTTAAGTTTCTCGTTCGGATGAACTGAAGACGAAATATATCAGAATTGAACAACATGGGTTCAAAGACTACTAGAGTTAGACTTAAGTTTCTCGTTCGGATGAACTGAAGACGAAATATATCAGAATTGAACAACATGGGTTCAAAGACTACTAGAGTTAGACTTAAGTTTCTCGTTCGGATGAACTTAAGATGAAATATATCATACTTGAACAACACGGTTCAAAGATCGCCACTTTGGGCATTTTCCCGAAATTAATTTTTTTTAAGAAATTATATATATAGGGGTGGGATCGGCTGACAGGGATTAGGATGACAGAGTATCACATGGCCATGTTATCTGTTGATTCACAATAAATTGATGGATAAGATTATCCATAGTCACATAAGTAACCTGGGTAACACTCGTGTTCCAAAAGATTATTAATGTATATCATTTTTATTTTCCTTCGGATTACCAAGAGGATATAGCATCTTGGATTGATAAGATTTAAATATTATGCGATCTTCATTAATTACCATAGTAGTTTATGAGTTAATCTTTATATCCGATTAGTTATCTAATTAGCTAATTAATATAAAATAATCTTAACAGATAACTAGTATTATAAATTACAGAGCAGGCAATCGAGCAAAAAGCTGCGCCACAAGCCCTTTTTGAATAGCAAACCCTATCCTCTTAAACACAAACTCTCTCGAATCAGGAGTCATGACATTATTGTGCATGACTCTTTGAACTCTCGCTAAAAGTCCAACCGCCTCAGTGCCGAGATACCCAAAAGTGTCAAAGGCAAAGGGGATAAACCTCGATTAGTTATGAGGATCAATGGGTTTCTATTTTGATTCGTTAGAACAAGAAAGGATTTTTTTTGTGTGTGTTTGATCATCAAGGTTTCGTTTGTTATTATATAGTGGTTATGTTCTTCAAAATCCAGATGAATTATTTGTAGAAATAATGACGCATGAGTTTCAAAAGTTATCCTTTAAGCATTTTCTCCCCATTCTCCATTTTACAAAACTCATTATATTATCCATTTTGTACCATTTTGGTGTTATAATCCTAAACTAATCAACCACCATTCTGAAATTTTAAGAAAAAATCAAAAGTGGTAAACCTCGATTGTACATACATCATCCCCATATCCACAAAATTTCGCTTTACAAAAAATTGACAAATACATGTTGATGATGTACTAATTGGTTCTTGATTTGAACTCATAGAAATATCTAAGTTTTATTGTTAACAAATTTCGGTTTTACTTTGGTTGATTATACGGGTACAATCGAGAGAAGCAAGAGGCCTAAGGATATCCTTCGAGTCTTCTAAGTAACAATTTCAGTTTTATTGTTACCTTGGCGGAAGTCTGCTTTCAATGGGCAACATGTTGGAGTCTTCTAAGGATATCCTTCAGGAGTGACTCGGAACCGACTCTAGTGTTGTTGGTAGGAATGTACGCGAGAATCTCGAAGACAAAGATACATCGGTGAAAACTTTGGTATAACACAAAGAAATTTGAGATTTATTTTTTAGCTCGAGACTTCAGTCTAGTCAGGAGAATGTAATGAACTCCATTATTCAACAAGTTTTATTATAAAATGTAATGAATTCCATTACAACAAACCGATGGTTTATCTGGTAACAATGAAAGAGTCGTTGGTTGAGAGTCTTTGGTATATGTAGTGGAAAATAGATTCGTTGGTTGGGCGCAATTCCGAACTTAGTTTTTTGAAAATTTATGTGTGCAGGCGGCTGATGTTATGCCTCCTCAAATGAAAAATACTGTAAACGGCCAATGTTCAGCCGTTTACTCTTCTTTTTCGCTGCAACGGCAAATCTTATGCCGTTTATGGACTTCAAACGGCACATTTTCACCGTTTGGCTTGAAGCAGATTTTCAGTAGTTTATCCCACCTCATATATATATTTATTTTTTTCCAAAAAATAAAAAAAAATTATTAAGCAAAAAAAAAATTGTCCTAAAACGTTTGTACCCTATTTTTTTATTATTATTATTATAAATTTTTTTTTTAAATCAAGGATTTTTATTAGTATTTTTTTTTCTTTCTAAAAAAAAAAAAAAAAAAAAAAAAACGTGTCACACGATTGACTAACAAAGGTAAAACCTAAACTCTAAAAGAATCGCAAACACTATTTTTCTTTCACCATTCGTTTTCCCCCTTTCTTCTTCTCACATTCCCGCTCCAATCCGTCAACATCAGAGAAATAGATTCAAAATCTTTTGAATCCAATGATTTCACTTTCCCACCAATTGTTCCCCCAATTTTCCATCAAAATCTCTATTTAAGAGGTGTTGAATCTCCGATTAACCACACCATCTCAAACTTCTCCTTGTTGTTGCAGATCTCACTTATAAATCATCCTTTATATTTTCATTCACTCCTAAAGGTATTCATACAGATTAGTTAAAAGGTATTCAATCGATTAGGTTTCTTTTATTTTTAGGTTTTGCTATTACTATTTTTAGGGATTACAAGTATTAGGGCAATCTTGACCGAGTTCAAATCTGCCTTCAATTTCTGTTCATATAAACTTTTTCAAGTATTGGGTTTCAATTTTTGTTTCGATTGTTTCAATTTTTCTTCTCAATTGTTAACTGTTTATACTCTATGCCTGTTGTTTGTTAGAGATAGACCTCTCTGACATGTCAATACTGCATAAGTTTTGATAATATGTGATGGGAATTGTGTTGATTAATCTTAAGATTGCTCAGACTATAATTGATTCTATTGTTTTAAAACATTGATCTCAATTGAATAGTAGAACTGATACCTTTCTCATTGTTTGTTGTAGATGAACAATGCAGCTGATCTTGTACCTAATCCTGCTGATGATCCTCAAGCTGGCCATGAAGATGATCATGAAGTTGTTCTTTGCGAGGTGGGTTGAGATTAATGGTGACTATTGATGGTCTTTGGGAGGCCATATGGTGAAAACACTAACAAGTTTGCTACTCTTGTTGGGAAGCTTGTACGAACACACATCCCTGTTAAGTATGAAGATTGGAGATTAGTTCCTCAATATTTCAAAGATGAAATCTGGAACGGTTTAATGGTAAATATTGATGGTCTTTGATCTATTCAAGTTATAATGTTATAACTTAAGCATGTTTCTGACCTCTCTCTATTGGTTATTTCAGATTAAGTTTACATTTGGAGTGCCATCATGTCTTGTCCGCCCCAAAGTTGAAACTACTTATTCACAAAAGTTTAGGTCTTTCAAATACAAGTTAAGACAGAAGCTCAAAGAAAAAGTTACCACAGAAGATTTATTAGCTGCAATTCCGAGAGGCTACCACCTTCCGTTTTGGCAAGAGTTTATTGATAATGAACGTAAACCTGAATCTTCAGCCAAACGAGCCAAGTACAAGGAAAATTGTGAGAAGAAAGTAGTCAGACACACTCTTGGAAGGCTTTCATATGCCCAAAAAAGTTTCAACCTTGTAAGTATTGTATTCAATAACCCTTCTTTGCAAATTGAATCAAGTTGGTGTTGTGACATGGAAACTTAAAATCTTTTGTTTTTGTTGTATTCAATAACCCTACAGCAACTGAAAGATGGAGTAATTATTGATGGGCGCCCTGAAATTTGGATGGAAGGCCACAAAGGAAAAAATAGAGTAGTACATCCTAGTGCTGTTGAGAAATTTGTGAGTACATATGTGTGTTTAGTGGTTTTGTTGATACTATTTATACTCTTGGATGGTGTTTGTGATAGTCCGCTTGTAATTTTTGCAGGAACAAGTGAAGAATGCCCATGAAAAGAGAAAGAGTCTCGCCAAAGATGGTGACTTATCTGGGATGGACTTTGACAATGATGCAATTACTGATGTGTTTGGACCTGATAAAGGAAAAGGTTATTTCCGTGGCTTCTCTTCGCATCTGAAAAAGAGCCAAGCCGCAACGTCATCACTTGCAATGACAATTAATGCTAGTAAAGCAAGCTCAAGTGAAGGACCAAAGGAGGACAGTGTGTTGGTCGACAAGATTAATAAGCTATCAAAGGTGAGTTTTATTGTATATTCTCAGATATCAATTAGTGGTTGTTTGATTTATTTCGCTACCCTGGTTAATGATGGTTTATTGGTGATGCACATGATTTTCATGATTATGTGGTCAGTCAGCAGACCAACAAAGTACCATCTGTTGATGCTTCTAGTTCAACCACTGTTTGCTCTACTTCAAGTGCTGTTGATGCTATGGGTAATCAAGATACAACCTATGGAAAGACTCAATATGTGAACCTACTCAACAAAAAGAAGAAGGTAGCTGCTAAGGGTTACATTATGCAGGGACTAGAGGGTAGGATGTTTCATGGAGAACCCCTTGCGGCGAGATGAGAGGAGAGTTGATTGAAACCATCTTTGATGAGACTTGTGCTATATATGATGCACCGCGAGGGATGATTACATGACTTTGAAGGACTTTTTAGGTATATCTGGATGGTTAGTATGGCCTTTAAAACGGCTGGAATTTGTGGATGAATGAATATGTTATGGGTGATGGTATGTTTTTGAGCGGTTTAAGTTACATGCGTAACGATGTGGAGCAAATCTCTTTGGTTTTAGTTCTTGGTTGTTTTGAGAACTTAGTGCAGCTTTCGTTACATGTGTAACTTTGTGGAGCAAGTTACTTTTTGGTATAGTTTTTGTTTTGTGAACTAAGTGCTGATGTGCAGCTTCTTTTGATACTAAGTTCTAAAAATACTTGTGCTCTGTTATAATTACTAAGAAATATAATGTCTTTTGTTTCTCAAACTGTTCTTCATATCCTATTACCATCTAATCTTTGTTACACTCTTATCATATCATTGCTTCTCTTTCATTTCCTTTTTTATCTCTTTCATTTCAGAGGTTGTACTAAAGAGAAAATGAGCCAAGCCAAGGCCAGGCTTACAAGAGTTACAAGTATAGATGAGACTGCAGTAAACTTCACAACCAAAGACTGCAGAAAAAAAAGACTCCAAAACAACCCAAAAGTGAAAACAAAACATTGCCTATGAATTACAGACCATACAAAAATAACAAAAAGCTTTTCCAGGGTTCTAAACAGTGCTGTAGAGATAGTGCAAAAGATTTGCAGACCTCAATACACTTGACAAACAAAGGAAAAAAGACATTTCCAAAACTGCAGACAACAAAAAGCTGATTTTTTTTATATAGAAGCTTATGTAGTTTCCAGACATAGACAAGGAAGTTCACATACACCAAACAAAGTCTAATAAAAACTCTTTCGCATTTAAGCTCCTAAATTCATTAAAGGACGATTAAAGTATATTACAACGACTGCAAATTTTGAAAATTAGTCAAAGGACGTAACAAAGGGCGTAAATTAGGTTCATCTAACAATAGTTGTTGAAAACTGCCAACTTCGGGTTTTTCCAAATTATCAATTCCCCGCATCATCTTCTGGGGTGAATGGATAACAACCCACCAATCAACATTTTTTAAATCTTTGGAGTAGAACACTCCACTTGCCTCTTCAGAGAGAATTGCAGGCTCGTCCTCCAATTATCGTAATCCCTCATTCTCTTGAATTCACCAAAACCAAATCCAGTCCGGACAAATTTTGCTTCCACTTCCAGCTTTCACCCGATCACAAAAAAACACAACTTCAGTAAATTGACCATAATCCAACTCTAAGATTTGATTAACAACCCCATACCACTTGGTCAATACAGTTTTGGGATGTTTATCGCCTTTCTTGCTCCTAAATGTGGTGTTTGCTGTCATGCAAACACCACTGTCTTGACAACCAACTATTTCTTCATGATACCTGGGAGAGAAAACAAACCCATTCACATGGTACATAACAAACTCTTTCGCATCAACAGGACCTCTTACATATCGCCACAACAATGTATCCGTTTTATTTTCTCTTAACAGCTACGCAACCAAAAAGAAACACAAGTAGTAAATGTTTCATCAGTTCATCATTATAAACTAGCTAAATAGACTAGCTAAATAGAAAGCTGTATGCAAAGAAAGTTAGTAGAACTGATGCTTTTAGCTAAATAGAAATCTGTATGCAAGTCTAAACAAAAAGCTGCATGGTTTCATCAGTTCAAAGCTAACCATCGGTTCAAGGTTAACCATCGATTCATCAAGTACAAGTATATTCCAGGGGTTCAAATTACGTTCATTTCATCATAATAAACTAACTAAATAGAAAGTTGTATGCAAAGAGAGCGTGGTAGCAAAAAAACGGATCAAGGCTAACCATGTATCACCTTGTTTAAGAAACCTATCATGTTTAGCAATTGCATAACATGTGCTATTGCTAATACTTGTAACAAAACATGTCTAAAACGCATTATTCAGGATTCATGACAGTTCCAGGAACCCATTAGTCAGTTTTTATGCATCCCAGCCAAAAAAATGTATATTTTCAGGTCAAAGATGTAATTCAGTACCTTTTCATACAGCCACTCGATGAACTCTGTTTGTTTTTCAATTTCGTCGTCCGGAACCTCTTTTCCAGCATCTCGTGAAATTGACAAAAGGTTTTCACAATAGTAGCTACATAAAGCAAAATCAGATTTGTAAGATAAGCAAAATCATCATTGCTTATGAATGAGTTAAAATTTACCATGTGTATAATTGAAAGACTAAAGATATTTATACGAAAATACCTATAATAATCAGCAAGACCATCTGGATTACATCGAAAAAGCACCCACCTCCGTATCTGTATAAATTGCATGGAAGAGAGTGTTACTGTCGTTCCTTTTTTACCCATAGGACCTACATCACTATACTCTGACTCTTCTCCAAGAAAGGCCTCCCAACTGGCTTGGTGATTGCCATCGCGTGGCTTTGACTTGTACTCCATGGCGTACGTGACTGCTTCATTTACGAGGTTGTTCTCCTTAATAGACCCTTCAATGTATCTTTTGTTATTGGGAATGTTTTTGAACTCCTTCATTGCCCTGTATCAGTTTGTACATTGTAATTTCATTAGAAAATATAGGCGGAATCCAGAAAAACAACAACTTATAAGAAAAACATAAACTCACCTTTCAAAGGGGTACATCCACCGATATCTAACGGGTCCACAGGACCAATGCTTCATCAGCCAAATGAACCATGAGGTGAACACTTATATCGAAAAATAAAGCTGGAAAATACTTTTCCAACACACACATTGCCTCGGCTACCATGAATTTAGCCTCTTGCAGTCCACTTTTGCTTAGGACTTTGAAGCAAAGCAATCAAAATACAAACTGACCTGGTGAAGTGCGCGACGCAATTCAGGATGCTTTGGAAAAGCATGCTTTGAAGACAAACAGGTAGCAAATACTCCATAATGACGTGATAGTCATGGGATTTGAAGTTACTGAAACTTGAATTCTTTATATTAACATTGTTGCTCAGGTTCGACGCAAAACCAGAAGGGAATTTAAGGTCTTTAAGAATCTTGCAAAATGATTCCTTCTCAGCTTTGCTTAAGACAAATATTGGTTTTCCAAAGAATCTGCGCTCCCGTGTTTCTTGGTAGTCCACTGTCCACAATGCAACCCCAAGCTTATTCAATTCATCCCTTGCATTCCACGATTTCATAGACTTATTACCAATATCAAAGATCGTCTCAAGTATATGCTCCATTACATTCTTCTCAGTGTGCATTACATCTACACAATGACGGAAATACAGGATACGATAGGTCTTCAGTTCCCAAAAGATGGACTCCTTATAGAATGCACCAGTAAGTTCTTCGTCAACACCATCGCCATAAGGATCATCATCGGCATCGGGATCATATCTCTTTCTTTTCGGCGCCTTGCTTCTTACTACCAATTTACCAGGTTTATAAGTCACATTTTCTAGTTTCTCCAATGACTTCTTTCCTGACAGTCGCCTTGGAGCATTTTTAGTTTCATCAGTTTCTAATCCCAAGTTCTCTCCCTTCCTTAAAGGATGATTACCCCTTAGGTATATCCAGATAATTAGGGTAAACATTCTTTCTTGCGTATAGCAGATATATGCACTTCGAGTCTTGTTTTGCACAATGTACACAAGCGAAATAGCCGTGCGTGGTACATCCAGACATATTACCTTGTCTTTGGCAAGTCATGAATACCAAACATTAAAGAAGCCCTCAGCTGAAACGATTCTTGTTTGTGCGTATCAAAAGCTGATATCCCATTCTCAAACAGATCTTTCATTCGTCTACTAGCACACGGAGACATACATCAATATCTTGCCCCGGTGCCTTAGGCCCAGGAATCAATATCGTCATGATTTGGAACTCAGGTTTCATGCACAAGGAAGGAGGAAGATTGTACACAACCACTATCACAAACCAACAACTATAATTCGGAGATTGCATACCATGAGGATTAAATCCATCGATTTGCAATTCCAAGCCAAACATTTACGCCCTCATTTGCGAACTCGTGAAACTTCTTCTTCACTAAATCCCATTGAGATGAATCAACCGGATGACGCATATAATCAGAGAAACTTCGCTCGATTGTGCCATGTCATTGCACGTGCTATCCAAGGTACCGTATATAATCTCTTGAGCCTTGGCCTGAGGGTAAAATATCTCAATACCTTGGAAGGCTCGTTCGATGAAAACTCTTCCCCAAATTTATCAACCTTAACCTTATATCTTGGTGCGAGGCATTCCGGGCAGCTTGTCAAATCTTCATTCTCTTTGTAATACAAAATACAATGATTCTCACACATATGAATTGACTTTTCTTTCATCCCCAGATCTTTGAGCATCGACTTCATTGCCGTGTATTTTACTGGCAAATTGTTTCCTTTCGGCAACCAACCCTTTATCACACCAAAAAACTATTTACACGATTAATCTGAAATCTTATATGTTTTCTTCACATTGTGCAGCTCCACAATTGCAGCTAGGATGCTAGTATTACAACCAGGATACAACTTGTCTTCAGACAACTGTTTGTACCTGTAATATCGCTTCCCCAAATCTGGTTCAGGAACAAATTCTTCAGTTTCAACTTCTTCATTACCACTAACACCATCACCCCGGTCAAAAACTCCATAAGCATCATCGACAAAGGAACCCAAATCTTCTACTACACCTTCTCTAGCTTGCTCATCATTCATTTCACTTGGCATAAAATTACCACTTGGACGCCTCATCGCACTATCACCCTCTTTTTCTCCATGAAAGAACCAAATAACATAACTCCGGTCAATCCCCTTCTCATAAAGATGTTTCCTCACTTCCCACATTTCCAAACGTTTCCCATTTTGACACTTAGAGCATGGGCAAGAACATGTTGTGTCCGAATTGCCATATGTAGCTGCATAATTCATAAAAAATTTAACCCCATCTCTAAATTTTTTGCTAAATATGTCTGGTTCATTCATCCAAGCTTTATTCACAACAGCCGACATTCTAAAAATATGCCTGAAATCTCAAGCTTTTAAATAACTTCCTTCTTCCAATGAACATGTCCTGTATTCTTCAGTTTCATCTAGCCTGACAAATTCAAAAAAAAATCAAAGTTAAGCACATTGCAATATTTCTAATTTAGTAATACTAAAAAGCGAAACAGACAACTCTGATTATGGTTTGGATCAGAACTCTCCAAGATGAATCAAACCCATGTGTCAAGCGATTATTTGGAATTTTCTATACTTACTGCTATAACGTACTTCTCATGCATTTATCATGGTAATGTTACTAATGTAGCTGAAGAAAAATAGTTCTGTGAAGAAAATGATAAAGTTATAAAACCTTGTTTCGACCGACAAAGATCTAATTAAAATGGGTTTAAAACTTGATTATTTTGTTTTTCTAGCTTTAGTGTTTTTATACCAACCTTCAAGCCCTCCCTATCAAACAGTTCCCAAAGAAAATTTCCATGAAATTATGAAATTCAAAAATGACAGCAGCACACGAACCATGAATTATAAAAAAATAAATGATAGTCACAAGGAAGAGTAGAATACCTGCTAAAACAGAGCTCGAGTGCTTGATTTTCCAAAATTCTAACCTCGATAGAAGAGGTACATAAAAAAAGTATAGGAATACTAGATGACCGGTGCCATAGTGTGTGTGGGGAGGGTATGGGGGAAAGGTGCCACGAAAATGGACACGATCAAATGCCACACTCTACAAATCCAACAAACCAAAAACTTTGGTTAGCAAAGTAGAGGAATTCAAAAATGGCTATAAAAGTGCTTAATGGAAAGAAAAAAAACACAAAAAAGACCATCAAGTGTCATTCGCAAGACAACCTACGAGGTTACGATGGCGGAAAGAAGTGAAGAGTACAAGTAATCGAAAGAGTATCATCGGATTATAGTACTCAAAAATATAGATCACTACCACAACAGATGTTTCTCAAGGAAGGCTATTTTTACACTATGGCAATGCATCAAAATGACAACCACTTAAAACTAAATTTAAAGTCTGAAAACTACAACTTTTGGTTCAGGAATACAAATCCATAATCATCCGCCACCTATTGCATCAAACTATTAACATCACTTTCAGGAGTAGACAAACTCGTACTACTAGACATAGAACTCTCCATAAACTCCGATTGGACTTCCATATTCACAAATTGTTTCTCAAATAAATCATATTAAACATTTAACCTACTAAGATTAATGAAAGTTCAAAACAAACAACTTTGGGATCAAAAACTAAACCTACTGATATTAATGAAAATTGAGGGAAACAACTTTGGATTCTGTAACACAGTTCATCAAACACTTAACCTACTAAAAATTATACATCATTGCTTAGATTGAGTACGGGGATTCTTTGAGCTTCCAAATAGGATAATGGAATACAAATACTGGATACGGTAGGATTAGGGATTACAAATAATGATTACTCTTTCACCCAATTTCATATAACAAAGCAAATTATCAATTCATTCCTAAGAAATATGGAACTCATAATCACTTACCTCGTCGAAGAAAAGGAAGAACCAACGAAATTTATCTTCACCGGAATCAAATCTCAGCCATCTTCTTCATCTTCATCGTTCACAATTTAGGTTAAATCAATCGATATGAATACCAGATCGAATATATAACCTAGCTAAAATTGATCGGGTTTAAATTAAAACTCAGATGTTTTTTTTGGTGAAACGACTAACTTTCAGAAAATTTTGCACTCTCAGAAGGTTTCAATGGCGGCACGCACGAAGAACAAAGGAGGAAGAGTTTTTCTTATTTTGTGTTTGTCCGACAAAATTGATATAAAAGGGATAACATTTGTCCAAGTCAACTTTCCTACTAAGTCATGGACTGCTGATCAGGTCTTGATGCCTATTTTCTAATATTAAGAAAATAAAATAAAAATAAAAATAAATTTTGATTTATAAAAATTAAATACAATTGTTAGTTTGTGAAAATGTTGGGAAAATTGTGACAAGAAAATTTCTAAGAGTGGTAAATTTGGGGCTGTTTTAGATGTGGTGAAATTTTTGGGTGGAATCATCATTTCTGATTATAATTGTTGTTGTTTAGATAATTATCAACAAATATTATTGTGACTAATAAAAAGAATTTAATATTCCTGATTATTATCACGAATACAAAATTTATTAACAGTTATAACTGTTGCAGGACTTATCACGGGTATTCCGTGGATGATAAATAAACTGTGACAGGTTGCACTGTTAAAAAATCCTGGTTTTGGTGTAGTGCAGGGATGGGTTTAAAAACAGCATTTATGGTTGTGTTTAATATGTATCAGGTTCATGTAGTTACATTGAAACTTGCAGAAATGCATAAGATAAATTAATTTATTCAGTCAACTAGTGCTGGGTTGGTGCATTTCATCGATTTAATTACGGAAATGATGGGTTTGATATTCGATTTGAATCAATGAAGGGGCTTGCTTTTTCTTAAGTGATATAAATAACATTTTTTCATAAGTGATAGGACATGATACCTGAACAATTTTGAGAAAGTCTATGGATTTTGATTTGGTTTTTGTTTGATTTTGATTATTGTTTTTCTTTTCTTTTGTAATGCATTTTACCATTCTAGTTACATTCAACCTCATACATGCTTGTAGAAGGTGTTGATGGTTCTTTGGTCTTAAACTTTTCCATCTTTCTATCTTCTTATAATCTCTCTCTTTGTTCAATATCATGTTGTTTTAACTTTGTTTTTGCGAGTTTCCATTGTCTCTCCGAGTCGCTCCAGTGGTGGTAATCAGTCGTGATTATTCTAGTTCGGATCTCTGCTGTTTGTCACGGTGGTGTTTGCCTTCAAATAACGGTGGTATTATTGTGACATCATTGTTCCTTGTGTAGAATCAATTCGTTTTGATTAAACTTTCCCTATCCCGATTATCATCAATCAAGGGTTTCTCATCTTTTGATTCTTTTCCAAATTCCATTATTCATCATGATTGCACGCCATTTCTTCATAGCCCGGGTTCCTTTCCCAAACCAACAAACACAGTTGACTCGGTTCCTTTCTTGGTAAAAATTTTAGCTCACTCAGAGGGAAAGTTTCTTCTTATTTCAAATTTAAACTTTTAGTCAAAGAGAATATGCCGAATACTTTGCTCCATCCCCAACAAATATGGAAACAAAAATATCTCCATCAATACAGATATTATCACAAACCAATAATATATCCTCCTTATAAGCATAACCCCAAAACCCTAAACAATCGTATAAGCTTCCATCTCTTGAGTACGACAGTCTTTGCATCAATGTCCACTCCTACCAACAACCAAATTATGCACTCCAACAATATACATATGACTGACGTTGGCCCTTCCACTATTAGGCCAATCAGAAGAATAGTAGCATCTGCTGTTGATCCTGTTGAAAATACGGATGAGTTTACTTTCAATCTTCTCGGCAAAATTATCTTCAAAAATCCATTGGATCATGAAGAGATTAGGAAAGAGATTAATGATCGTTGGAGAAAGCTATCGTAAATATGAAATCATTACCAAAGGCACAAATATGTTTCTTTTTAGATTTGAGGAGAGAAGATGCTTTCAAGGGAGTAAAATCTAAAACACAGGATATCATGGGCTACTTGCTCTCTCTAGTTGAGTTTGATCCAAATATTGATATCAAAGAACACAAATTTGAGCATCATACTTGGACTGTGAAACTAAGAAATCTTGGAAATATCATCCTTAATGATAGGTTGGTTAATGAGATCTGTAAAGATATTGGGAAAAAAGTCACACCGAGAGGAAGGAGAAAGACAACCAAGAGGAAGTGTAACTAGCACGGTCTATGTGGAAGTGAAGCTCAGCGATCCTCTTAGAAGGGGTGGATGGTACATAACTCAACCGGCCAAAAACAATGGGTTATCTATCATTTTGAAATGCGACCTTATGAGATTTGCAAAAAATGTTGGGTTGTCAATCATATAGATGAGCAATGTAAGAAGCTTGAGATGGAACAAAAGGTGGAATCCATGACGAATATGCAAGGCTGGAGCCAAAGCGAGGGAGGGAAAAAAATTTTGGTTACTTTTATATCACAAGTGAGGATGATAATAGAATGGATCTTTGGGGTGGATTCATCAGTGGTGCAAATATATCTTCTACTTTGAAGCTATCCGCTAGTCATTGTTAGAAGTGAAGGAATTTAGATCTAGAAAATGAAGATCTTTGAACAAAGGAAATACAAGAGAACCCAAGAAAGATCCCAAAACAATCCCCATCACCACAACGAACACACCCATAATCTCAATTCTTCATCAATCATCAACAACCCTATTTATCATGAAGCAATCAATGGAGCTGAAGAAATGATTGATTATAATGAGACCTCTGCTGGTAATAGGATGGAATACCAACCTAACACAATGAATGTTAATCACTCAAGGGCATCTGATAGCGCGAGAATCCGAACACACTGTGGTCATGCATGGAATCACAATGGAAACATCACCCTCTTAATCGGGTTATAAAACAAAACCCTAGTTTTTTCCTTTATTCCCTTTCTTTAATTTATGCCATATAGATCCTAGTAATAGTAGTTCTTACACCCAATATTAATACGCATGATAATTACCTATCTCTAGTCAATTTCAAGCATATCACTCATTGCATTGCTGTCTCCCAAGCATTATTCCAATTGTCTTAGTTTGGTTAATGTCTCATGCGATTGTCATTTCTAGTCTTTACGCTTATAGCTTAGTGTCCTTCATTTGCATTTGTCTCAATTCTAGTTGCTCAGTTTGTACTATTTACCCTATTTTACGTTATCACATTAGTGCGTATATTTGCTCTCCAAATATGAGAATTTTATCGTGGAACTGTCAAGGCTTTGGCAATCCTGATACTAGAACTAGTTTATGGAATCAAATTAGAAGTCAAAACCCTGATGTCATTTTTCTTTGTGAAACCAAAAATGACTCCGTAAAAATGAGTCAATATCTCAAGAGGTTCAACTACCCAAATCATGTTGGATTAGCCTTCTCGGGGTCTCTGCGGAGGTATTGCTCTTTTATGGAAGAGTGGTTTCACACTTAATATTCTCCTTACTACGGATAAGATGATCCATACCATGATCTCCTCGATCCTAGTAAACCCCAATTCCTCTCTACTTTTCTTTATGGTTCCACATACCATGATGAGAAAATAGAACAATGGAACCACATTAATGACATTGGTATTTCCTCCCGATCTCCCATGGGTCTTAGTAGGAGACCTTAATATAACTATGTTCACTCATGAAAGATCCTCTAATACTAGGCCGACTACCTCGAATATCCTATCATTCAACAAGTTATTGATAATACTGACACGAGTGATCTAGGATACATGGGGGCTCGGTTACACAATCCAATAGACAAGAAGGTCCTGATAATATCCAAGCTAGACTTGATAGGGCCTTGGTAAATGGTCACCATTGCATCATTACAACCATTCAAAGTTGTTCCATATTGACGCCATAGGCTCGACCATCTACCAATCTAATGGTTACTAGCGTAATGAGCACCAAGGAAAAAGGCCATATAGATATTTCAAATCTTTGGTTTAAAGATCCCTCCTCCACAACAAGTGATCGGGGATGCTTACAAAACCAATGTTAGAGGATCCAATGCTTTTAGAATGGTGAGTTGTCTTAGAAATGTCAAAGTTGAGCTCAAGAAATGGAATGTCTCTCATTATGGTAATATTGATCAAAAAGTTCTTTTGTTAAGCTGATCAACTCAAGAACTCGAATGGTAACCCTTACTCTATTCGAACAATGAGGCCATAAGGGATGTCGAGCAACAACTTAAGCTAGCTCAAAAGGATCAAGAATCCTTTTACGCCCAAAAGCTAGAGTTGATTTCATTAAAAATCATGATAGAAATACCTCTTACTATCACACTCATGTGAATAGAAGAAGACATTTCAATCAGATAAGCTCTCTCAAACTAGCAAATGGCCAATGGTCTGATGATAGAGGTAATCTTGAAGACCTTCTTGTTTCCCATTTCAAGAATATTTCTACCACTACTAACCCTGTCTTAAATAATGATTTTCTGAATTGCATTGAAACATGTATCACTATGAGGACAATGATCATTTGTTGAGTCCCATCACTCTTCAAGAGATTAGGAATACTATCAAGCAAATGGCCCCATGGACTGCTCCTGGCCCAGATGGGTTTCCACCCAGTTTTTATAAACAAAACCCTGAATTTGCTTGAAAATGATGTCTTAGAAAACGGTCAAAAGTTTTTTCCACTCTAAACATCTTAAGAAAGAAATGAATCATACATTCATTTCTCTAATTCCTAAAGTGAATAAGCCTACAAGTCCTGTGACTTTAGACCCATTTCCTTTGCAATTCAAATTATAAAATTATATCCAAAATTCTAGTGAATAGAATGAAACCACTCTTGAGCAAACTTATCTCACCATATCAGTGACTTATGTTTTTGGTAGAAATATACAAAATAATGTGGTGATAGCCCATGAGTTAGTTCACTCTATGAAGAAAAAGAAAGACAGGATGTGGTATCATGGGTCTTAAACTTGATATGTCTAAGGCCTTTGATAGAGTAGAATGGCCTTTTTTAATTGTTGTGCTTAAAAAGTTTGGGTTTTCGGATCACTTGGTGCCAAACTCGATCTTGCGGTGCATTAGTACCACCAATATTTCCATTTTACTAAATGGTTCACCTTGTCCCTCTTTTAACCCTACTAGAGGTCTCACGACAAGGTGATCCTTGTCTCCATATCTGTTCATTTTGTGTATGGAGGCTTTCTCTAGGTATCTTATTCATCTTTGAGAACATTAATCTCATCCATGGTTTTAAGGTTACTCTGAGGCTCTAGTATATCCCACCCGCTTTTTGCCGATGTTACTGTCATTTTCACTAAAGCTACCCACTGGAAACTACTAATCTTATGGCTTTAATCAATGATTTTAGTAGTATTTCTGGTCAGATGATTAACTTTGAAAAATCTGCTTGTTTCTTTAGCAAGAATGTTCTCCCAGACCATTGTGTGTCTCTTATCAGATCTATGAATGTTAGAAAAGTTGAACTTAATGAAAAGTATCTAGGGATCCCTCTTTTTGTCACTAGAAATAGGACTGAGAGTATGTCTCATTTAAATGATCTTCATGATTCTAAAGTTGCTAAATGGAAGGGTAGGCTTCTAACCCAATCTGGTAGATCTATCCTTGTTCAGCATAATTTAAAATCTACTTCCAACTATCACATGAATTCTTTTCTTCTTCCTGACACCATTGTTGATAAAATGGAAAAATCTCAAAGAGATTTCTGGTGGGGTAAAAATGGGCATGGAGGGTACTACTTTAAAAAATGGGATAAGGTGTGTTCTCATAAACTTCAGGGAGGCCTAGGTTTTAGGAATCTTAAAAAAATGAATCTTGCTCTTTTAACTAAAACTGCTTGGCTTTTAGTTCACTCCCCTGATGAGCTTTGGGTTAGGATTTTAAGATGCAAATATTTCAAAAACTGTCATCCAATTCATTATAAAAAACCATGGAGCCAATCCTGGGTCTGGTCTAGTATCTGTTATGGTCTGGATATCCTAAAACAACATGCATTCTGGGACTTAAGAGATGGTTCTACTATTCAGGCTTTTTCTGATAATTGGATTTTAGATGCTTCTTTGCTTGATCAAAAATCCACACGCTAAGACAATAAGCTAAACTATAATTCTCAAAAGTCAACAAATAAGAGAACCCCCTTGCTTGGCTTTCTCCATATGATTAGAGGGCTTAACTTTGGAAATGGATAATGGTTCATGCCTTGCCATTATCACCCAGAACACCCACATGATTCGCTAGGGTCTGCATTTAGCGTTTTGATTCAAGATTCAAGACTTACTATACATGAATTCAATGTCAATAGCTGTAATTTTACAATTGTTGAGATAAAATCAGGTAGAAAACCATGAATTGCTGAACTTATAACAAATTCCTGTTTTCACTTGGTGACCATGATTAAAATCTAACTCACGCGAAAGAGTTTCAAATCCTCTAGGTTTCAAATATCAATGCAAAACTATACTGTGGAAACGCCGAATTTCGAAAATTAAAATAAAAAATTGTACATGCACTTTGTTTTTTTGTTGATCGACAACCATACATGCCCATCAAAACGATATATTCAATTAAACAACTAATGGGAGCCGATCCCTTAACTTAAGTTTTTGACTGTAACCGTCGATGTATTGAAATCTGACCGTATAAATTACAACCCTAACATTCTAAAATTGTGATATAGCTAAATAAACCCAAGCCGAGAATACTTTCTATCCCGATATCTCTCACAAAATAATTATCCTTCACGTAAATATGTAACAAAATATATTCTGATACAAGAATTTTTATCAAGTTTCTACTATCAGTAAATGCAAATTACAATTCTTTGTCTTCCTTGAATATTTACAATTCTTTGTCTTCCTTGAATCCTTTTGTTTTTTTCTGTTAGTAACGCAATTGGACTACATTTTTGCAGTTTTTTTCATTTTTTTCTTTCAAATTTCATTAAATTGAAAGAAAGGATTTAATAAGTGCCACACTTTCAATTCCATGTTTAAGAAAGTGCACTGCGTTTTTCCATCTCGTTTTTTGAGAAAACGGTTAAGCTGGCTGTTAGTGCCTGCGTGGCGTGAATCATCCCTAGTAAAAAGACATCTAAGCCCCAAATCATCTAATTAGGACCGATTCAAATCGACCTAATAGTGAGTCATTTCCGATTTTGGTTTGCGAGTAAGTGCCCTTGTAATCATTTGCACGTCTTACTGACTCATATATTAGCATCGATGCACAGCCAAACTCAAGAACATCAAGATCCATTTCCTGCAATTCTTACATCCACACAAGCCTAGACCAACACCGATTCAAGCCTCTATTGTAGCATGAAATTCATTTTGTAGCTTCATAACCACAACACCACACTCCCTTGTAAACAACAACGACAAGTTCTTATGTAGAACTATTTTCACGTCCTGAAATCTCTGTCCAAAACTCGACCGAATTCCGATACCCATTTTAACCATCAAACCATCCAGGAACAACAATTCTTCATCTCCTCAGCTCAAGAACCCTTGTAATCTACTTCATCCACTCCAGAAACTCATCCAGGCATAGAAGTCCACAAGAAGCTGTAAGGAAACTCGGTTGTTGATTGTCGAGTGAAGCTGGTGGTTCAAGCAATTCTCCAAACACCTACATGAGCTCAGCTGGTGGAATATATATCTTCAATCTCAATTACAATCAACAACAAATTGGTATCTTTCCTTGATTTTAAATCTCAAATTCGGAAACCCTTTGAACAACCACTAACCCTAAATTCGTCACCAATATCAGCAGCAAAAAAATATCAACAAATTCCTTCTCTCCTTCGTATCCAGTATCAATTCGGCCGAAAACCCATCTTCCATGTTCATCTGAATGCAATCTCAACCCTATAAAATTTGTAATTCTTGTTGATTTCTCATCTATCCATCGATCTGACCCATAGCAGCAACATGAGTTCATCTTCTTTGTTCTTGCATAGAACATAATGCACTTGCATGATTTATATGGCAGGTACCAAGTCTTTCCCTTGAAGCACATTCATACAGCTGCACTCAACATCATCAGTTCCATTCTCTTCCACCTGATTCCATTGAGCTCTTGTGACATCCACGACAGCATGGTCAAACTTCAGCTAATTCACCTCATGTTCATATTGAACAACTGCAACACCATCCAGTGAAACCACACCAACAACTCTATTCCTACAATTGTATCAGCCTAAACATACATCTAAAATTTATCCATCTCACACTAACCATTAACTCAAACCCATTAGTTCCATCGAACTCAGAATCACCATCAACAACACCTTCATTTGAATCATCACGAACATCTCAGCACCCCCTGAAATCTAAGCCCATGAAAGTTCAACCATTCTATAGCCATCTATACACCAACACCATCTTCAGTTTCATTCAACACCTATCAAAAAAATCAGAATTTAAACCCATAGAACCACCAACATACAACTCCATTACCAAAAAACCTGTTCACTCTATACAACTCCTTCTTCAACCTGCTATCACCTGCAACCATTACCTCAATCCATGGCATCACCACCAGTATCAGCCACCAATATTGCTTCTGATGGTTATTTTCAATGATGTTGTAGTAATAGGTTCGTTCAAGACTTGTGAAAGCAGATTTTTTTTAGACTTAATTTTCGTAAATAAAAATAACAACCTCAATTAAAAAGTTGTTTGGAAATTATGGAGAGGTCAGGGCTAGGATTCCGCTACTTACCAATTCCAAAGTGATACTAATTACAATCATGCAATTTCACACGTTTAATTTGATTCTCAACTATTTGCAAAAGTAGATTTTTAGAAACAACAAATGTTAATCCAAAGCATGGGATATCAAAACCCTAGGGCAAGCATATTCCATCAATAGAAAATACAATTGTTTAACAAAAATCATTAAATCTATTTTCAATCTAGGCAAATAATCATAATTAAAAATTGCACAAATTAAATAATTAAGAATTACCACTTTTTCATTGGCAAGATAGCTTCCTCCGTCGCCCCAGAGGTGGGTTCTAGCTCATCATGTTGGAAACACGCTCAAAATTCATTTTTATTGTTCAAAAGAGGTGTACAAATGATGAAATGGAGAAAAACTATTAAAAACGGGTTTGTAACAATTATATTTGTTACAAACCGAATGTTACAGAGTATGATAAGAATGGACCGTCGTAGTCAACCGTAGAAAAAACACCGCTCCATGTGTGTCATATGTTCTTCGTTGAAATTAAGATCGCCTCTGTAGTCTTTTGTTCTTCGCCACAGCAGCAGAGATGGTGATCTTCGCAACTCGATTTTCTGACCTCTGTAATGCTCTAAATCTCTCCACGAACTCTCCATCCCCCTCTCTGATACCCCAAGACGCTATTTATACACAACAGGCGATGAAAATCCCTTGTAATAACTCGTAATAATTCTCTTAATATTCGGCAATGAAAATAATATTTTCGGGAATATTTTCTTCCCTGAATCAAATCTTCACGCGTCAGAAGCTGGGAATCTTGCGTATAATATGTTTTCTTAACTTCACAATGCCTCGTTAGGGACTCGAATACTCCAAACACACACACAAAGACGTGTTATGAACACCGAGAACTTCGTGAATAACTCACGACTCTCTATCTTCTCCTGGAGAATTTTTCATCCAAATTTGATCTACCAAAACACGTGTAATAGCTTTATATATGTCCCGGGAAACAATCCCATAAATTTTTCAGCCATTGAATCTCCTTTCTAACACGTCAAAATTGATCGAATTGCATTTTGCTCTTTGCAAAGTTTTCCCGCCAAAAACCGAATTTGAATTGAAGAAGAAGGTTACCCCTTATCCAAACCAAAGGTGCGAATATCAATTGAGGTGCCCCTTAGCAATTGTGTTTCCCCTTATCCAAAGTGGGAGTCCGAATATCAAATGTCCTCCTGGGGTGTTCCGAGCAACTTTTCGAGCCGAATTTTCCAACAATCTTTATTTCCAAAAATGCCTAAAATACATAAAAACACCATAATAAGTACAAAATCGAGTACTAACAATACGAAACATTGAGGACAAATTAGACACATAAATGTGTCTATCAAATACCCCCAAACTTATTATTTGCTAGTCCCGAGCAAATCTATTCTAGAAAAAAAATCATTTGAACCCCTAGGTGGCCCTAGTGGCGGAGTGTTGTCTCCGAGGGTTTACCGAGGTGTACCCACAAAACCTTTACTCCATTTTTAGCTATCTACGCAGTAACCTTGGAAGGCACTAAAGAATCTCCTTGGTTGGCATACTTATTGACTACGGGAGGAAGTACCCGATGCGAAATTCCAATTGTTGTACACGAGTTTGCACTCAAGCATACTAAAATTCATATATAAGTCACGAGCTCTACTCGGATAGTCGCACTATGGACATCAATACCCTGAGTCAAAACTAATCACATGGATAGATCAAGAAGATGGATATATAGAAAAACATAAATGGTTTCGATGTTTACTAAGTGAATGGTGTTTCCCATATCCCTGTCAAAGGCCTCCGCCAAAATGAACCTATCCTAATGGAATGAGATACTAGTCCGACTAATATCAACACACTTTGGCATATACAAGGGAACCAATGGTCGATAATCCTAACTCTAGTCAACACAACTGGCATATACAAGGGTTCCAAAGTGGTCGACTTTATTGAATTTATTCCGGTTGGTCTGATGGTCTAGTCTCAATTTTTTTTTTTCAATTTTTTTTTTTTTTTTTTTGGTATCTCAATCACTCTATTTCACTCTAGCATTGGTAACAACTTGATTCATGGGCCCCACCTAATCACTTAGAGAAACATAGTTTAAAAACAAAATAAAATAAAAACATAAGTGAAAAGGACTCGACGAGATATGGTGAAACTATCATGTTATTTCTAACACCTGAGCTCTGTGCTTTTATGAATAGACTCTTTAGATGTTTCCATCTAATTAGATTGGTTCCTCAACTCCTACAACCAAAATGCTTCCATCCACTTAGATTGGTTAGTGCCATCCTTAATAAGCATAAATTTCTAGGCTCTAGAGTTTAACAATGCAACTAAAATGTTTCTCCCATACCCCAAACTTAAATCTAACATTGTCCTCAATGTTCTAAAGATGAAATTAAAAGCATGAACAAGGAGAAACTACTTACCATTAGAGGGAAATGAGGAAAAATATTACCGTGTTGCATGAGCAAGGGATACCTCCCAAGGAGTGCTAAGTTTAAAGTCTTGAAATGAGACATCAAATACCTCAAAAAGGATCTTCACTTTCCAAAGTCATACACCAATAACCGAAATAGTTGTGGGTCCATAAGACCAAATAGAGCTAACACCAATATCGGCTAAATCGCACCGGTTCAGATAAATGAATAGAAGGAGCACATCCTCGTCTAAGGTTTCCCATCAAGATAACTAGGTTCATCCGGGTAGCATAATTGAGCTTCATATGTGTATCTTGATAAATAGATTCATCCGAAAGACGGGTCTCTAATACAGGTTACCTCCCGACGATTTCGAGGATCGGGTTCTTGAGTCTGAATAGACTCGAGTAATATCTCGACGCACATGGCTCTAGTCCCAAGTTAGGGACTCTAATTAGGGATATTTGACGATCACAAGAACCATCACTACCCCCAAACTTAGGGTTTTCACTACTCACAGACAAACCTCTAACTATTGCTTGAATTTCCTGGATCTTCGAGTCCTTAAAATACTCAAGAGATTCTTCTAGTTCTCTACCCCCAAACTTAGGGTCATAATTATTCTCGAAAGACCTAACACTATTGCCCTGGAATTTCGGGTCCGTAGAGTCTTTAAAATACTCAAGGGATTCTTCTAAAGATTGATCACATATCTCAGTCTAAGAGAATGGTTTCCTCAAATTCATCTAAAGAATCTCCCAAAGAAAGTGTCATGCCAATTATCCTGATCCCTAAAGTGCTAATCATATTCACTTCTTCTAAATCATCATTCTCGGAAGGTTGTCTAGTAACATTAAAGACATTTAGTTCGGTGGTCATATTACCAAAGGATATGTTCATAAGCCCGATCCTACAGTTGATGACAAATGCTTTCTAATGGCTAAAAATGGGCGACCTAGAATCACCGGGATTTGAGCACTTGGGTCCTGAACGGATTAGGTGTCTAGAACAACGAAATCCACTCGGATAAATAAACTTATCAACCTCAATCGAACATCCTCTATGACACCACGAGGGACTTTTGGCTGCACCTATCATCTAATTGTAGTGTCATTTTAGTCGGTTTTCAACTTACCAAGACCCACTGGTGTATACATGATACGGAGTAAGTTAACACTAGCTCCTAAGTCAAGTAAAGCTTTATCGACCATGTGATTACCAATCGCACAAGAAATGGTAATTTAGCATCCAGGGTCCTTATACTTAGGGGTGTTTGGTTCAAGAATGGAACTTACTTGATCACTAAAAGGCTTTCTTTTGGACATTAAGCTTACGCTTTCGTGTACAAAGATCTTTAAGGAACTTGGCATAAGCATGCATCTGCCTAATTGCTTCTAACAAAGGAATGTTAATGTTCACCGCTTAAATGTTTCCATTATCTCGTTGAAAGTCGACTCCTTCTTTGTTGGTGCTAACAATCTGCGGATATGGGGCTCTAGGCACAAAGGTAGTCCTATAAGGAATTTCTTGGGACTCTTAGGGATTGTTTCAGTTTCCTCGCCTACGGGTTCCTCTTGGGACGTAGAGGGTGGAACTACAATATGTCCACTAGGCATGGCTACCTTGTTGTCTACTGTTTTACCGCTCCTAAGGGTTTTTATCGAGTTCACATGGTTTGATGATTCCTCACCAACTAAAGATATTTGATGGACCCCCCTAGGATTGAGTTGTGATTGACTAGAAACTTACCTTCTTCTATCTCTCACTTAAGTACTTAGCTATTTGGCCGACTTGAAGTTATAATTTAGCAAGAGTCCTGGGAATTATCCTTATGGTTCCGCTGGTTTCTTGTTGAAAGCTAAGGTGGTTGGCTGATAACATATCATGGTTCTTTACTAACATAGTAAGAGCTTCTTCTAAGGTAGAGATCTTTTTCTCAGAAGTGTTCTCAAACCGGGTTTGACCCAAGGGTTCGAGTATAACCAAAACCCGGGGAGGCTGAGAATTACTAGACTGTCCTTGATTTTGGCCCTTAGACCAAGAAAATTAGGATGGTTTCTCCAACCAGGGTTGTAGGTCTCTCGAGTAGGGTCAAACTTTGACGGTTCTCAAACCTAACGTTGTTATAGACAAAGCATGGGCTTGTTCTTCACTAACATGACCTTCCCAAAATGAGTTATCGGGGCTCTATTCCACAACTAGAGACTTGAGAGGCTCTATTAGGTTCAACAAGGGACCTATTTTTAGACCGACACATTTCCAAAGCTTCTAACCTTCTAGACAAAGCGGCAAACTTAAGATCTCGACTCGAAGCTTGTATCTACCACATTGGTGCCACTTCTATTGACCAAGAGTCTTTTAGGGGTTCAACACAAGGCTCCCACCGTTGGGATTTTTCAAATATAGTTCCTAAGAAGGTAAAAGCATCATCGCCAGCTTTATTTGTGAATTCACCTAAGACACATAGACTCGACCATGGATTTAGTCGAATAGTCTAAACCATTATAAATAATCTCCACAAGTTTCATCTTATCAAATCCATGGTGAGGACACTGGATAGGAGATCATTGAATCTCTCTAAAAACCTATAAAGAGACTCTCCTCTTGTTGCACACTAGCACTAATTTTTTGCCTAACAATTATAGCTTTTATGCTTAGGGTAGAATTTCATATAGAAAGCCGCAATCATTTCTGCCATGTTTCAATGGATCCGAGATGGTAGGTTGTTCAAACGGGTCTTGGCTTTATCTCTCAAGGAAAAGGGAAACATCTTAAGTTTCAAGACTTCATCACTAAGGTCTTTTATTCTAACTGTCCCGCAAATTTCCTCAAAGTCCCTAATATGAAAATAAGGGTTCTCATCATCTTTTCCTAAGAATATAGGGATCATCTGAAGAAGACTAGGTTTTATCTCGAAATTAGCCGTATTGGCTGGCAATTTAATACACGAAGCTCGGTTGGTCCTAGTTGGGAACATGTAATCTTTCAAAGTAGCCATCGCTAGGCACAAATGGGAGTACTAGGGGTACTTTCCTCACAAAGAGACAGATTCTCAAAACTGAAGTTTCCAAAACGGGGCTCTCAAAAGAAGAGTCTTCGAGCTCCCGCCTTCACAAGAAGAACTACTAGGTTTGTCACTAATCAAACGACCTAGAGTGTTTCTTTTCCAAGACCGTTCTTTAATGACCTCGGGCATACACTAGAAAAAAAAACAAAAGAAAAAGAAAAATCCTAAAAGGAAGGGAAGTTCTATGCAAACACAAACAAGGCTGACTCCACCACAGCAAACCTAATGATATCTAGCAAACAAAAAGCATGATGGCTCCACTTAGATTGTTTTCTAGACCAGCTTCTAATCGTTCGAAATGGAATTCGTTACAATCTGAGCAAACCCTGGGATCAATCCGAGTTAAAGTAAGTTGAATCAAGGCGAGGGAAGCTCGGTGGAGCTTTGATACCCAAGGCCTCACCGCTATTGCAAGGAGGCGCAGCCACGCATTCAACTTCACGAAAACCATCATGAACTTCAAGTATGCTAAAAGAATAACCAATATTTTTCGAGCGACTTTCCTACTAAGCTCGTTACCCTATCGATCTCGTTTCTATTCCAAATTTTAAAGCTTAGGTTCGCGTTAAGTATCGTTTTCCTAAGGCGGGCAAGAAGAGAACGGTGATGAAATCCGAACCCTTATCTTATATGGCCAGTCCTTGCCCTTTACTAGGAAATTAAAACAGCCGTTTTCAAGTCCTCGACATATATGCAAACGAAGGAATACAATAACTCGCTGACAGGGGATTCGCGAGTGTTTCGACAAACTTACCTCCCGTACTGGACGGGGATGAACAGTTGTAGTCGACTCTGGCCACGACTCCAATGTCGTGTACGAACCCGAGGCCCGAGGTGATATCGTAATCACCGTCCTTCTCTCGCAAACAGCTTTGATATTTAATACTACCCTTCCGTAGGGTTTAAAAAATAAAAGAATATCCAAGTCCAAAGTCCAAGTCCAAAAAGGAAAGGCGCAAAAGAAAAGGAAAGTCTAAAAAAAAATATCTAAAAAAAAAATAATAAAAATGCCTCTTTTTTTTTTCTCTCTTTTTATAAAATATAAAAAATCTTCTTCTTTCGCTCCTTTCGCTTTGTCTTTAACTCCAAATCTTTAAGTATCCACCAAAAGCTTTGGCAAATTTTTCTTTTGCTCCAAATCCCAAAATCTGAAAGGAAAAGACAAAAACCCAAAAACGTAAAAAGAAGAACAAATAAATAAAAAAACCTAAAAGAAAATCTAAAAACTCTAACCTAAAGACAAGTCCGTGTCGGCGGCGCCAAAAATTGATGGTTATTTTCAATGATGTTGTAGTAATAGGTTCGTTCAAGACTTGTGAAAGCAGATTTTTTTTAGACTTAATTTTCGTAAATAAAAATAACAAGCTCAATTAAAAAGTTGTTTGGAAATTATGGAGAGGTCAGCTAGGATTCCGCTACTTACCAATTCCAAAGTGATACTAATTACAATCATGCAATTTCACACGTTTAATTTGATTCTCAACTATTGCAAAAGTATATTTTTTAGAAACAAGAAATGTTAATCCAAAGCATGGGATATCAAAACCCTAGGGAAAGAATATTCCATCAATAGAAAATACAATTGTTTAACAAAAATCATTAAATCTATTTTCAATCTAGGCAAATAATCATAATTAAAAATTGCACAAATTAAATAATTAAGAATTACCACTTTTTCATTGGCAAGATAGCTTCCTCCGTCGCCCCAGAGGTGGGTTCTAGCTCATCATGTTGGAAACACGCTCAAAATCCATTTTTATTGCTCAAAAGAGGTGTACAAATGATGAAATGGAGAAAAACTATTAAAAACGGGTTTGTAACAATTATATTTGTTACAAACCGAACTGTTACAGAGTATGATAAGAATGGACCGTCGTTCTCGCTGTAGAGAAAACGACCGCTCCATGTGTGTCATATGTTCTTCAGAAATTAAGACTGCCTCTGGTAGTCTTTTGTTCTTCAGCAGCAGCAGAGATGGTGATGCTGCAACTCGATTTTCTAACCTCTGTAATGCTCTAAATCTCTCCCCGAACTCTCCATCCCCCTCTCTGATACCCCAAGACGCTATTTATACACAATAGGCGATGAAAATCCCTTGTAATAACTCGTGATAATTCTCTTAATATTGACAATGAAAATAATATTTTCTTTGAATATTTTCTTCCACGAATCAACTCTTCACGCGTCTTGCGGCAATCTTGCGTATAATATGTTTTCTTAACTTCACAATGCCTCGTTAGGGACTCAGAATACTCCAAACACATACACAACACGTGTTATGAACACACAGAACTCGTGAATAACTCACAGCTCTCTATCTTCTCCTGGCGAATTTTTCAGCCAAATTTGATCTACCAAAGCACGTGTAATAGCTTTATATATGTCCTGGAACAATCCCATAAATTTTCAGCCATTGAATCTCCTTTTCTAACACGTCCAAAATTCGATCGAGAATTCTTTTTCTTCTTTGCCAGTTTTCCCGCTTAAAAATAGAATTTGAATTGAAGAAGAAGGTTACCCCTTATCCAACAGCTGGGGGTGCGAATATCAATTGGGTGCCCCTTAGCAATTGGGTTACCCCTTATCCAAAGTGGGAGTCCGAATATCAATGTCCTCCGGGGGTGTTCCGAGAAACTTTTCGAGCCGAATTTTCCAAGAATCTTTATTTCCAGAAAATGCCTACAAACACGCAAAACACCATAATAAGGACGAAAACGAGTACTAACAATACGAAACATTGAGGACAAATTAGACACATAAATGCGTCTATCAGCTTCATCACGACAACCATCATAATCAAAACAATTTCCTTTGTTATTTAAGATTCACAGTAAAAAACAATTAGAAATATATGAAAATGGAAAAAATTAAAATCATGTTAAACCATATTCTTAAAACAACCTCAATTCTATAAAGTAAACCTAATATTGGGAAACCCTTAAATTCTTTCCCAAAATTTTAAGAAAGAATTTTGACAAACCCTATATGTGGATTTGACAAACTTAATCTTGACACCATCTCGTCACTATTCTTGCTTCATCACCAAATCCTAACAAATTCTCGATTTGATTCAAACCCATGTTCATCTGAATCATCAAGAACACCTCCAATTTCATAACAAATCCTCAATTTGAACATTCACAATCTCAACAGATCTAATTCTTAGACCCATCTTCAATATCTGCTCGATTTCCATCTCTCAGTTTGTCTGTCTTTTTCTCGATCTAGTTTCTCGGCAATAACAACATCAGTTGCTGCTTTTCTCCTCTCTCTTTCAATTTCTCTATTCTTGTTTTCTCCTAATTAACGATTCACAAGTCTTTAAGGATTATTAAATAGGTAATGATGATATTTTCTAGACATGTTCATCAATTATAGACCTAGGTTTGGCCCATTGAATATATATATATATATATATATAACAGTTGTGGCATTTTATTAATTCTCAAAAAAACGGTGGCACTTTCTTAAACCGGAAATTGGAAGTGTGGCATTTTATTAAAATTCCCAAGATGTTTTGAGATAATCAATTAAATTATTCATCAATTTCAATTGAATACAAGAAAACTCAAAATTATTCAAAAACTTCATTAAATCGGTCGATTTATGTTTCACATTTATTCAAAATTGAAAAAATACAATTTTCAATTCTATAAAAACCATTGATTCGATTCAAGTTACAATTTTGCCCACATTTAAACTTGGTTACACTTGGATAGCATGTAAGTGTGTGTTACCAATTATGTGGTCGTGACAAGTGGAAACAGTCATTGTATAAGTTGTACGTCTATTTATCCACTATCCATTCAAATAGATTTCAATTATCCATTAGGTATTTTTATTGTTATTCCTGTTAGAATCTTGAGGAACCATAATATTACTACCACGTTTTTACTAGAAAATACATATTTTTTAAGCCTAAGGAAGAAAAAGAACACAGTAGTCGTCAACTCTTCTATTCTAGTTCCATGTCTATTGTGGATTGGTCACATTAGCTTATCCCGTGTGAGATTAAACATTGTGAGATAAAGATCTTCCTTAATGAAATTGATTCATAATAACCCCAGTCGGAATCAGGGATAGACTAACTTGGTGGTTTTCAGCAATTTTAGCTAGACCAAACAGATAACAATTATAATCCAAGCACATAACACATTAACACAGCAGTTACATGACATGATTTGATAAAAGAAATCTAACCATTTCTTTTCCATTCCTAGGTTTCATAAGTAGCACTATCACTAAATCTAACACTAACATTATCAGGATAGGTTTAAATGACCATGTTTGGATGAAAAGTAACATATCCAAACTTCTTAACAACTCCACATGTATTAGATATGTTAGGATCCATAGATCCAATCATTTCTCAGGGTTTTTTTTCCACAAAAATAAGAACACAGGTAATAAAGATAATCGAAATCTTTTATCTTGGGTCATAATCCGTTTGAAATTTCATCTAAATCAATTTTCTGGAACCATTGCTTGCTGGTGTCTTGGAAGTAAAAGGTGTTGATGGTGTCTTTGAAGTAGAAATTGTTGCTGGTGTTGCAGATCTCTTAGATGCTTCTGCTGTGAACTTGTTCATCTTCGTCAAAAGTAATTGCAAACCAAGTTGATAAGAAAACTATCAGAAAAACGAGTTGTAACCCTAGAATGAAAACCTAAATAACACTAGATAAACCTTATACAAATAGGAAAACAACAAGATAGATTTGAATCAGATGAAACCAGATTCAAATAAAAACTAAAAAAAAAAAATGATGAAACGAAGGTAACAGGTGAGAAGACACCTAGGGTGAGAAAATTAAGACGATGTGGCCCGTCTTAATTTTGTGACACCTATTATAAAGAAGAAAATAAAGTCCCAAAAAAGTTAATTACCTAAAAGTGTAACTAATTTTTTTTTTCCAAACTCCCAAATTTTTCTCAAAAAGTGAAATCTTTAAAGGGATTTGAAGGTAGGTTTTTAGTTGTAATAGGTGTCATAGAAATAAGAAGGATCACATCATAGCCGTGACCGAGAAAATATGAAGATGGCTAGGTTTGGGTTTTTCTTAGTAATGCCACCTATACCGGGAGACAATCCTGGTTTCTCCCTTAGAGAGAAACTTTGGGGCCCACATGGAATTTGCAGGGGGGCTGTTAAGGGTGGTTCCACTTCTTTTATACTCTCACTCGGTATCCATTACGGGATTATCTCCCGGTACACCAAGTATTATTGAGTTTATCTAATGTTTTGTATTTTAGGAGAGAAGGATCTTTCTAAAAATTAGTTTGGATCGAATTCGTTCGACTTTTTGGCCTTCACTGCTGGGCAGTCATCTAGTTTTAACTGAGATCCATGTTTTCGAGAATAACCGTTCCTAAATTTTCAAATCTCTGCTTTACACCACGTACTGTTTGCAGGTTTTTTTTTTTGATGGTAATTTGAATCAATAGAAGACAAATTCGATGTACCTAAATTGAATTGAAGGAACTTAACAACAATTAGGGACTGAAAATCTCTTATTTGAAAACAAATGATAAAATTCTTAGATGAAATTTAAAACAAAAATTGGTTACACCACGGTTTCTAATTTGAAGTAATTGAAGTTCAATTTGATCTGTTTTGATCGTTTTGATGGAGTTTAGCACCAATTTGGAACTATGAATATTTGATTATCAAATAAATTTAAAAGAACGATCAATGTTTTTTTATTAAAATTATGAAACAATTGTGGCGAAAAGCGTGAGTGACATTGAAAAATTCAGTTGTCTTCGAGCTTCCTGCAGCTCATCATTGCTTTGGCATTCCTTGTCAATAAGAGTGTGCGTCATAGCTTGAAAATATTCAATATCTTCCTTCTCTTCATTGAATTTTTTTAATATCAACATTACGTAGGAATAATTGCAAATTCGATTAACTAATAGCAGTAATTTCCCCTCTTCCTTACATTATTATTTTGAATTTTTGTGTTTATGGCTGGATGATTTTTGTTTGTTCTAAATCAGCATGTGGTTTTCACGATACAGATTCTAATTTATAAGTTCAAGTTGTAGTACTCTAAAATGTAAACGAGACATCCGATTTCCATTATATAATGCTACATCTAAACAGGTTCAAAGATGTCATGTGTATAGGTTCAAAGATGTCATGTGTATGCTTATTGTGTTCAATAAAGGGGAGCTTGTATTATTTAAGGTAAGAAATGTCACAAATTAAGAGGGTGAAAGAAACTACAACCCAGAGACAACATATTATTAGAGTACAACAACTTCTGGTAACCCAAACCAGAGAGAACAGCAAAAACAACAGTGCACTCCAAACAGCAACATCACACCACTTGATCACACAGATACCCTCAACACACTCCATCATCAGATTATATAGAAGCTTCAATAAAGATAGCTAGCGAAGCAACAAGTACCCATGATCGAAATACACCATACAGATTAAGCTCTCGCCTCACTAGTCCTACAATTAACCATAACTTCAATAATACAAGCATCGTTCCGCAGATATCCCATAGATTGGTCATGGAGTTGGGCAAGAGGCATGTGTCGACCAACCCATCCGTCAGCAGTTCCTCGTGTGAATTGGTGCTTGCTACTGCAAAACCAAAAGATTATTAAGGTTAAAGAATGCATAGTGTAATTAATTACTAACCACTGGTATGCGTACATATATATCCCGAATAATACAGACCTGAGCCTTCAAAGTTGTTTGCTATCAGTTTGACTCTTAATGACAAAACTGAACTCTGCATATGGCAATTTGGTCTTGTCATCGGGGATGAGGAACAGTGATAACTTATCGTATGTTTTATGGTTTCCTTTCGGGTATACTCGCACTCTCCTATAAGTGAAAACCGAGATAATCAATCAAAGGAAAAAGCCAAAACAAAAAAACATGAAATTAGCCAAGTAAATAAATACGTAGTTTAGATGAAATACCATTTCAAATTTCGCACAGAGAAACATTAGATGTGTGACTAGATCCCAGCTGTGAGAAGTCGTTAAGATTCCATTCGAACTTGACCGATGTATGAGAATGAAGTATTTGAGATGACATTTTCAATAAAGATTGATGGAAAGCAGCAAAAGATAGAAATGTTTTGAATGAAGCAATAGAAGCATATGGTGAGGGTATATATGCTTTCTTCAACCAAAGCGTAATTAATCCACGCGGCGGGGATGGGTTTAACATCACCATTATTTTATTGGTTATGTGTTTATCATATTGTTCATCTATGAACCTTGCAGAAATGCATAAACTGAACTAAATTATTCAGTCAACTAGTGTAGGGTGGTGCATTTGATCGATTCAACTTTCGGAAATGATGGGTTTGATATTCGATTTGAATCAATTACGGAGCTTTCTTTTCTTCACCTGATAAAAAATTTTATATTTAGTGATAGGACATGTTACCTGATCTTATCTGAAGGCCGTTTCCCAGCATATGACGACTTTGTCACATCCATCGCGTATCCTAGTGCGTGTTAACCTGTCACCACCTATCTAAAAATTGTAAGAACAGTAGGTTGATCAAAGATCCACACGCTAGTTAAGACAAGGAAAGGTAGGAAATTGCAAGTTGCAATAGTTGTTAAGCCAATAAGCTAGATAATTGTTAACCGATCAAAAAAAAATAAGGGGAACCCCTTGATTGGCTTTTCTTTTCCATATGATTGGAGTTAATAACTTTCAGAAATGGATAATCATCCTTTGCTTTGTAATCTATTCTTTTACATACATTTCCTTATAATATATGTTTTCAAAATCCATAGGAAGCTGATTATGTTATTTTTATTATTATAAAACAGATGATCCCAAGTTTGTACCCAAAAAAAATGAAACTTTATAATTTTGGACACTTCAACTTACACAAACTTGGCATAACCCCGCTCTTTTGCATAATTATCGCCAACCAAAATCATCGCCATATAAGATTCCTAATGCATCGCAACCAAATTTCATCCATGTGGTATATATAATCACATACCGTTTTTTTTTTTATTATCAATACATGTGTAATTATATAGTGATAATAATTCAAATATACTTATCTTTGTGTAATATACATGTGTAATATATTTCAGAAGTTGTAGTTACAGTTTGTGATGATTAAGGCGTATGCCAATTTTTTAGGAGCACATGCAAAAAATCATTCCTTGGAAACCGGTTCATGAAATACCATCTGAAATGAGTGTATCCTAAATTTTTAGTTTGTAGCTGAAAGCCTAGTTAGCAATTAGTGGGTAGTAGTTCGGGACGGCATACGACGAACTATAATGGATTGATAAAATTTGGATTCGGTCAATAATCCGGTCAACGGTTCGTTGTTCGGACGGTAGTTGAGCGGCATCAATCATATTCGCGTTTTATAAATGAGTTCGGCACTTAAAGTTGCTTACATATATGATAAGTGATAAGTATTATGACCTTATTACGAGACTAATTTTATTGTATATGATTTAAAGATGGAAAAAAAATTTTGCGTGAGTATCTAATAAGAAGTAAACAATTTAATAATAATGTATTACAAAGCGAGTTTATAGACTTTAAAGAAAATCAACACATAAACATCTGGTTAAACAACTATCAATTATGTAAATTTAACTGAATAATTGTATTTAAATATAAAGTATATACAAAATCAAACAAAAACCAATCAGCAGAACCTGCAGTTAGAGAGTTACCTAGGAGAGCGAGGTTGGAAGCGTTGGAATCTAGTTCGAAGTATCATTGGATTGATCGATTCACGGATACGTTGTGAATCATTCGTGAGGTCCATATAATCCGGGAACTAGGTTCGGAGTTCAAATAGTTCGGAAGTATCATTGGATTAGTCGGTTCGGATACGTTCGCGAATCATTCGGGAATGATTGGAGAATTACTAACAGAGTGAAAAGAGACAATAAACTCAGCCGGGTGAAAGCCTGGATGGATAGTAAGTATTTATCTTAATATATATATATAAAAAAAAAATTACATTCTCTTTTTGTATTGCCATTAATTTTTTTATTTGTTTATTATTAGGTTAGTCGCGATAACAAACTTACTAGATTTTGCATATCTTTTATGTAAGTATTATTCCTTCTTTTGTTGTATAAATGGCCCGACGACAAGGGATGTCTCTGGAAGGTCATATATTATTATTTAGTTTACAATCACAAGAAAATCAAAACCACTCAATTTGTGTCTTTCTTTGGCGAAAGGATACAAGTCCATGACTTGTTACAATCTATTACAGTTTTGTACAAACATCGTCAAGTATTGGCCCTGATTGAAGTTTGTTGAGTTATCCTTTGTCAATGGTAGTCAAAAATATGACACCTTCGGTATTCACAAGATAAAGAATAAAAATGATCAATTTTACATACCCTATTATCAACAATCAAAAAGAAACATTGATAATTCGCGGGGATCAAAGTAGTGAAATGAAGTTATTTCAATCCCTTTATCTCAATTCTCATTTCTTTCTCTCATCACTACTAATTTTAAAATTGTTTCACATTTTTATTGGATTATCAGTCACTGATTTCTAGACTCACCGCTTCATCAATTTGGAAACTAACACCTAATTTTTGGCTAAAATTATGAATTGAAAACGTCAAACTTAAATTTATGGTCAATATTCGCCAACCAAAATCAAAGGGTTATGGTTGATAAAAATACAACTATATTTAAAAAAGCCATTATTATTGTCTAGTTTTATGTCGTAAAAATGACTAATGATTCAGTGTCATATATTCTTCTTTAGTTTTACAATCACAGAAAATCAAACCAC